>VZRX01005379.1:84671-231683 GCA_013398075.1 Notiomystis cincta | reverse complement strand
ACCTTAAAGATCCTCTGGTTCCACCCCACCTGACACAGCCAGGGACACCCTGCACTCGACCAGGTTGCTCAAAGTCCTGTTCAGTTAGGCCTTGAACACTTCCAGTGATGAGGCATCCACATCTTCTCTGAGAAACCCGTTCCCAGAGAATTCTTCCTAATATCTAGTCTAAATCTGCTGTCTTTCAGTTTAAAGCCATTACCCCTTGGGGAGAGTTTGCTCCAACATGTTGCAGGTGTACCCAAAATACCATCTGCTGGTTCAGAGGCAGCACAGAGTGCCTGTGAGGCACTGCTAGCTCTCCTTATCCGAATGCTGGCCTCTCTCAAGTGTCCTCTGGTACTTGAACACTCTTATAACTGATAATATCTTCTCTTTGAAGCTCAAAGAAAATCTAAATGTATGGAAAACCATGGGGCCCTCTTGTCAGTGCAGGAAAGATATGAGGACAGACCATGGCTGTCTGCTGTGCTAAACTGTCAGTCTCTTGTGCTCAGTGCACATGGAGTTGTGGTAGACACAACCATGGATTTGGTTTTCCATTGATCTGAGGAAGGCAGACTTTGTGCAACTGCAGAAAAGCTAGATGCAATTCCTGGTGTGGCTGTGTGGTGTGATGCAGTTACTCACTGAATGCTCCTCCCCTGACCAACTGCGAGCTTTGCAGGAGAGAGCACTGGGAAGGAAGGGGCCAGCCAGAACTTCTGAGGATCAGCTTAAAAGTCAGTCCCAACAGGGTGTATCATCAGCCCAGTATCGTAGTTCCCCGCCTTTTCCTCTGTGCATTCCTGTTCCCAGAGCCCTACAGCCAGTGAAAAGGGGAGGAGGCAGTGCTGGCAGTGGCCTCCAGCTCTGCTGGGAGGAGGTGTCCATGCTGCTGCTCCAAACGCTGTTTGAGTGTCAGCAGGTGGAGAGGAGCTCTTGCTGTGTCTATGTGGGGCCTGGAGTGCAGTGGTTTGAGGGAGAGGAGTGGTGCAGACTGGGCTTTGCTCCAGGGTCTTTGTGCCAACACCACACGAATGAGTACACAGATGTATTGCTGAGGGAGAACAGAGGAAGGCACTGCTGGGGTGGGGACAAGAGTGGAAAGGGTCAACTGCTTGTTTCTTGGCCCTTAGCTTGTGGCAATAGTAAGTTGCAACTCTCCATTTAAAAAAGACTAAAGATCTCACAGTTTCTAAGTTTGGCACTTACACCAACTACTTCTCACAGTTCCCTCCTTTTCCTGCACACACAGACTTACTTCTCTTAACATAAAATCTTTATGGCATCAGCAGGGAGGTAGAAGGAGGCAGGAGCCTTGGGTTCAGTCCTTGCCTCTCCATCCAGTGAGCAAATGTAACCACTGCTAAGAAGGCTGTTTTCAACCCTGGACTAATGTATATATTTGTGAAGAACGAAAAAGTTTCAGTAAGAGAGGCAAAAAATTTCATAGTCTAATGAATGGGCATTATCTTGAGGAGAAAAAAAAGGGTCTTGGAAAAAGGAACTCCTCCTGTTCTCTGTATTGTTGAAGCTTGAACAGCAAGAAGGCAGAATTCTAACATGAAGCCAGAAAAAGAGCAAATGAGGGAGTATATGTTACTGTGGTCTGTATGTACCAGGCCCTCAGATGATCAAGTTGGCCTCTGGTTCTGGTCCTTCTTTTAAAATTCATAAGCACTGAATATTTATTTGGTGGAAATAATGCCAGTAGCTAGACTGTAGCTTAGCTACTGACTTTGCTGCTGGCAAATTTGCATTCTGTGCAGAAGTCACCCATGAAAAGAAAGAGCAGACGTGTTGATTTGTTTGGGGGTTCTTGGGTTATTACAGAAAAGCTGCAGCAAAGAGGCAGAATGGGTTGGGACTGGATGGTTGGGACTGGATGAGGAGAAAAACAGCAAAGTGAGGTGTTAGTTACCTGCCCTACCTGCTTATCCTTACACAGAAGGAAAACTGGTACTCTTGGAAAGGTGCCTGTTTATCTGGAAGGAAGCAGTCTGACATGGAGACATTAGCCATCAAATGTGCAGGAATTTCTATTGCCTAAACCTGGCCTGACAGAGAGAAAAGGAATGGTTTCATGTACATTCCCACAGGCTTGGAAAGAAGAGGTGCAGAAGAGATCATGATTTATTCCTTGTGTTCCTGTGACTAGTGCTTTGTAGTAGTGTAAAGACTACTTAGAAGTTAAGACAGGGCCAAAACATAATTCAGAGTCAATGTTAATTATCTATGATGTGGAAAATCTTCAGGCAATTTATACCTTTGTTCTACCTCTAATTATTTTACCATTTGAATTAGTTAATCTGATAAATAAATAAATAATATTAAACAGGTGCTTAAATAATGGACAGAGATTAAAAATCATTAATTAGCACAATAATCTAAATGATAATGGATCTCAAGCAGTGACTGCATAGAAGATGGTTAAATATTCTGCTGACAAATGCTTTTTAGATTTCAACTTCAATTAGATGAAGCAAAGTACTGTGTTCATGCTACAGAAAGGCCTAAAAACGTGATGAACATCCCAATATCCTAAATATGAGACTATAAGCAGAAGCCTAAGTTTCCTATAAAAATTTAGCTACAGAATCTGCACCTCAATGTGATTCAGAATAGCTAGCTGTGTTATCTTTAAGTAGAATTCTACAAAAGTCCCTTTTAGGACAATGCTCCTTCTGGCTTGGCAGAAGGCCCACCAGAGCAGCAGGTAGCAAAGAAGGAGCTGCACTGTGGTAACTTAGTGAGCTGCACTTACATCAACACCTACAAGAGCTGTATTACATGGACATTTACCTAACACAGAGTCTCTAACCACAAGGCTACTGTGAAAAAGGGAAGGCTGGTGACAGCACAAATGGTGTTTTTTTCCTGAATCTCACTGCTGACCGGGGTCATTTTGGAGCCTTTGGTAGAGTTTGTGTCCTCTCCCTCATCCCTGAACCACAGTAGGCTTGAGCTCTCTCTCTCTCTCTCTCTCACTCTCCTCCTAGGCTTGGGAACTTCAAGGGTCTGGTTGCCCCCTGTACATCATTTAGAAATTTTGGATTCTAATGAACACATAATCTGAGAGGTAGGTAAATAAAAATTGTCTTTAGGTACATTGCAACTTTGGAAATTATCTAAACACAAATATATTTTATAAATCATAAGGCTTCATAACATTTCAACTTTACCTGTTGGGACTCTTTAGAAGCAGAGAACTACAGTTCATCAGACTTTTTAATTATTTGGAATGGTCCTTTTGCATGGCACAATTCTAGCAGCCACTCCTTTTTACTGCATTTTTCAAAGGAGAACCACGACTAGCATTTAATGCACTAGTCCTGCAGCACTCCACATCAAATTGTGCATGGCACAGTCCAGTTCTCACTAGCAACTGCAGAAACAGTGAGCTTACTTCAGAAGGGAAAAAAGTTCTCTTTTAGAATACATTAGGAAAGAAAACCAATAGCATTGGTTGTAGTCAATACAAACAGATATGATTTTATATTTTAGGTACTACTCCTTCCTAGTGGTGAGACCAGCCAGTGAACCTTTCACAGGGAATGGTTCTCCTAAGATTGGGATGTCTCTGTGGACATAACTTTGAGACAGTAAAGCAGCTCTTCCTAGCCAATATTGATTGTCTAGTTTCCTAAGAAATCTGCACTTTTTTTTCTGTGCCATTTACTGAATCTTTGTGGATTAAGACAGACTGGTTAATCTGAAGGGTATGTAACATCAGCTGGCCACAAACATTTCTCTAAATGCTGTGCAAGCCAGAAACAAATCATCAGGGTTTGCAAATCCCCACAGAGAGCTGTGCACTGATTGTTCAGGCTGCACAATCATTTCTCAAATGAAACACAGCTGAAGTGCCAAATACTGATTCTCCCCAAGCTGGCTGTTACATATGGTTATGTTTTCCTAACCAGGTACCTGCTATGGCTGGGAAAAGCCAGTAGGAACGCTCAGATTATTTTAATCCTGACTATACAAGATAATTCTGAAAGGTAGCAAGGGTTGAAATCAATAACTGAGCTGAAACAATGCTTATAATATGTTCAAACTGAGAATATTAATTATGCTCAGAATACAGTAAGGTTAAAGGAGGTATGGAGAGTTAACCAAATGCTGCTGCTACAGGTCACCAGTTCTGTCACATTCTGCCTAAAAGCCCTCAACTGCTTCAGGATACAGCTCTCACATTCACATCCCATCTCCAGATTGACTTCACTGGGAAGTCACTAGTTACTGGCTGAGATGGTGAACATACCAGATTGATCTGTGAAATGCAGCAGCTTTCTCAGGGAATCTTTTTGATACTGCACTAAGATAGTGTGAGGACTTGGAGAAGCACAATGAGCAATCTCAAACACTGTCAAACAAGGAAGTTCCCACAAGAGAAGTCACCACAACAGGAGCTTAGAATAAGCAGAGATGGCAAAATGGAAGGCATTAATACCAGACCTAAATGGAGGTGAAAGTTTGGAATTAACACACTGAAAGAATTCCATTGTGGAAACTGTGGAAAAAGAGCAGACAGGAAGGTGACAGGTCTGGTGAGGCAGATGTAGGTAACTATCTGGGCAAAAACTCCCAGCAAAGCAAACTGTGAGAAAGGCAGTGTCTTACACACATGCTACCCATGCTGGGTGGGAACAGCATCCATGCCTTATGGGTACTTGGACTGTATAAAAGTGGTACCTCCAGAAGAACACGGGAACCCCCCCCAATAAGCAGACCAGGGTGAAGAAGGTCCAGCAGAACACTGCAGGATTCCATGTGGTGGTGATATCTTTGCTTATCTCTCTCTCACACTCTCTTTCTCTTCCCCCAACCCCTTTTATTTCTATCTTTCTATTTGACAATTATTGTTAAATAAAATCCGTACTATTGACTATTGGTATAAGGTCTTGTTTGTACCTTAATTCAAGCAGAGAGAACTCAAAAACCAGATGCTAAGAGAGAGCAAGTCAAAAACCAATCAAAAAACTCAGTGCAGCATTCCAGCAATGCTGTGTTTGCCGTGTCCTCCAGGAAGCAGCAATGCAGAATCCCCTCTGCCACAAGCAGAGGCCCTCCACCAGAGATACACCTCTCTTATTTTGGATACAGTGTCTGTGAGATTTGGTTTACTGGGCCACCACAGCAGAGAAGAGCTGGAAGGAAAATCACATTTGGAGCAGAGGAGGAGAACAGCACAAGGGAATAATATACTTTGTAGGAAATAGTTGTGGAGGAAGAGCCTCCCCTAAAGAAGCAAGAAGGCACATGGATGGTAACAGGCTGCTTGGTGTGGATGAATGGAGGATAGGCCAGGATGTGTGGAGCACAGCTGCACAGCTGCTGAACACCTCTGAACATTTTCTGTTCCATTTTCCAGCTATGCCATCCAAGTGATGACAGACAGGTCTAAAGTTCAGAACCCCATGACCAAATACAAACTACAGGAGTTATTGCTACTTATTGAAGTTGCTGCATGCCTGATGACTCCTGGCTTTTTGGTGTTTATTTTGGGTTGTGTTAGGGGCACAGCAATCCATGGAATGAGTTGAAGGCTGTGGGACTTCCAACATCAGCTTCTGAAATGAGTCATTTAACCTGAACTAGGATATTGCTGATATGTTCATTTCAGTTAGTGTGTTGATCAGGATCAAACCCATATTTTTTGCAACTACCTAGAATTTAGGCTCTGACTTAGAGATTTAAGGTATGTTTCATCCAATTAAATGGGGATGATTGAACCTGTCATTTTCAGTCTTTGATCTTAGCTCTGAATTAAAGTGCAACTGAAAAATATATACCAAAATAAAATCATAGGGGCTTTGCAACATCTAGTTTTAAAGTTTCATCATCATTGTAGACAGAACAACCCAGTTAGATAAATCGGTTTTCTTCTCTTTTTAGATTTCTAAGGTATTTGTGATGCTGAAGAAAAAACATTTTTCTCTGAAAACAAAATAGCCAGCTGCCAGGACAGATTCTCTGAAGTCCACTGCATAATCTTTAATAACTCCCTACTTAATATTACCTAACCCATGATTGAATTGGATATCCTAGATCTCCAGAACTCAGGCTTGAGTTATCCCTAAAAGTGAGAAAAGGAAATGTAAAAACCATAGAGACATTAAGTGAAATACTTTTCTAATTAATAAGATGTCCAAGAAATGTTTCCAGTACTGTAAGTCAGTTTTATTTAAAAAATAGAGTCCAAACATTGTTTTTTATAAGGTGCAACATATACACTGTTTTCTACAATTAAAAAAACCAAAACAAGAAACAGAGCCAAAGCAAAACTATAGTAATAAATATAGTGTCATTCCAACAGGGAATCAGTGAATCTCCTGTAATTCTTAAACACTCTTTTCCTGCTTCTTCAAAGCATAAGAATTAATAATTAGTATCACTGGGACAGCCAAAGGGTCTGTCTAATGTCATCCATTTCTGTACTTTATTATTAAACTTTCCAGTACAGATTGCTTCAAGTACACATCAGAAGCTGAATGTAACTGAACACAGTTCATGCAAAACAAAGGTACAATACTGAATCTCCATCATTCAAAGATTTTTATTCTCCTGTTTACTTTAATTGGGCATTTTTGAAGGCCAACTGCCTGAAAGACTGAACTGAGGTTGCATAAAATCAGCAGTATATACTAAAATACTTATGTAACTCAGATTGATAACGCTACGTGACTATCTTGAGCTCTATAAAATTCAAATAAATAGTTGAGGCTGAGATCTATGCCTCTTGTGTCTATTCAGTCCCTTCTGAGACAAATTTTGGAATACAGATGGAAAACAGTGCCTGATAATGGGCTTGTTATGGGGAAATAAATCATTACATCATAACTGCATTTTTTGAGATAAGCATGTTATTCATTTATATTAAGGGTGTTCCCTTTCAGACACCAGTGGGAAGAGCAATAAAGGCTGTAGCATGGAGGAAGTTTTCTAATTAGCAAAGTCTGTCCTGTTTCACAGCCCTCCATGTCACTCTAGCATCAGCCTCAGCCTTGATGATAGCACCAAGTAGCTGAAGTTAGCCATGAGTGTGCCATTCCTGGACAGCCAGAGAGCAGCCCCTGCTCTGGAGGGTTTAACGTGTATTGAACAGAAACTGGAACAAGGGGCAGCACTACATGGTTACATATCCAAAGGTTTTTCCCTTGACCCCTTAGGTATTTAAAGCTTTCCATCTAGAAAGGAATGTGTTTGATAAAAGGGAGCTGTACAACCATTTACCTGCCTTTTTACTTGGGTGGTAGTCCAGGGTCAAACTGCACCCACAATTACTACATAAATCTCAATTCCTTCTGTTACTGTTTGCTACAAACTACCATGTTGGTTTTTTGGATCCTGTTTTTAAGCTCTGAGGGCTTCTCCTAAGTAGTCTAATAAGTCAAGGCAACAAGTTATCACGGGGGTGACTGTTGGTTTCAGTAAATCAGGCCTCTGGGTATTAATGGGAATTAACCACACAAAGTTATGCCTATGTACAACCACAGTCTGAGTTTAACCCAATAATCCAAGTCAACACATATGTGAATTTGTATTCATAGCCAGATTAACCTCAGTTAGGCAACTCCATCTCTTTTTCTCAGAAAATGATGATTTTTCAATGTTGATACACTATATTGGTTCCTATTAGCAAAGATGGAAAGTAGAACATGGTCATACAGTTTTAATCCAAGAATGAGATTGCCCTCAAAAGTCAGCCTATTTATCTTAGTCTAAACCCTTTAGATTCTACAAGTTATGGGTAGAAATTGTATAGAGCCCCACTTGGATTTAGTTGTGGGAATGAACTCATTTTATGATGGCATCTCTGTTCAAATGAGGGAATCTAGTGTTTATGAGCATCATTGTTGACTTGGTTGGATTTTTATGAGTTTGGCTGCTGACAGCTTCACAGAAAAACATAAGAAATAACCCTATTATGTTGTATTTCCTTTTTCCAGAAGAAAGGGGTTGCTCAGTTGTATAGTTTACATAGTTTTAACAATATCCCTTTATAATACATTGTACTGCAGCTGTTCAGTTAACAAAAAGTATACACTGAAATATTTATGGGCTTTGGCCAGAGCTACATATATTTATGTCAGTGTGTTGCAAACACCATTGTTAAGTGGAGTACTTAACAGATTAAAATTATCCCTTTACTTCTGTTTCTTTTAGTTCAGCAATTTGGGCCATACTCCGTGTGAATGCAGTGGGACACATGCCAGAAGGAAGCAGGGTCACAGCAGATAAGAGGAGGAATTTGTCAGATATAACTTCAACATCTAACCCAGGGTGCACCTGAGTAGCTGTCTCAGTTCAGGGACACAACAGGCATGCACACTGCCTCCATGTTAGATCAAGAGTCTGGATTTGGGCTGGAGTCAGCAACAGGCTGTTCTGGCATGAAAGGTCATCTCTGTCCATGAGGACCATCCAAACACCACTGGTTATCTGGGTGAATTTGAACAAAAATACCAGAGGTCTTTGATACCTAAACTAAGGGACCAGCAGGTCTGAAAGGGATTCAGGGCAACCAAGTTAGGACACCTTTCTCCAATCTTTAGGTCTACATCTATAACACAAACACTGGGCAGTGTGAATTATGTGTTACAGAGAGAACACTTTGGTATTCTGTTACTGACAACAGTATTGACTAAAGGGTTGGCCCTCTGTATCTCACACAGAGTTATGGTTTAGGAAAATTTAACATCTTTACCTGAGTGACTTAAAAACCTCTACCAGAGTCTGTTAAGTCTTGTGGGTTTGGTGCAAACAGATAAATACTTAAAGCTTTCCTATGATCATTTGCATTCCCAGTCCCTCTGATCTTACACAGCCACAGTGTTGTGGAGAGGGATTCCATAGTCCTATGACTGACAGGTGCATAAAAAGTCTATCTCTTACAGAATGAGTATCTACGACTTAAAATAATTTCAGCAATCTCTTGGCAGGTGCAGACAAATGCCAAGAAAGAGCAATGACAAAAAGGACCTAAGGGGAGAACCAAGAATCAATGCAGAACTTCATTCTTTTGTAAAAAATGGTGATGTACACAAGGGAAGACAGGTGAGGGATTCAATCTCTTGTCACTAACACTGATGAGAGATGGATATCACTGTCCTTTTAGTGCTTTTGAGAACTATTTTATGCACTTCTATGTTTTTTCCAGTTACCACAGCAAACCACAAAATACTAAAATTTACAGTACTTGTATGCAAAATTGCATAGAGAGATAATAAATTCTTACAAATAAATCCCATTTCAACATTAATAAGGGGAAGCTGGTTGGCAGAAATGCTAAGCAGTATAAAATTCAAAAGACTAAAGCAGGGAGCAAGGGACATTACATTTTAAAGTTATTTGAGGTGTACTCTTACTTTTTTCTTAAGACTTAACTCCAGTCTTGATTCATTAAACATTTACAAAATAAATGAGGATGACAAAATCTTTCATTTAAAAATATGACAATTTTTGTCTGTCATGAAAATGGCATAATTCAGTAGCAAATAAATATCCATGATTCCAGTAACAAAAGCAACTGACATTACTCATCTACACTCTCTGGCTTGGAACACAAACCTTTACATCTCTTAGCAGCTTGTACATAAACAGTGTCTGCTACTCTTCACACCTGCCTGGTGAGTTGCTGTGACCTCCCTGCCTCCCACTGGTGCTCGTGGCTCTTTGTCTCTAAGCACCGCATCACTTACACCCACCAGCACTCCAACTGAGCTGTTGGGAATCTCATTAAGGAAGCACAGCTTGATGTCTGCAGCTGCTCAGAACTTCTAAACTGCCTTCCTCATGAAATAAGTGCTGTCCTGCATCCACTCCCTCTGTCAGAGGCATATCAGGCCATTCCTCATATAGATTACCTTTTTCTCTTTAAGCAAGATGAAACACCAAACACAGCCTTCGTGTTAATCTAGAAGGGATTCCTTTGGGGTTACTTTCTTCTTCTTTACCAGTCTAGTTAAACATGATAGATTCAGGGTCCTGGTTTGCCATTTGAGCCATATGTCTTAATACATCCTTTTTAGTTATGATACCCAGCAGCCTCCTGTAGGAGAAAAGGAAACGAAAGGTCAACAATCATCTCATAAATCATCCAGGCTTTTTCCCTGTTCAGCTGCAGGGACATTTTGTGAGTGCTTCCATACAGTACTGTCCATCTCATCTATTCCCCAATTATTATCTTTTTATAAAAGCATTCTCACCTCATGTATTTCTACTACCCCAGCCACGAGAACTAAGTGAAATACTTCGGCTTGTTACCTCTTCTTGCTGGGAACATGACTGAGTGAGGAGCTACAAAAACTAATACATCATACAACAAAATAATAAGTTTCCTTAGGCTCAGGCTGCAGAGGACCAGCAGTCAAACCCAAGGTATCAGTGCTTGGTAATATACAAAGTAAGCTAAAGCACAGAATTTCTGAAACTCTCACTGTCTGACAGCATAATTCCTTCAAATTTAAATGATAATTTCTCATTTATGTGAATCTAAATGAATTATATCTGTCAGGAAAGATGAGGCCTGTGGCATGTCTGCCCCAAGAGTCAAAGATTTCATAACCTTCAGTATTCAAGGGCTTTTACTTCCAATCCTTGAAGACCATTAGGCACTGCATATTCAACCTATGTCACTGTTAATAGTTTTTCCATCTTTCATTTCATGTAAATTCTAAAACTCAAGATCTAAATTTCTGAATCCAGGCACCTAAAATCAGCACCTTTATCTGTGTCTCAATAACTGCTCTTATTTTCTTAATGCTGAGGATACTGCATTGACAGTAACAACTGACACGCAGTAGTTTTTAATAACAAAAAGACTTTTTTAACAGAAGAATCAATTTTAGTCTTCCACATTTGGAAGTGATGGTTCTGGTTTGGCTATGCTGTTATCAGTAGATCCTGGGATGAGCCATGATGTCCAAATATCCCAAATTCCATTGGAACTATGGGACCTTATTTCCACATGGTGCAGTTTTTTATTCTCCTAATTTCATGTTTGCCCGCCTTCTTCAGCTGTTCTTTGAGGGCCTTTGGTTTTTACACCTTTCCATTATCCAATAAAGAAAATTGAACAGATTAATTTTCCCCCAGTGATACCTTTATCACAATCTTCACAAACATCTAATCTAGCTGCATGTCTTAAAACAGGCACATTCTTTGCAAACAATACTGCTTGCCAGATCTGCCTCTGCTGAAAACTGAATGATAATGGAAGTCAGAACAGTTTATTTTTTACTCATTTTTACCTTATCTAAATGAGAATACACCAAGGATTTGGGAGAACAGAATGAAATATAACACCCTGCAAGCACCATTTTGGTTCTGAGTCTGACTTTTTTTGCTGCCCTGGAGAGACATGAGCAAGGTTCCCTGGTTCATCCATCCACAAAATACGACAAAATTAAAATATTCCCTTGACTGTCCACTACTCACCCACTGCGAGTGACCAGACACTGCCGGAGCCCAAGCTTCCGGAAAATGTCCACCACAGTCTCCATTGGGGTGTGGTCAGTGACAGTGAAAGGGCTCAGGTTGAGGATTCGCCGCAGCTTCAGGGGGTGGGGGCTGTTGGGGGGCAGTTCAGGCGGGTCTTCAGTGAAGTACACGATGGAGTTGCTCACCACCCCGTCCTGACGCTGTCTTGCATTCTCTGCACAAGACAAAGATTGGTGTACACAGTGAATTAAGCTTGATAATGAAAAAATTCTTCCTGTGGAAAGCAAGATTTGTTTTTGTCTTTAACGTACTGAAATCCCAGAAATTTGGATTCCTCAGTAAACTTGAAATTCCTTGAGACATTGCTCCCTCAAAACCCATGTAAGTGATATTTTTACAGGCACATAATTTTCCTTGGTTGGGATAATGCTTTTCTGAATAAATATGCAGCTCATTGCATTCAAAAAACTCGCTAATCCAATTTCTGTTAAATACAAATGACTGTATGTAATTTCCTCCATTGTGAGAATCGCAACAGAAACTTTATTACATGACTGAAGGAGTGGAATCAACAGCTGTGTAAGATCCCAGCTGGCTTGGAGCAAAAGTTTCCAGTGGAGTTGGGAAAATGTGGACATGGTGAATGGATTTAAGAACACAAAGCTGGGAAAAGACAAATTCACATTCCAGGGATCCAGGAGCAGTGTGGATGTTGTTCTAGACCAGCACACCTCTCTGGCATGCAGGGTAATTTTTGTGGGTTTAAACTTAATGTCTTGAATGGTTTGCATATCTAGATTTTAAAAAGGAAAAAGAAATTTTCCTACTTAAAAGAGTAAAGGGCAGAAAAATATAGGGGTAAACAGCACATATATGACCACTTACAAAAGTTCAGAAGCTATCATTAATACTTTGATCAAACTACAAAGTGAACATCACTCTACATCTGGAGTTTACATGATCAGTATAAGCCTTTTCCTTAAAGCATGCCCCAAGATTTACTTTATTTTCTTTGTGGTGTTTACCTCATCTCTACTCAACACTATAGGGTATAGACATTATATGAGACAGTTTTCCAAATGACAGACAACTTTTCTCTGCCCAGAATAAGCATATCACATTGGCTCTGAAGGTTTAGCTCTTTTATTTTCTTTTGTCCTTTTTTTAATAAATTCTTGGAAATAGTTAAATTATTACCTTCAACTAACTCAGGTTGCTTCTGTTCTTGAGAGGTATAGCAACTCATACTCAAAGCATATGTAAATATTCTTGGAATTCTCTGCTATCAATCAGAGTGCAAAAACCTGCTCCTGTGACTCGTAATGTGTAGACAGTGATGGTTTCCAATATGCTCCAGCTGCAATTTTTTTTTACATTTAAGGATCATTGTCTTGTAATATTTCTGGAACTGGAGCAGTGCTGGCCCAAACCTACTATCAGTACAGTACACGATTCTCAACCTTCTCACCCCACATATTACAAGCCCTATTGCAATTTACAGAATGATGTTAGTTTTGTCTCAGCTTGTTTCAATTCATACATCTAATTTCAAGTGTGAATATGCCTGCATAGTTCTTTGATATATGATCTGTGCTAAGAGGTAACATTAATCAAACTGAAGGTAACTCCCACCCTTTGATAAAAACCTTTGACAGCTAGGTATTTCCTTCCCAAAGCTGCACCCTAGGAAATAGGGCCAAGAATTTTGGTTACCACATTGCTGTTCCCAAGGCAGCAATGACCCTGAACAACAGTGATTAGCCAAAGCCATGATTTCACTCTTCCACGTCAAACACCTCTCCAGAGAAATCTGAATGATGTACTATTATGGAGTGAATTCAGTGGCATCAGAAAAATTCTGGATTTTGTATGCAGTCTTGCTGGATGGGGGAGTGGGAGTAAAGGTAAAACAGAAAAGCAGATCATTTTTGCAGTCAGTGGGTAAGAAAAACAGATAGAGATTAACAGAAAGAGCAAAGCAAATGGATCACAATGTCTGGTTTTACAGAATAATCTATGCAGAAGGCTCTTGTCATAACTAGAGAGTGAATTAATTCTCCCAAATGTGAAACGGCCTCTCATATTCAGGGGTTCACATTTCATAGCCTATATCAACTATGTTGATCTCTCAACTCCAGACTGGGAAAAGCATATTATGCAGGCCACCTGGCTATTGTCCAAGGCTCTGCCTTTTGTATGGTGCCTCTGAAGTTGGCCAAATGTAAAAAAAGCTTTACAGGGTCAAAAGCTCCCTCCTGTAAGACTGTGAAGTAGGTGTCATCTAAAATGTAGACACCTGTTCCCAGAGGGTGACTCTGCCACCTCACCTGCCTACCTACTCACCAAGGATCACTGGAAGGACACAGTCCTCCTGAAGATGCTTCTGAGCAACTGGAAATGGCATTGCCGTTCACTTTACAGGTATTTGATGCATTTCTAGAGTGTGCTCAGGGCTCCACTCAGTAAGAAATAAATATGTAGAGGTATATCATGAAGCAGATAGATGTGTGGGAACAGGCATTTGGTACAAGACTCAGCAGCTATTGCCTTCATCCAAGAAGGCAGATGAGTGAGGGAATTGGAGTACTTCCCCAGAGTATTCCCACCACCATAATGCTGATGCACAATTAACTGGGCCTGAGAAAGCAGCTGAAATTCTTGGTTGAAACCATGTCTCTATGAAGTGCAAAGTGTTTCTAGGTAGAGGCATCAAAGCTAGTTCAAACTGAGGAGGCATTCTGCAGGGCACAATGCCATGAGAGAAGAGATACTGCTGAAAGAGGAGATACTGGAGTGGGCCTGACTCTGCTTTTCATAACACCTCATTCCCTGGCTGAAGTGCTGCAGGGATGGAGTTGATGCTGTTCTGAGATGTAACTCCAGTATCTCTGTCAGGGTGAGCACATGAACCTGAACAGGTGAATAAGAGATGCTTCACCATGTGTTATGTTTGTCTCTTGGTGAGTAATTTTATGGCTTAAGGAGATTTGGTGTATGTCTCTATGATCACAACCATGAAGCAAGCTGAGGTGGAGGTTCAGAACACATTAGCTACTCTTGTGGTACTGATGAGCAATAAAAACTTCTGAAATTCTGGCAAAGCAACTTCAGAGAAAGAGGATTAGCAATCAAAAGGTTGCTAGCATGGTTTGACTTGCCCTGTGTACTGGAACCATTTATTGTGTCTTTCAAAACCAAATCGAGATTTTAAGTCAAAAGGACTTAAAGGACCATACTGGAAAGATTAACTATTTATCATAGTGTCAGCACAGAATGACAGCACTCACACACAGCCAAAGAAGAAAAGGTCACTGGTGGCTGAGGATTTTAGAAAAACTTATCTATGCATGTAACGATTTGATTTTAAATCTAAGTTCTGTCTAATTTCCTGTGAAAGAAGCTCTTAATTAGAACTGATCAGGAGAGAGTACCTTTTTCTCTGAAAAATGCAGATGTCAAACAATTTTTGAAGAGAAAAGCATTTTGATCTAAATGTTTACTGAGTTTAATTTTAACTGCTTTCTTTGTTGTCAGTTCATAGCTGGACATTTTCTCACATCTTCTGGCAAGGCCATTCAGCCACACTGCCATTTATGACCTGAATCAAAAGATTCAGTTCCTCAAAGTTCTTTGACTCACTTCAAGCAGCCTCTGATCTTTCTGATTTTAAAGTGAGGGCTCTGCATCTTCAGTCCATGCAATTTTCCCACTGACATACCTTCCTGAAAAGGAGGTGTAAAAGGCTATTAACTTAGGAAGGCACCAAGTGTTAAAGTCATGACATGGCACAGGCAGTGTAAAAGACAGACCCAGGGCAGGCTAAATACATCTAAAACACGTGCTTTAAAAACCACTGTTATTTCAAATTTTTTTTTTTTTGTTTGTGAGAAGTGAGCTGGAAAGTGACCTTCAAAAACAACCCAAATTTTCTATTTATTAATTTTCTTGTCTGAAAAATACATGATTTTCCATCCAAGACAAGAGTTTTTTTGAAGATACCTGAATAACAGGGATGAAACAAGCTCATGCAGAGAAGAAAAATTCCAAGTCAAGGAGATTTGGATATACCAGGCATTCCACTCCCCTGCAAAGTACATGCCAGATGGCATCTTGCCTGCCTGCCCAGCTGGCTTTCAACACCACAGGACTGCCAGAACTGGGAGCAGACAGTGGGCCAGCCCTGCAGACCTCTGCAGTTCTGGATGCCCTGGATCCAGAAAAGGTGGGAACACTTGCTCTCATCCAATGTACTTGTTCTTCAATCCCCACTCAGTCATCAGATCAACCAGAAAAGGACCTGACAGTCAAAACCTTTAATGACCTAAATTCATACTCTCAGGCAACCAGCCAGCTATCCACTGCACGCCAGACAAAATTAACCCATCTTTACCAAAAAACATTGTGCACTGAAAAGTTTCCACCTGTAGCACTAAAAGCCTGCATGTCAGTAAAAACTAAGACAGAGTAACAGGGTTTTTCATCACTGGGTGACAAGTTCATGACTTCCCCAGCTGCTTCTGGAGGCCCATGGAGACTGAAAGAAGCTGTGCACTGCACTGGCTCTTGATCTGGTTCTGACAAAAATGCTGGCCATATCAATTGAGCTTCTCACTGTTGTCTCTAGAAGAATTTTATTTTACTCTTTTGAGTGACCGCGAAATTAAGCCCACAAAAGGGGGCAAGCTCACAGAATTCTATCAGGAGTTGTGATGCAATAGAAAAGCTTCCAGGTCTTACTAACCAGTAAAAGTCAGATTTCAAGAAAAAGTTAGATTTGATTCTTGTTTATCCATTCTTCAAGGTCTATAACACTGCTAACCTCCTAACTTATAAAAACTCCTTTCAAAATCAAACTTTTGCACATGATACGCCACTTACTTATTGCAAGGATCAGCTCTCGTCTCTGTGCAAACCCAATGAGTCTCTCTGAGTCTTTTGAAACCACCACTGGAAAGCCATTGTAATCAGTCTCCTTGATAAGTGTCTCCACATCCTCCACTGTCATGCTGTCCTGGGTCAGAACAGAGAGCGGAGCTTCGCCACGCCTCGGTCGCATCACGTCAGTGGCCAGGGTGCGGTGGGTGAACTCATCCTTCACATCCAGGAAGGGGTAGCCATTCAGATGAATGTGAGCCTCATAGATCCCTTCTTTTCCAAAGGCATCTGCCACCCACTTGCTGGTGACAGCTGCAGCCATAAGAGGTACAATGTACTCCAGGCCTCCAGTTAGCTCAAACATAATCACCACCAGAGAGACCGTCATTCGAGTAACACCACCTGCCAACAAGGAAAAGACTCAAGTTTCTCTCAGTGCTGGTATACATACTAAGCAACTCATTTATATTTTCGAGCCTTACACTCAAAAATGCATGTAATTATTTATGCTGAGTACTTTGGCCTTATACTTTTAGGCTTATTTCTCTGAAGAAAGGTATTTTTCATCTACTGCAATTTTAATCAAAAAGGTTGAGTGAACTTGCTCATGCCAAAGTTGCTAACATTGAAAAGCAAACAATGAATGCTAAAAGACAGAGCTTTAAAACCAGAAAGGATGCCAAAAAAATCAGCTTTCATGGATACTTGAGAAAGTAAAATTGAACCCTGCCATTAGCCCTCTAAAACGACTCCAAGAATCACTTAAGCACCACGGCTGAGGCAGGTAGGAGCACAGAGAGGCAGCCTTCACACCAGCCTATCTATTGCAGTCATACTGAAGAGAAAGCTGAGCATTATCTTTGGGCACAACATGGTTACAAAAAGCTTAGAACAGCTTAGGGCCACTGCAGGAGCCATGTTATAGCTTAAACCCTTGCTCTCAGTATCACTACAGTAATACAGTTTGAACTGTGTACAACTTGGTTTGAGGCCATCCAGGCAAGCAGCCACAGGCAGGGCTGTAGCTGTATTTTTCAATCCAGTCTTTCCATATTAATTCCATAAGCAAGCTCCTTGTTCCTTCAGTTTACATTAAAGGATAAAAATAATCACATAACTGAGGACAAGTGTGTACGTATCTCTGAATAATTAGGTAACATTTCTTTGCCTCTGTTCAAAAGGTAAATGTAATAAATCTACTATTTTTAGGTCTCAAAATACGGCCCCATTTTAGATGAGAAAAATCAAAAACAGGTCATAAAAAGACGCTTTTTATCTAGCAGCATACAGAAATATTAGATTGTTGATTACTTAACACTATGATCCAGATATGAATTTCATCTGAGGAATGCCTTAAACTTCTGACTGTGAAAAGCTGAGAGCAAATACCAGAGTGAGGATCATTTAATACTTACTCCATATCTCTTGCTTTAGAGGCAAGATAGGTTTTGGTACAGAACAGCTTAAGTAGAAGCTATACAGCTAAAGCAGAAGCTGTGGCCATTCTACTGTGTGTCTCACCACACTATTAAAAACCATTGTACCTTAATTGGGACCTTTTAAAAGAGGAAGAAATTGCAGCCTCACCTTGATTTCTGTGCGCAGTTTTGGGCACCACAATATAAAAAAGATATTATTAAGCTGTTAGGAACCATTCAAAGGAGGGCCACAGAGATGGTGAAGAGCCTGAAGGTGAGGAGTGGCTGAGGTCATTTGGTCTGTTCAGCCTAGAGGGGACTAAGTGGAGACCTCATTGTGGTCTACAACATCCTCACAAGGGGAAGTGGAGGCAGGCACCGATCTCTTTGCTCTGGTGACCACTGACAGGACCCGAGGGAATGGCACAAAGCTGACTCAGGGGAGGCTTAGGTTGGATTTAAGGAAAAGGTTCTTCACCCAAAGGATGGCTGGGCACTGGAACAGGCTCCCCAGGGCAGTGGTCCCAGCACCAAGCCTTACAGAGTTCAGGAGGCATTTGGACAATTCTCTCAGACACATAGTGTGGTTTTTGGGGCGTTCTGTGCATGGGCAGGATTTGGAATTGATAATCCTGGTGGGTCCCTTCCATATTCTATGTTTCTATAATTCTATGCTGACTAGCAGATCAGCTGCAACATCAGAGCCAAATTTTGGTGTATTATGTCTTTTATGAACATTAAGATAATTTATCGAAGAGGAAGTGCTTTACTTGTTTGGACAGTAAGAGTCATCCTGGCTTTTTTTAATGTGTCTACACTGCTGTAGGTGTTCACATCCAGAGGGATGATCCAGACTGCCTTTATAATCTCTTGATAAAAACATTTTGGCCCTTGTGAGGCCAAATTCATCTGTTCATTTGCCTGGTTTTAGATGTGTATTGCCAGACAAGACTGATCTTTCCCATACCTCACTTTTCTGTTTTGACTGTGAGGAGTATCAAGACAGTTAAGCTCAACTGTTGATATCTACATTACAGACATTAAATTTTCAAGCAAATCCCACCCTTCCTTCCTCTATATTGATCACACAAATGATCCTGCTTTTCCAATATGAGCATCCAAATCTGAAACTTTTCCAGCTCTTCTTTGAATACATATTTCATTTCAAACCCACCCAATCACATTAATCCATCTGTAATGTCCCTCCAGTGTTTTTTCATCCACTGATGATGATATCAATAACAGCCACAAAAGGAGATACAATATGCAGGTACACAAGGGGAAAGATATGATCAGGTAAAAATATGCTCAGATGGTATGCTTGTAACATTCTTGTTGCATCTATGGCTAGAAATTTGATCTGTGAGGTATTATTCAATGATCTTGCTTTAATAGTTAACAGATTATAATTGCTGCTATATCAAATAAATCCTATTGAGTATAATCCAATATTGGCCTATGACCAAAATGAAAACCAAAATACAGCTCAGTTGACCATAGCATGACACACAGCCAAAATAAGACCCCGAATTTTTACCTCTGTGTAGCTTAGAATTTAGCAAAAACTGGGATGTTCTCTTCCTGCACTGAGAGAGAGAGCACAATCCAAACAAGTAAGTAGTTTTAGTTCAGTTACAGTGAATTTCATCACATCAAATGGAAAAAACACAAGTGAAAATACTCCTACTTGGAAACCTGCAGCCTAACTTCAGTTTTTTGTTTCCTTTTCTGTGCTTTTTGGCAGACTACAAGGAGTAGACATTCAATGACTGCAAGCCTTTCTCTTGCTGACCATCTGGCAGACCACTGGAGCAACCAGTAGCAGAAGCTGCCCATTCTTAACCCATCACATCTTCATTCCAAGCTCTGCTGCACCAGGAATGCCAACATAGCAGACAGCACAAACACAAGGCCCTCCTAAGCATGGCCCCAAGCACCAGTGTTGGTCACACACCGAGCAGTGAGCAGCAGAGACCGTACCCAAGCACGCTGCTGCTCCCACCATAGCGTAAAGCCCTGGTGTGACACAGTCTGCCCCAGGTCTGCACCAGTTCCTGAAGATGATCCAGTCATGATGGTGGTATGCCAGCTGCTCCACTCCAATCCCAACCATCCTGCCAGCCATGGCCCCAACAGCCATGCTAGGAATGAAAAGGCCTGAAGGGATCTGGAATGAAACACAGACACATGAGCATCTTCAGAAAAATGACTGGTATCAAACAATTTTAGTTAACAGTAAGAGAACCACACTTCCATAGCCTCACAGCAGCCTACAGTGCTGATCCCTGTCTGACAGAGTCTTCTGCAGTGACTGAGTTTATGTGGTTACATGTGTATTAATAGCTTCATAAAATGTTAGTGCATTTTTTAAAGAAGTTTTGAATCCTATCTGCTGCATACCACTGAATTAGGGAGATATATGCTGTTTCTGAATAATAGTCTGCTTTTGAAGTCAAGATGTTCCTGGCTTTGCCTTTATTGCTTTCTCAGCAGGAAGTCAGGAGCTGCTGATGGTTTTGTCATAGGCTTGAGAATAAGCTTAACTGAAAATAACATCTTGATTTCACCCTCTATCAGACGGAGCACTCTATGGTTTTATTACTACTTTTTCAGGCTAAATCAGAACAGATTTTAAATAAAATGTCAAATGAAGAATAGAAATTCAGAGAAAGGAGGATTGCTGCTCAGAAGCAGTTAATTCTCCATCACACTTTACAATATATTTTGCAAGAAGGTCTATGAAGCATTACTTTTGTTGTCTGCTTTACAGACAAGTCGTAAATCATTAAAAAACAGTATTGAAATGAGAAGGGAGGGGGAAAAAAAGAGAATGAAAATGCACTTTGCTTTGGGTAAGTGCATTTCCTGTTAGATGTCAAGTGTACCAGAAAGTTGGGAGATATATTTCCTGGAGAAGACAATTCAGATCTGTGACAAGAGCTTGCATGGAGTTTTTGTTGTTTTAAGAGAGGAAAGCCTATTGTATCTTTTTAAAAGATACCTTGAGCTTCCTAAGGAACTTAACTAATCACCTCATCAGCATGGCCCAGAGGGAGTAGGGCTGATAACAGCAGATGCTACAGCCCTCACCATATAGTGTTAACTTTGCTGATGCAGTTTGACTGAGTCTTCTAGATTTAGTGGGCAAAGCTATCTGGTCTGTCCTTTTACAGACCAATTGAAACTGTCCACTGCTTCTAACAAATTTTAAATATATAGGATAAATAAATAATCACATTTCAAGTAAAGAACCAAAGCTTTTAATGAACAAGCATAACAATGGGCTGTCAGCCATAAAACAGTTTCTAGAGTGAAAGACTGAAAATGGATCCTCAGTTCAAGTGTAGTGTTTAAGAGAAATATGAGATACTTTAGTTTTGAGCATGGTATGAAATATAGTGTATTACTAAGAAAAACTTATCATTGTCTGCAGCCATCACATTCAGAAATAAATGCTCAGATAATGGGAGCTGTAGACAGACAGAACCTGTTTTTTATGTGCTGTATTAATCAGATATATAGAGCTCACCACAAACAGTTTGGTATATATTGAAAGCTTGGATAAATTGTTCTTGGACCTTTCATCACTCATTTATGGGGAATAGGAGTTGTTGAAGGAAAAAGCTGCAAATTCAGAATATTCAAATGACACATCAGTTAGACTTTTCATTCATTCCCCTTTTTTTTCCAAGCTACAGTGCTTAAAAAGATTCAAAAATAGACCTTTTCAACCACTTTTATATTTCTGTGGTGCTCTAAATGTGTAAAATAGTAAATTTAAAATTATAACTTCCTTGAGTATAGCTACCTTGAGGCACATTAAGACATTAATCCAACAAGACAAACAACAATGTAAATAGCCCATATCCATGAGAGAGCTAAAAAACAGCTGCACTGGGAATCATCTTGAAATTGCTTATTGGCAACAGCGGGTTTAAAGTCCCACACAGATTTCTTTTGCACTTAACAAAACCACAGAAGGTGGAAGAGCAGGGCTCGTCCCTGTGCTGCCACAGGGGCCCACAGGGCAAGGTGCTGGCGGGCAGGTGAGGCAGCAGCATCTCCGTGACAGCCCCGTGGCCGGGGCAGCCCAGGGGCAGGTGAGCCCCGGCGGGGAGCGCAGCTGCCACGACAACCCCGGCAGCCCACCCGCGGCCGTGCTCGCGGCCGCTGCGGCGCCGGCCGCTTTACCTTCATGCCGAAAGTGAAGATGGTGATGACTATTTTGAAGACCAAGGCCAAGGCCAGCTGCCACATGGCAGAGTAGACGCCGGGGCCGGCGGGCCTGTCGGGAATGTCGTCCACCGGCCGGGTCATGTTGGGGTCGTTGATGTAGTCGCAGAGCTGCGAGGACTCCAGGGCCCCGCAGTCGTTGAAGAGCTCGGAGATCAGCTCGCTGGTGCTCCTGCGCGTGTAGGGGTTGGGGTAGGCGACGATGGCGGTGATGGCTGTGATCACGATGACCTCCAGCACCGGGTACTTGCCCAGCCTCGTGGTCTTCCGCCTCCTGCACCAGGCGATGTTGCACCGGATAAAGAGGGTCCCCCAGAGGCCCCCGAAGACGCCGAGCAGGATGAAGGGGAAGAGCTCGGCCATGTACCAGGGCGTGTGGTACTCCACGTAGAACAGGACCAGGCGGCTGTTTCCAAAAGGATTGATGGACCTCAGCGTGAAGGCGGCCACGAGAGCGGCAAAAAATGACCTCCAGAGGGTTTTCAGGGGAAAGTAGTAGCTGACCTAAAACCAAGCAAAGACCATAAACATTTCACTGAGTGTGACAGAGGGCGCTTCCTTTAAGTACCATCACCACCTGTTTTATTTGACTTTACTGCGAGCACTAGACCTTACCACAGTGAGAACATTCACAAAGTTATCAGAAAAGGCATTTTCAGGTTTCAGAAAAGGAGGAGCAACTAGTGAAAGAGATAAATTTCAATCCAGAGTTGCTGTCTAGAGAGTATAAGAAATGCTTGGCAGCTTAGTCCATGCATTAGCAAGCTGAAGGCTGACCAAACCTCAGCACAGGGATCTATTTCCATACTGAATCATCTAATTTGTTTCCAGAAAGCCAGTGCCCTGCTGATACTCAGATCATGCTACAATACCTGATTATTTCTTATTACTAGGAATCATAGATTATTTTTGTTTGAGAAGAAAAAATAATCATAATTATTTGAAAAATAATGAGTAATCTTGGAGAAAGGTACCAAATTAAAATATATTTATTGAAGCAAGAGAACTGCCAGGTCTCACCTCTTCCAGACTAAAAAGCACACCTCCAATTGGAGCCCCAAAGGCAACAGAAACTCCTGCAGCAGCTGCAGCTGAAAGTACCTGCAAAGCAAATGTTTACATACAAGGCATGAGTCATTTGAAACCCTGAGTATCCAGACAGGGAAATGAGAAATTATGAGCCAGCCTCACCTCTCTTCTCTTTCCTTCATTCTTGCTGTACTTTGAGAAAAGGCTGCTGAAGAAGTTTCCACAGCAACAGGCCACATGGACTAACGGGCCCTCTTTCCCAAGGCTGAGGCCTGAAGACACCACCAGAACCAAGGTGACTGTTTTGATTAAAAGTGTCCATTTTCCCAGGTAGCCCCTAATAATGAACCCACTCAAGATGGTTTTTATCTGGAAAGCAGGAAGAACATGTTGAAGAGATGAAGAAACCTTTTCTACTCTGAACTTTCAAATGGAGTTAAAACTCCAGCAGAGTTTAAAAAGTTGCAGACTGCTTGAAAAGAGACACTGATGGAGAGGAAGAAACTGTAGGTAGGGCAGCTTTCCCACAGCAATATCTGAGCAGGGGTTAAGCAGACCACACTTTTACTGCTGTTACGGGTGGTCCCCATACCAGGCAGTAAGGACCCTCACAGAGATCAATAGAAATATGAAACTCTTACATATCTCCTTGGCTTACAAGATCAGAGTTAAACTGGATTCGAGTTTAACAAAGCAGAAAAAAAGCGCAAATAAACAACAACAGACTTTTTCCAGATAAAACACACAAAGAAGTTCTAGATAACTGGAATCACTGTGCCATAAAAGCACGCGTGTATTATGAAATGAGAAAGTCCAAAAGATCATATTTCTACACATTTTGTCTTAATTTTGCTAGTGAGTGGCTAGGAAAGAGCACAATGCATGTGCATGACACACAGGCTGCAGGATGGGATTGGGGTTTGGACTCTAAGCCTGGAAAGGGGCTGGAGCTGAGCATCACCTCACATGAGGGATTTACCACTTGGAAACTGGCTTTACAGTTAACCATGAGAACTTTTTTAAACCACAGCTATATCAAACACATAACAGAGACACACAGGACTACTTTGAAACATGGAAATTATTCAAATAT
Organism: Notiomystis cincta; assembly: GCA_013398075.1. Taxonomy (NCBI): domain Eukaryota; kingdom Metazoa; phylum Chordata; class Aves; order Passeriformes; family Notiomystidae; genus Notiomystis; species Notiomystis cincta. Next base: position 207,608 of record VZRX01005379.1, on the reverse strand, counting down.
TTTAAATTATTTGTGGTGAGTTTTTTTGAAACATTTGGATGCTTCTCTTAGAGATCAAGAACAAAAGTATGCCAAGATTTCTAAGCTTTGGGTTGTTGATTCTGTCTGCCAGATTCCTACATAATAATTCCAGTGGTTCCATAGCACTTTTAACAAAAGACTGCCCTGATTTTAGAGACTTCTAATAGCTCTGCTGGTTGAATTACAAGGTTCTTCATTTAAGAGCTTAAATATGGACTGAAGCTCCAGATGTAAAATCTTGAAAATCAAATAGATATTTTGGCTGCTACAGTGTTGTCATGCTGGCACAATGTACAATACTCTGTCTTCAGGAACACAATTTGCAAAAGACGTGCACCAGACACTTTTCAGGCATCCCAAATGATGGGCATCGTCAGTAGTTTAGGAAACCTTAGCTTTGTAGCCCACCCTCTTCTTTTTATTTCACTTTTATTTAGAGTCTAGCCTAGAAAATAATGTAACTGGCCCAAGTAATTTCATCCTAGGAAAATTCTCTATAATCTTCTAGTGAGTATGTGTCTCTTGGAGATGTTGATTTTTAATTCGCACTCTGGCAAAGAACAAGCACATGCATTAACCTGTCACAGTGACATATGAACATTTTTTATTATGAAAAACTTAGATGATCACCGTAAAAGCATAAAAAAAGGAATGAAGGCAGATGAAATGGAAAGACAATTTTCTTGTTGCTATGCTATCTCATAGTACAGTTCTGGAATGGGAAAAGGCAGTAATTTTTTATTGTTGTTGTTTGGGTTTTTTTGGATATTCATGCACAAAGGGAAACTCACCTCTGGGATTCCAGAGCCACAGGCATAAGGAGCAAACACTCTGACCAGGGAGACTGCCAGGAAAGCAAAACACAGAGCCCACATAATGTACAGAAAATAGTTTAGAATGTAAGCACTTGCACCCTAGAAAGATAACAGTAACAAACATTGTTAGACAAATGCAGATTGGAAAATCTCACACTTCTACTAGGGATCATGATGGCATGGAGCCTGGTTTTTCATTTACATGGTAAGTGCTGCTTTTCCTCAGGAAGGACAAATAACTCTAACAATTTTATTACTCATGGGAAGCAGCAGCATACTAATAAATACCTAACCTAGTCCCTACAGTCAGTTTGTAAGGGACCCAAAGACCTCAAACTGAGCATCTTTCAAGCACTAAAAAATTTAACTAACCCACATAAAGTCCCAAAACATCAAACAAATAAGTCATAAGGGCAAAAGCAATTGGTAACGAAAAGACACCCAATTAAGGAATCTGCTGTGTTCATCCCATGGTGGGGGACAAGGGATGAGACCCTCATATGTATTTTTCTGAGGGCTGCTATTCAAAAGTCAGTTCTCCATGCAGATGCTGATCTTTTCAAACAACATCCCTGTGTATATCAGAAGCCAGTTCAGTTCACAAACAGGAAAGGTAAAATTATAAATAAATCCTTTTTTTCTATATGGTGCTCTCCCTGATAGGGTTGAAAACCATTTTTAAATACCATATCTTGGCAGAATGCACTCACACATCTCAGTCATTTTTGCCCTAATATTATAAAATCATTCCAGTCAGTAATAAGCCTATTTTCAAACTGAATAGCTTTACTTTTCTAATAGAGCAGGAGTTCTAATGATTATTAGCAATGGTTGACTGTGCAGTGCTATAGTGAAAGCACAGTCAAACCTTCAGGTTTCTACCTTTTTCTAATGGTCAAGTCAAAACTTTTAAATGTGCCTTGGAATACCTCTGCCTCTTCACATGCATTTGTTTTAAATTCATTTCAAAAACCCACCTACATTGACAAAAGAGAATCTACTCAGCAGCACCAAATTGATACAAGGAGCTTAAGCCTTCAAACAATATCCTGTAGCAACATGACACTATAGCATGAAAAGCTGAGATGAATCTCAGTGCATGAATTGGTATGAATTCTTCACCTCTAAGTGAACCCTTCCTACCGGATGCAATCCCAGCTGCTCAAGAACATCAGGGCCCCTGCCTCTGCTCTGCAGGACAGCAGCCTGGATATCAACATTATGATAAATCAAGTAGGAAAACAGGCATTAATCAATTGTATCAGTTAACAGAGCTGGCCAAGCCCTGTTCCCAGTCATAAAAACCTTAGAGATGAGAAGTCTCCCTGTTTTCAAATCTGCAAGGAATCAACTTTTAACAGCACGGATGTTTGCTAGCTTCATTTTCCAGGTCTGTCCAAATGAAAACGCACCAAGGATACCACTAACCCTTATCCTTATGGATATATCTGGAAGAAGGGTAATTTGTTGGGCTGGTGCTTGCTGAAGTTAGCAGCTGGCCTTGCTGATGCTAGCAGAATGCTGAAGCAATGCAATGCTATCCCCCAATGCCCTGAGCCTAAGCAGGCATGGATCCCACTCTTGCAGTGATTGACACTGGGCTGTAGTAACCATGGATCTTTGTTGCTACAGCTGAAGACAGTCTCCTGAATGTCTTCTCCTAGTGCTCTCAATTACAAACAGCTATGACAATATTTACTCTTCCTCTAGAGAAAACTCTGGATATCTTGCCTCAGGGCAAAATCTTCCTGTCAGTGTGAACCTGGAATACCTCCAAAGAAGGCCAACACCATTAGAAAAATTTGGCCCTATTAGGTTGAGCAAAAGCTGTAGTTTTGCTTCTAAATTCACTGGAGAAAACTTAACTTAGTTTCTTTTTACTTCTTCTTCTTTTGCATCTCAGAAGTCATAGAAAAACTCTGTCAGCTCATTACTGCAGTCACACATACACCTACAGTGCTGTGGCAGGACCCCACAAGAGTCCATATGGCCAGTTCAATCTTATCCCTTGGGATATCTTTCACTGTTACATTTTCCAGATATCTGGCATTCTGCAGGTTCAACTGCAGCAGTTTCTAATGATTAATAATATGAAAACCTTTGGGAAGTGATGTAGCAGTAATTCAGTATAGCAAATGGCTCACTTCCCATCCCTTACATGCCATTGCTAAGGCTCTGGATCAGTAGAAGTCTTGAGTGTGTACACTGAAGTCAGACACAGAGGCAGATCACAGCAAAGCTGATCCTGCCATGACCTCTCCCATTCTAGCTCAAAAGACTCACCCTGGAAGCAACATTAATGAAGCAAATAGGAAAATTGAGCAAAATTTTGTATTTCAGTTTGCAAGACCAAGGAATATTTCAGATCTGGTGTCAACCCAGTTTAGATACAACTGGAACACAATTGAAAACAACCCTCACAAACTCAGAATACTGAAATTAACCACATCCCTCAGGATGCCCTCCAATGTATGGTTACTCCAGAGGCCCAGAGCTCTACTCCAACTCAACAGGGACCTCACAGTTTGCAGACTCTCTCCTATGGATGTCACAGCAGTGTGTGTCCTCAAGACTGACAGATTCAAGGCTGCAAAATTGAGAAATAAATTCCAGGTTTAGAGGGGCTTCCTTGTCCTGCAGGTCTCAGCTTCATGATAGGAAACCCAAAAGCCCTGGGAAAGGAATTCAGTCCATTGCTGGATCCAGTGTTGTGATCCATGGAAGACGGGGGGTCCTCTCCTCTACCCTGGACATGTGTAAGCCAGCAAAAATGAGGTCCTCAGCTCCAGTGAAGCTGGGGTTGGGACCAAACTGGATCTGCAGAACAGGGAAAGTCCAGATCATCAGTGACATCTGATGACCTTTTGATCTGCCAGTGAGTTTGAGGTTTTGAAACTTTCTCACACTGGAAAACCCTCTTCACCTTCTCTTTGGAAGTAGTTCAAGACCAGAAGTGTGAAGGACATAACTGGCCTACAAAACAGTGATCAGGGAAGAAAGCATAGCTTGGTAGGTGTCTAATGGGCTATTATGTTTTCCATAATAATTTATATCAAGCCTCTGCTTTGGGCTCTTTTTATAAGAGCACTAGAATGGAAACATTTTTCAAGAGATGCCATAGGAAATGTCACAATTCCCCATGAAAACATATGTACAGGGTTTATCACAGCCATAAATTGGCAAAACCACAAGGAAGAACTGATCTAAATCTCAGTCCTCAAAATGTCAAATTTAGTTGGTTATGACGAGAAAAAATCACAGTCATGCATAAAAAAAAGAAGACATGTCTGACCAGAGCACCTTTAGGGAAACTGTTCCAAATACTTTTTGCCTAAATTGTGCTCCAATGCACACTGTTGTTTTATAGGGCTGTTATGTAAATGTCAGGCACAAAGTGAAACACAGAAAAAACCCCAGCAAAATTATTCTGAAACTCAGTCAAGTTCAGTGTATTTTGATACCTACTAAAATCCTCTACCTCTACAGGAACCATAGAGTGCAAAACTTGCCCATAAGCCTTTCGAACAGAAGCCTTTTGAACAAAACTGAATTTTTACTTTCCAAATTCACATTTTTATTGGGCTTTCCCTGGGATCTCAGTGTAACAGTAACAGACAGATATATTAATAATATTTACAGCCTCCATAAGACCATCAGGAACCCACAGATCTTAGAGGCCCATTTGTTTTAGGAAAGTAACTAAAACTAAGCCAAGATGAACTTTTGTTCTTTGTCCTACTGTGACAGTACACCAGGGGGTGAGAAGCCCAATTTGAACAGAAAGTAAGTGAAGTTTCACAGTGCTCACCTGGCTGATACTTTTTTAAAGGCCACAGCACACAACAGTCATGACTGCTGCTTTTGAGTAGCAGGAGAAAGCAATAAATTTGCTCAAGGATATGCATCATTCATATATTTCAGCCAAAGTAAGAGCATGTCAAACACATGCAGAGGATTTCCAAATCCACTAATAATTTTAACAGTCTCCTCTTTTTTCCCTTCCCCCCCTTTTTTTTTTTTTTTTTTTTTTTTTTTCTTTTCTTGTTCTCTTAAATTACAACATCACCCTCATCCTGCAGCTTTATATCAGGGTAATATTTCTTCACTGTCACAAAGACACAGCCACCCAAAACATCTGTTGATGAAGACCAGAGTGAACCCAGCAAACCTCTGGCAAAGGGAAGTTTGGCACTGTGACTGGCAACCATGCTGAGAGGTTTTTGCCTCTGATTCTGTGCTGAGAATATTCAGGGACAGTGAGCACCCCACTACTTCCACTATGGTTAATTAGAACTACAGAAAACTGAGCTAGACATAAGCACAGGCACTCTCACCTTGTACTTCTTGTACCTAAAGCAGCACTGAAGGGAACATGAAGGACACACTTGCCTGGCAATGAAGGTGTCCTCAAACACTCTCTGCAGGACCAGACAACCTCCATGCTGGGGGAAGATCTGACATGACCTCTCCAAACCACCCACTCACACATCATATTCAGCTTTTGCCAAATTCAAGTCAGAAATAAGGAGGAAGAGGGGATTTGAGACAATAATTCTGCCAAAGATTTGAGTTGTGAAGGGATCAGTATTATTCAATACATTGAATAACTTAGGTTGAAAATGAAATGTGGTTTTTGTATTGTTTTTACAAGTATTATCTGCTAAATGGTATATAGAAAGGCTTCATTTTACTGTTTTCAAAATGAAACTTTCATCTGCTTTGCTTTGAAACAGCATTCTTTGTATTTAAAATTTCTACTATAATGAAAATAAAAGCGTAAGGGAAAAAAAATCTTAAAATATAAGGTTCATGGCTGTCCAGAGATCAGCTTTTTCCCATCCTGTCCAACATCCCTGCAAATCCATCACTCTGGTCACCCCCAAGGGAGCCTATTCTTTGCCCAAGCTTTTGGTGCTCCCTGAGTATCTCAATGTGTCATAGAGAAACTGATTGCAAGGGATAAACAAGCAGTTCTTATGCAGCTCCCTGTATCCAAATACACAAAACTCCATCTGCAATCCCAAAAATATCCTTATAAATGTATTTGTCAATGCTCATCTTTTTTTTTTTTTTTTTTTTTTTTCAAAAAATTNTTTTTTTTTTTTTTTTGTCCATAAAATTATGTTTAAAAGGGAAAAAAAAGCAAATGCAGCTCTGGTCCCCTGGTGATTATGCTGTGTGTGCTATGAAACACTTTTAGTTTAATACTGATAAAAAGAGAGTGCAGTCTCACAGTTTTCCAGCTTTTCATTGCACTCAAACCACAGAATCTCCTTCAAGTTACGCCGATATCGCTTGTGGAAATGTCTATTTTTTACAGCTCAGTTCATTACTTTCTCTTTCAGAGAAACTCTCTGGAGGGACCATTAGCAAGTATGAAAAAGGGCATTGCCTGGCCTGCTGTGACCCCCAGCTAGTCAGGCCTGCCATACCTCAGACTGGCTTACGAGGAGCTCAGACCATTTCTGCCACTGGGGACACTTGTCCCTGTCGTCGAACGTCGTTTCGTTGGACGTCCAGCAGCACTGCTCATGGCTGTACCAGAAGGCAGACAGGCAGACACCCTCCTTCAGGTCTGTCATCCAATCCACAGCTAAATCTATCACTCCAGCCAATGTACCTGCGAAAAGAAATGCAGGAAAAGAAAAGCTGGCATTAAAAACAAACAAGCTGCAAGGATAATATATCTAATTTTAATAACAGGATAAAACCTTGCTTTGGGTAAGCAGCTGCAATGTAACTGTTCTCAGCCTGGAGAAGAGCAGGTTCCAAGGATCTTACAGCAGCCTCCCAGTACCTAAAGGGGGCTTATAAGAAAGATGGGGACAGACTTTCTATCAGGGCCTGTTGCATTAGGGCAAGGGATAATGGTTTTAAACTAATAGAGGGTTGATTTAGACTAGGTATACGTTTTTTACAGTGAGGGTGATGAAACACTGGAACAGGTTGCCCAGAGAGGTGGATGCCCCATCCCTGGAAACATTCAAGGTCAGGCTGGACAGGGCTCTGAGCAACCTGATCCAGTTAAAGATGACCCTGCTCATGGCAGGGATGGTTGGACAGGGTGACCTTTAAAGGTCCCTTCAGACCCAAACTACTCTCTGCATCAATAAATACAAATATACCAAAGAACTGGGGGCAATAACAAGTTTTTCTGACCTTCAGTGCTCTCTCATAAGCTTGTATTTTAAACATTATCATTTTCATACTGACTGATGGCCAAGTAGGGGAGATATAACCAATGTCAGCCTGCAGCCTGTCCCAGGCAGGTGCCCCATCTGGCTGAGATGGGGAGGACATCGTGTGGGCTCTCTGTACACACACGAGGCCATGGGTCTCAAACCACACTGTGTATTTCAGGGGTAAGGGAGGACAAGGATATGCATGTTTTCCTACAGCTTTACTGGCTCCAACACAGCAACCTTTTAGGATGATTTTGTTACAGATACAACGTGGATGCCAAATTCTGAATTGTGAACTTAACAGAATGGGGCTTTTGATATGTGTGTACGTTGATTAGCAGTCTGGACACGCAGAATAAAATTACCTTTCAAATCCTCCCTGTACCACGAGGCTCGTTTCAGCGATTACACAGAGCTACAGTGACACCCGGTGGCCACCAGACACAGACACAGGTAAACCTGCTGTGGCCAGACACAGGAAAGGAAAATTTCTGCTTCTCCAGGTCACTGCTCATCACTGGTAACAGCCTGCCCCAGCAGCAGCACCCTCAGAGCAGGTGGGTCCCCAGGAATGCAAATGCAGCAGGAATGGGAGGCTGGGAGCAGCCAGAACACAGAGAAGCAGACAGACCTGTGCTCTGTCCCTGTAGCCATTTTTCATGGAAAGAATTAAACCACCAACTGATAGAAGAGTCATTTAGTGTTTCCCAGATCCCTCTCATAGACAATGGAAAGCAGAAGTCACCATTACTTTTACAAATAAACATTAATAAAATTTCAGGAAAATGCTAATGGATTGAACAGAATTTATCAATGCATATCAATGTACTGGGGAATAATACTTTGGAAAATGTAAACTTGGTTTGGTTTTATGTTTCCAGAACTTATAGATTTGTAGCTCCTGACAAGAATGCAATTATGTGAAGGAGGGGTGGGGGCTGCTCCCCTTTCTCCCAGCAGCTGGGGCACACAACTGGGTCCAAGAGTTGTTTTTATTTCATCTGGAACTAAAGTTTTCTGATTTTTATTTCTGTAAAAGAGGGAGGAAAACACATTTCAAATAATTCAAGTACATGGAACTTTTTTTACTCCAAAGACCAGAAAAAACCCACAGGTTCTTTTCTCATCCTTAAGAAGGATACTTGCCCCCACACTGACAAGCAGTGGTGCCCAGGGTAGCAGTGAAGAATTTCTGTTCTATAAAAATAATTTGAAGAACCATACAGATACACTAGACAGGATGACACACACACAAAAAACAACAAGGCTGCAGAAGGGAGTGATGATGTCTTTACCAATTATTTTCTTTCATTAAGATCTTGCCTTAATCTTGGTTATTCTTTTCCATTTTTCCCAAGTTTCTATGGAAACAATGAACCATATTTCTAGATAATGATGAATCATTGCATTGCTGGCAACATCAGCATGCATAGCTTCCTGTTTTGCAGTGAGCTCTAAATTCTCTTCCAATTTTCTGAAAGTTTCAGAAAAAAGGAATTTTCATCTCTTGAATATGAGCACCAAATGCTGTGCCTCTTGCACCTCTTGATGGATCTTTAACATTCTCTGTAATCTTCAAAGCTCACATTACACTTAACCAGGCAGCTGCATATAATGGCACCTAGCAAAAGGTGCCTCCTGACTGCACCACCACCTCCTCCCTCCCCAAACCTGGGTAGGATACCTGACTAATTTGGTTTGACTCTCTGAGGTAAATGGTGCTGCCCTGCACTCTTGTCATTGAAAAGCTTGCAAAGGTTCCAGATCTCAGCTGAAGCTCACCCTCAACCCCCATTCCCAAGCTGGACACATCAGTGTGAGGGCTTATTACAGGGCAGTGACTCTGGCTTTTAACAGCCTGGAGGATTTCAGCAGGAGGTTTCATTGCAAACTAAAACTGAATAAAACCTTCTGGGATGTTTTTACTGAAATGGGAATCTGTGCATGTTTTCCACATTCTTTGTGTGGGGAGAGGATTACTGAGGTCACTAGAGCCCTCAAGGGCTTGCTCTAACTTTATCTGCAGGCAGAATTCTTCATCCCAGATGAGACCAGCCCTGGCCTTCAGGCAGGACTCAGCAGCCCTGATGGTACACAGTCTATCAGACTCTCTTCCCATCTCACCCTCCCAACAAAGTTTTTGTGGAAACAATTACACATCTATGAAATTTCATAATTTGCCAAACACGTCACTTCAGAAATGTTTTCTCAAGAACTTTACCGGTACTTCTGAGGCTCCTAACAACTGTAATAAACATATTAACTTGACAGATGCTGAGCAGGAAATTCCCATCACCCTTGGAAACTGGGAAACTTCACATGGTGCTTTTAGCAAGCAGCATGACACAAGAGCACCCTGACATCACTGAAAAAGCATAAAAAATGGCAGCTGTCTGAGCTGGGTCAGAGAAGTGCAGCTTTCCAAGCAGGAAGATGTGCTAAACTGAGGAGAAGACAGGAGAAATTGAGGAAATTAATGAATTTGCCATGTGAGTTTGAGCAGGCTGTTAAATATGTAATGTCTGTCTGGCCTGGAAGCAGATCTGAAACCAAGTCTGAAACTTGGTTTTTTACTTTCACACGTACATAAAGAAGATAACCCAGTGGAAATAGCAGTTTATAAAGCTCCCTTTGAGTGTCCACAACCAACATTTTCCCCACATCATATTTTTTACTTGCAGAATTAAAGTGATGACAAGAAAAAAAATCCTAAAAATAAAATTGACTTCTACAAAACAAAGATTCAGAAAGTCAAAGCAGCCCATCGAGTACGAAGCACTCAAATGCAGATTTCCCAAAGCAATAGAAAAATCCCTCCACTGGTGAAAATATTTCTTCTAGGTCAGTACTCAATAGGAGATTTTGCAAGTGGGCATTTTCTTTTAGGATCATAACTGCATGAATGCAAAGTTGTCTTTCTAGCTTAAAAACAAAAAACATCAATGAGGAGACAATGAAGTACAAAGAAAAGCAGAAGGTACTGCAGCAGCTTGGGGGAGATGCTTCATGCACTAACACACACATACCTGCCAGTAATCCTATGAGAAGCATTACAACCCATCCTGACCAGGCATCCAGCAAACTCTTGATGAACTCCCATATGGATTCTTTACTTTTGCTTGTAATCTGAAATTAAACACACAAATAGATGTGTTGCTGATTCAGGCTGACAGTTTTAGAGTAGAAAGTTTAAAATAATTAAACTAGATGGTGCATACAATTTCTCTACTCTCTACTTCCTGCAGTCCCAATAATTTATCCAGAGATGCTCACCTGACTAAGTTGCAGCAGCCCTTTCATCTTTACAAGCTCAGGACGTCCCACATCCATATATTTAAAAGCTCTCCTCAAGTCATCCCACATCTAAATATTTAGTTCTCCTCAAGTCCTGCAACAAGGCAGGAAGCAGTAGCTCTGGAAAAGCACTTGTCTGTGTCCCTGCCAGGATGTGTGTGGCCCAGGGACGAGGGGCACCCCTGTTACCTTGCGGTGGCGGTCAGTGTCGCGCGATTTCTCCCGCAGCCAGTCGATGGTGTGGAAATCTTCGTAAGTGCCAACGTCGGGGAAAGGCTCATCCAGAAAATCCATCAGGTTGCCTGAACCATTCATGTCTCCTGCATTGACCATATTAGGATCTGTATGTAAGGAAGAACAAGTCTGTCAAGAGATTCATTTTCGGAAACACCTCCACAAGCCGGGAAGTCAAGACAGCATGAACAGAAATCCTGAGGGGCACACACAAACTCTTCTTACTGCTTTTAAGAAAGCAGGGGAAGAAATACCCACCACATATCCTACATAACCACAAGAGGAAATAAAAGGTACCTGTCCCCAAACTACAGCAAACAGTTACCAGAGACATTAGATGGGAGCTTGGGTGAGGGCATGTAGGAGTATGGGAATGTCTGTTCCAGCAAGGTGGTCTGATCAGGGACATTGGAACAGGATGAGCAACAGAGGAGAAACCAGAATCAAAATATACAAGAGACACAAAGCTGACAGAGCAAACATGAAGACCACGAGCAGAAACAAACCTCACCACTCCTGCTAACTGAAGAGCTACTGAGTGTGTTCCTCTGGGACACAGGCTCAGCTACTGGCTGAATCCGAATTCTCATGAGAAAATGGCAGCTGGGCAGGGGGTCCTGGGCTGGGACTGGAAGAGGCAGCTGTGCCCTTCTACATCACTGAACAAAGTGCTGCTCTAAAGATGGTTAATGCCATCCATCCTAAAAGAGGTGCCTGGGAAATGGGGTTTTCCAGAGAATACCTAGGGTTTGTAATCTGAAATGACTGTCTAAAAAAATATCTGTTATTGTGGAGTTACAACCAAAAAATATGAAAGCACGTAAGAAAAATGGGGACATACACGGACTTCAGGGGTTGTATAGAACAGAGCCTGCAGCGTCTGTAGCTCTGTGACTGACACAAGGTAACTTGTGCTGGTCACTGACAAGGTCAGTCCAGCACCAATGACTGCCACCCCTCTCCCCATTTTCAACTGTTTTACTTGAAACCTCACCATGCAATAATAATTTTTTGCCTTAGTAGTGACTTCAGCAACGTGAAAAGTGTGAATACTCAGCCTTGTCAGTCTCTGCTCCCCACCATGTCGGGTTTTTGGATGACACAGACAATGTGCTGAGCACCAGCAGCTGAGAAAAGCATTATCCTGCAGGCAACCAGCAGGTCAGCATTAATAGAAGCCCTTTCAAATGCGGAAATCAAGTAATCTCCCAGCACCACTGTTTGCCTGAAAGAGAATCAAGCAAGTGAATCATAGCCTGAGGAAGGAAACTCAATGCAGAGCAGGTGTCCTGTGCAGCCCTACAGAGCACAAATAAGCTGCCCCGAGATGGGGGTGATTTAAAAAGCAGAAGTTAAGAGGAGCACACTGAGAAGAGGATACTTGGCCAAGCAGGTGAGAGCACGCTCCCACGTTTGCCAAGAGAAAAGAGAATCTGAAGGTGGCACGAATCTGAAGGAGCTGACGTTGCAAGGGGACCCTGAGTTCAGTGTCTTCCTTTTGACTGGAAAGGGAAGCTGAAGTGAGGTGAAAGCATTAGACCACGCTATTACTTTGTAACATTGTGCTATTTTGCAGATCATTTACTTCGCCCTATTCTTCCCCTACAGCAAAGCGGGACCTGTGAAGAACACGCAGCTCAGACTGTCTGCCTGCACAAGGCAGCACCCTCTGCTAAATAAACAAACTTCTGGAAACTCTCCTGGAAACTGAAAGCATTGGCAAGGTCTCCTTCATACCACAAGAAAATTACCCAACATACTAGCTGTACCACCACCACCATTGTAAAAAATAGCTTTTTAAGTATGCTGTCAATACCCAGCACATGACAGTATTGTGATGGATAATAGCAGGCCAGACCACAAGTATGTGGGATAATTACAATCTCAGTCAGAATCCATCCCAAAAATACGTGCTACACAACACGTCCAAGGAGGGAAAAATGTGCTGAGACCACAGGGCCATGGAAGACTAAGAACACAAACACACTTTGAACTCAAGGTAGCGCACCAGTACCTGGAAATTGCAGTGAACTGGATGATTGCCAGCCTTAAAGTTCACTTCAGGTACTACACTTTTGAAAGCAGAGATGTGATAGCAGATCATGCAAAAAAACAATTTTAGTAAATAAAACCTAGCTACAGCACTTTTGAACTGAGTACTCCAGAGTTTCCATCTTATATCCTATCACCAAGCACTGTAAGTATCCCTTTCTTTCTCTGTATTTTGCATTTATTTCTCCCACCTTACTTTGGCATCTGCTATAATTTACAGGGTTTATTTCAGGATGAGCTGTCTTGTCCTCTGAGCGAAGCTTGCAGAGATGCTTTCAGTTCTGACAGCAGAACTGGAGCCTTACACCCATCAGTTACAGATATTTTAATACATATAAATTAAGGGAGAATGAACCTTATCCAAACATGAATTTTAGCCAGGTGTACTGCAGCAGTACACTCAGGTGATGGCAAAAGCATGAACAGCCATGGTGCTGGTTGTCTCATCTAGCTTGAGAAATCTGCACTATACTCTGGACACTGAAATCTAGGCTCCTTCCACAGCTGATGACAGCAAATGAACTATTTACATTAGAATGAGAGAGATTACTTCCCAGAAGTGATCATTTCTGTTTATTGATCCCAAAGAGATGTCAGAGGTAGACATCTTCACCAATCTAATGAGTGCAACACTACCAGTTCAAAAGAAAACATTACAATACCATGACCTGCAGAATTAGTTATAAATGCAGCTCCTCAGACCTGAGCATCTAAGAGATTTGGATGCTCTGACAGATCTTACTGTATGCACTGAAAGGTGTTGAGTCTTTCTGAGGAACTGTCTAACATATGCATTTTGTCCCTTTGTTGTTCTGTGTCTTGGATGTCCTTGCTGTCCTTTCCACTACTTTTGCAGATGCTGATGCAACATAATTTGTGCAAGGGCTGTTTCCTGCTTAGTCCCCATATTCTTTTCCTAATAATTTTTGGCACCTCACCAGCTTTTCCTAGGGCAGACATCCAACACTGAGCAGTCTGCTGTGACTCCCTGAGAGACAGTGGCCAGTTTGGAGCCCATCATTCTGTAATCTCTTAGGGACATTTTCCCCTTTGCTTTGCCTTTATCCACTTTGAATTCCATCAGCCATTTTATTCCTTACAATACAGTAGAGAGAGCCTTAGCAGTGAGCACTCATTTTTACTGACTAGCTTACTGTATCTACAACTGAACATGTGTCTCAATACTCTGCTTTAATAATTGCAAACAGATTCTTTCTAGAAACTGAACTAGAAAACAAAGAAACCTGACTGAACCACATATCTCTGGAACTCACAGGGTTCTGGCTAGCAGACTTCCCTGGATTTAGACCCATGCCACACTACTGTGATCTTGTAGATGTAGCAAAGCCCTGGCAGGGACTGAGTCACAAATTAAGAGAGATCACAGTGCTAGATGGACAATTGTGCCTCCTGATAGAGGCTCTCCTGGCTGCCACATAACCCTAGACATCTTCCAGAAATCCTGGGCCAGATCAATCTGATGGGCAGACCCTGATCTCCCAGCTAGCCATGCTTGGTGCACAGTATTCTGAAGCCTGAAAGAGTTAGCTGCCCTACAAATGTCAGAGGAGCTGCATGAGAGCAAGCTGGAAGCAAGGGTCCAAATATTAACTTTTGAAGCTTTATGACTGTAGGAAACCAGGTAATTTTTAAACATATAAGGAAAGCAAAGAAGAGTTTCACATCAAACAAACTACAGAAGCCAGGGTGCAAACACAGGGAGCTGCTGATTGACCAGGACACACCAACAAGCACAGCTGGTACTACACAGACACAAGATCTCTCTACATTTACTCACTTCTTATTCTTTTTTAAAGAACCAAAAGGTAGTAGTATTATCATACTTAGGGTCACATTCTTTCTGCAAGTCTCACAGTGAGTAAACTCATCACTTCGATCATCTTGGAGCTAAGTTTTATAGAAGAGCAATAAATCACATTTTCAGTGAAAATGCTGACAAACTCTCAGCTTTAGAGCACTGTTACAGCACATGCAAATGTAAAGCCACAGCTAGAAGAGCTCTATCAGTGAACTGACATTCTAGGTAGTTTGCTGACTGACTGATCGGATATCAAATGTATTTGACATGGCAAGCACGGACCAAAACATCCCATGGTTCAAAGAGGCTGAAAAGTATACTGATGGAAAACAACTAGCTGAACACTCATCAAAGGAAAAGTCTTGGCCCTGGCCTCTTGCTCCTAGACATGCTAGTTCCATGCTACGTTCTCCTCATCCTGTTTTCTGTTTTAATTGGATACATTGCACTGAGGCAGGCAGTATGATTTTTAATGCAATTCCAACAAGTTTCAAGTTACTTTCAAGAGATCACAGTTACTGAATTACTTCAACAATTCAAATGTTTCTAGCAGACAAATGTTCACCTACAGGCTTTGCTGTTTTCCTTGAAGTGGGGGTTGCTATGTGAAACGTGACAGGATGCAGGCAGCAAAGAATATCTTTCTTCTGCTGTGGCATTAGGAATAAGTGAACCTGGCAAGAGGCTGGGAGAAGAAAGCAGAAGCCTAAATCCCAATTGTAAGTTTCTCAATTCACATTTGGAGTGCCCTTTTCAGGGTGCCCAAAGCATCATCCATTCCATCTCTTACAAATGTGTCATGCCTCAGCCAACACACCAAAGGAGAGCATGGTGTGTCTCAGGGTTTTTCTATGCTCTGGTACCAACACACTCACTGTGGTAAAACAGAAGAGATCCTTCTCCAGAAACAAAGCTTTTGAATCATGATTCCATCAGAGTGGAGCCCACCACTGGCCTGAAATGTTGGTCAGATGAGCCGTGCTCACGTGCCGTGACATGACAGCAGTTACTGCAAAAATGAACGAGCATGGGGGCTGTGACAATCCCTGGGATTTATTTTCTATAGTAGTATATCAGTAATCTAAATGTGGATTTGTTTTCTATAGTAGTAGTACTGGCAATCATCACAAGACCCCTTTGCAGATGGTTTGCCACTCTGTGCCCCCCAAATCTTGTATTGACTGTTCC
This sequence comes from Notiomystis cincta, assembly GCA_013398075.1. NCBI lineage: Eukaryota > Metazoa > Chordata > Aves > Passeriformes > Notiomystidae > Notiomystis > Notiomystis cincta. Next base: position 192,003 of record VZRX01005379.1, on the reverse strand, counting down.
AAGGACCAAAGACCTCATGGCTCGAGGTCATCTGTCAAGCAAAGGCACCTCCTGCCGAGAGCTGGGGCTCTGCCAGCATCCATCCATCCCCATTCCCAAGGAATGTAGAGCCAGTCAGTGAGATGGAGGCAGAGCACTCTCCTCTCAGGGCCTGAATCCAGGCAAACAGGTCAGTGCTGCCAGCAGAGTGAGCTGAACCACAGACTCATGGAACGGTTCGGGTTGGCAGAGCCAGGGTTCAGGAAGAGCCCTAAGAGGGTAAGGCTGAGGGAGAAAGTTCCTGGAGCCAAGTATGGTTGCATCAGAGGTCTTCAGCACCACCTGGCCAGAGAAAATGGGCCTGTGAGCAAGATTATGAACAAAGTCACCATGAAAGGCATGAATGAAAAGTACAGGGAGATGATTGGGGGGGTGTGTTTTGGGGAGGGGTCAGAGAGCGAGGTCTGCTCGAGCAGACCAAGGAAGGCCAAGGTGGTGTGGATGTAATTCCCCTTCCACCACCTGCCATGTAGAAGATTTAAAAAAAGGCAATGTGATATCACACAGGATATAGGAGACAGGTAAACAGTTATTAAACATTCTTCTCAACAAGAAGATGCTGTTGGGTGGTGATTTTTCAGGGAAGAAGTCTTCAGAAAAGCAAGAAGGCTGAATCCCCAGCAAGTTAAATGGGTGCTTTTCTATATGGGTTGAAAAACATTTACAGGCAATTTACAATTATTCAACTTAGAAGCTTCAGACTGAACAAGCCAAACAAGTTATTGACCTTCTGTCTTAATGATGAAGTTTATAGAAAGGTGTTAAAACGGCCTTGAATCAGAGTAATCAAGTTCAGACTCCTGGAAAAAGCAGAAAATACTGAACCTACTTAGAATCCTTTTTTTGAAACTTAATATAGGAAAAAAGTTATAAATTGAGAAAATACATAGGAAAGAAAATTAAAATTTGCAAATGCCTTTCCAACAATTCAAGGTCTAATTACATGGCCTCCAAATACAAGTAAATAGCCCTGCAAACCCTGAGTCTCTCACCACACTAGCACAGGCAGGCTGCAGTATCAGAAACAGTACTGTAAAATATTGCAGCATTTTATTGTATGGCCCCACCACCACATATTATGGAGTTTCCAGCCATGATAGTGTGGTCAAGTTAAATACAGTCACATCTTTGATGTGCAGCTTTACCCTGAATAACCTCTATGGAAAAAATTATGAAGCCACAGCAGAGCTCAAAAATCACAGGGCACCAGATCACAGGGGAGAGGGCCTGGGAGAGAAGGGAAAGGAGGGAGGAAACATTTGGGATAAATGGCAGAAAACTGAGGCACTCCTCTGACCAAACCACAGCCTTCAGCTGCCCTCCTCAGCCACCACACGTGCTGTGGGGTGAGCACAGAGAACAGTGCTGGCCAGGAGCACAGGGGGACATGGGGCACACCAGAGCTGATACCCAACCAGCAGCACTTCCCACCCTTCCAGCACTGCCAGACTCCTTCTTCTCCTTTCTTCCTCCTGAGAGGCATTCTCTTCCTCTGAGGGGTAAACCCAGCATCCCACTCCCTGCTCCTTCCCACGATGACTCTCCCTTTAGAAAACAATTTCTTTTGGTATGAAATATCACGTTCCTGCTCCCTCTTCAAGTTTTCTTGGAAAGTCTGAGCAAAATTAGTTCAGCTGCTCAGTTATGTTAGAAAGGCAAAGGGAAAAAAAAAATCCCAGCTCTTTCATTGCAAGCTCCAAATGGAATTTTTGCCAAAATTGGCTCTCTATAAAATAAATGTTAAACTCCTATCTCTATTTCCAGTGAGTCTTAAAGGTCCATCCAAAAAAATTAACTTGTTAGTGCAGATGTCGAGGCTGTGGAAAAAACAGGAGGAAAGCATCACAGCCTCTGGAACATTCATCTGCAGTTTTGAAACTGAGCTGAAATATCTCTATTAAAGGATGCTCCTCTGCTAACAGCCCAGAAGTTTGGGCAGATGAGCCCCATGAACTGTATCAACCCCACACTCCTTACTCTTGAAAGAGACAAGATTTGATTAGGTAAACCTCTGGAAACCATCAACTTCTGGGTAAGAAACTACATTTCAGGAGACAGGACACCCTGGAAACCAGTCCTAACAGTGTGGGAGCATGGTATGGTTTCTATTCTTGGTTTCCCTCAAGTCTTCTTGTTCACAAAAAAAAGGGGGAAATTCCCTTCTGAGCCCATGGTTTTTACTGCCACAGAGCTCTAAGCCACATCTGAAGAGTCAGGGGTGCTACAGTTTTCCTCTTCATGCCAGACACAGCTGAGCTTTGCAGCACCAGATGTGGTGTTCCAGAGCTGCTCTTTGCCTCTTCATTCAGAAAATTTTAAGATTAAGGGAGAAAACCAGGTTTGGAACTGGAAAAAGAAAAAGCAAATGCACTCAGAGAGAGCAGAGTTGCACTGTCAGAAGGGAAGTGCCCTGGTACACAGTTACTCCTAAACAGCTCTCTCCTGAAATGGGATGTTCAATGGTATTTAACACACCTCTTGCTGAAAAACTTTTTAAGCCTTCAGCTTGAAATAAAGCTGATAAACCCACACTGGGAAAGCCATTAATCTGTTCTACCATGTCACTTCTCGTGATTTGAGCGGGGGCTGTGAGTCATTTTCACAGGGAGGGTAATGTTTTCCTGTTCACAGGGCACTGGCTTTTCCTGCTGCCATTGCTGCCAACAGGCTGCACAGCTACAGAGGAGTTACTTCATCCCAATGAGAGGAAGCTCCTTCTGCAAGGTGAGGAAACCCTTTCCTTGGGCTGAGCCTTAAGAGCAAAATGTTACAAGTGCTTTAGGAATAGCAGCCTAGTGTAACTCTGCCAGAGTCTCTCTTTTGACAGCAATAATCTTGTGTGATTTTATTGGTTCTGCTGGGCTAGAGATGAAGAAAGCTGAAAAAACCAACTCCCAGTGTGTATGTATGCACACACAGAAAATGAATTAAGACCCTTTCTCTACAACCTGATCCCATTTCACTGAGAAAAAAAAAAACACACACACACACACACACACACACACACACACACACACACACACACACACACCTGTTGGGCACCCTGAAAGCTGCAGAGTGATGGCAAAAGCAACCAAGAAAAGCACTGGTACCTCTGGGCACCACACCACTTCTGAGGGTTGAGCACCATGCTGAGCTAGGAACTGTTCCAGCCTGAGAGAGGCTGAACACAACACAGCACCAACCTCCAACACAAGCAGGATGGCTCTGGACTGTGGAGGAGACTGGGGGTTGGGAGCATCCCCTTTTCCTCTGCTCTAGCACCTGGCTACAGTCACAGTCGTGCTCACTTTCCCCTCCAGGTCAGCAAACAACACCTCCACGGTGAAGCAGTTCCCAGCCTGGGAGGTTACAGCAGTCTGGAGGAGCCTGGTCAGTTCAGGCACATAGGAAGCTCTCCAGCCCAGGATCAACGCTCCCCATCTCCTTCTCCTCTGGTCCCTGTTTAAAAGCGACCAGCCACTACCTTTGAGAAGGTACAGCCTCTGTAAGAGAGGCCCCAGAGGGCACAGGGGCTGAGCACTCTTGCAGCCCTCCCGTGCTGGAGCCCTCCCATGGCATCCCAGTGCTGCCAGGGAGAGCACCTTCCAGCTGGGGATGTCCCCAGGGTCCCCCTCTGTACTGGGTAACTCTTAGAGCACTGAAGTCCTCATTTCCAAGCACACATGTAAGACATGGTGCCTTGTTGCACAGATGTCTGACTCAGACTGAGAGACCAGGAGAACCTGGCCTGGCACATATTTCCATAGGGCACTCCCATATGATCTGGGGTAGGGGAACCCCTCAGAGTGGCAGAACCCAAGCGTGGCAGCCCTGCTGGGCTCCTTGCATGGGCAGAGAGCCAAGTCTCGGTGAGCCTGGCGGGCACAGCTCGGCTCACAGCCAGTGCTGGAGAGAACTGAGCCAGCCTGGACTCCAGAGGGAATCAGGGAGAAGAAACCCAGCACTGGCACCGACAGGATGCAATCTCCCCCCTCCCTCATCACCTCATGCAGCAACAGGTTTGTATTTCTATCACTTTAGAGGCTCAGTCTTGAAAAAACAAGAGAGGTTCTGTTGGAGAAAAATAAAATTTAAATTTAAAATTTTTTTTCCAGTTTGAAGCAACCACTGTCCTTTTGTGCTTCAATAATTCATTATCTACCTTGCCCCTCTTCCCCCTTATTTTCTGAACCTGACACAACTGCACACCTGATCACTGGAAATCAGAATTCACCCCTCACTAGGATGTACAACCTACTTCAGCACAGGAGATCCAAAATATCCTCCCTTAACATATGGATGAGCACACAGAGATTCTAGGCCTGCCAAATTTTCAGATTTTTCCAATAGTGGGAAAAAATTATTTGAACAAAGAACAGGATTTGGAAGAATAAAAAAGACTTCCTGTAGACCTGGAGTAAAAAGTCACCTGACTCTGCCTGATGAAGCTGCAGCTGAGTCATCCTCCGTTCTCTGGCAAAGGCACAGAATTATTTATCACAATTGTTAAAAAAATATATAATTTTCTTTTCTGAGTAGTATAAGCTGAAAAATTAATTTTGTCATACTGTAATATTTGCATTAGAATAAAGTTTTTTAAAACTAGATATTTTTTAAACACTTAAATATATTTTGAAACCTATGCAGAAAAAAAAGGCCCACAGGAGAGTCACCATTTTTTCCTTTACAGACATATATTAATGTATTTGTATAGAGCACATAATTAAACATCCCCACCGGGAAAACAGACTCTGGACTTTGCTTCCACAAATATCAAGTCCAAAAGCACAGTTTACTGTGGATTTTTCAGCCTTTTTGGTGATCGGCATTTTACAAGGGAGCAAAAATCTCCTTGTCATTCCTACGTTCCTTCTGGAAAAGGATTTCTCACGTTTATATAGGACAAGGAAAAACCGACCTTTTACCAAAGCAAATTATGCAGGAAACCTGTCGGACCAGGTGCTTTGAAACCACACCGGTAAAAATTACCCATAAAGGAAAAGCCTCTTTCCCCAAATACACCCCTTAACCCCTCAAGCAAGTTAATCCTCATTCCTTTATAAGCTTAGACACAACAGCAACTTCCTTTAAGCTTCCAGGAAAAAAAAGGCAGGAGATGCAAGCAAAACACTATTGCTGCTCTCTGCACGACTGAATGATGATGGCTGCTCACGTAAATACAGAATTCCACCGACACCCGAAGGAGTCATTGGAAAACACAGGGAACAAAGGGCCTTCATTAGCTATAAAGCTCCATCTGGCAGGATTTCTACTGGAGATGTCAGCCGGGAGATCAGCAGAGAGCCAGCAGGCAGCCTCTGCACCTGCAAACCCTCTGCTTGCAGAGCAAACGTGCCGCTTTCTTTTCCAGCAGAAACCCTGCCCAGCTGAGCCGGGGCTCGAGGACTGCAGCACAAGAGCAACCGGCAAATGATTTTTTTTCCGAAGAATTATGCTGCTTACCTGCAATGCAACATCATTTAGCCCAGTGCCAGTGACTTTAATCGCATCCTTCCTCGGGCGGTGCGGCTGCAGCAGCAGTGATGTCATGGGCAGGAAGCAGTAACCATCATGTGACTGCATCCTCCGTCTGTAGGATATCTGCGGGATTAGCCTGCCAGCCGCTTTACCCCGCACACGCCGCTTTTCCCCTGCCTAGCCCCAGCTCATCTATCGTCCTGTGCGGTTTTTTGCCACAGCGACAACCTGCACGTTTCCCACGAGGTAAAAGCAAAGGAAGCGTGCTGTGTGCGAGCCAGCAAGAATTCCCGGTGATTCTGCAGGCCAGGCTGCTGCTCTGTGAAACATGTAAGCAGCTTGGAAACGAGACACACTGCAAGCTCACCAGCCCTTGCGTTTTTCGTTTCCTGGCAGTGCATTTCAAGTGTATCCAGACTGACTTCCCTCCATTTCTGCCTCCCTCAAAGGTTTCATCCTTGTTACCTTCACTTCTTAATTCTCCTCTCCATCCATCCCTCCACTTGCAGCCTTCTGCCTTTCCTTCAGTGCAACTGTCACTGCTTGAAAGATCCTCTTCTATATGCCAGCCTACTTTTCCTTTTCAAAACAGCTGCCTAAGCTTTCCCAAATACTGAAAACCTAGAACTTCCTAATTTATTTTTTTTTAAAGGCAACTAGCCCTTCACATTTTGGTTAACTGCATATAGCATCCCAACCATAATCCTGGGCTCTTTTTTTTTCCTTTGAGGGGCAAGGGGAGTGTTTAAGAATTTTATCATACTCAGCAATGTATTTGAAGAATACAAGAAGAAAATAATTTCCAAGATTCTGACTGCACAGATTTTGTACAAGCCACTAGGGCTGTATTCTGCAATGCAGGGGTTGTAACTGTTCTTTCTGAAGACCCTGTACATGTGCAGTGTGTTGTTTTTCAGGACATTGCTCTTCCTGCTGCCCTTCCTGAATGTGAATATTGTGCAGACTGGTTTTACCCCTACAGGTAACCAGGCAGGGGCTTTGTATTTCCAAGCAGATGCAACAGCTGGGTAGAGGGAGGTCTTGCACAAGCACCCATGAAAATATCCACTGGTGACTGAAGGTGCATAAGTGACTTCCACTCACTTCATAGCTGAAGGAATTCAGTTCTGGAAGACCTTTATGTCCCAGTGTGTTTGAGCAGTCATTTATGGATGAACTGTGTATTTCTGATAGGGACTCCCCCTGCAGAAGCCACACACTGGATTTTATTGAGAAATTGAGATTGATTTATTTATTTTAGCTTGCTTCACCTGAAGTTCCCACACCTTTCTGGAGCAAGAATCATGCCTTTGGAGAAAAGGTTTGATTATGCCCTTCACACACAGCACTGCAGATCACAATCCTCTACCACTCACAGATCAGCAACAGCCCCAGGCCTTTATAACCATGTCAGTGAAATGTGGAAAAGTGATACAAGTCCCAGCTTCCTGCCAGAGTCTGTTCTTTGTGCCCATTAAAATCAGTATTAATAGGCCAATTGAATTTGTGAAGGAAGCTAAACACTGAGCACTTATTTTCTTGATAATACAACTGCAATTTCCTTCCATCAGTTTATGAGAGGAAAATATGGAAAACAGGAAGTAGCATTTACTTGGTGAAACATCTACACCTGGGAACTTCTATGCCAAAGACACACACTTGAACACAAACACTGTGCCCTAGACAGACCAGTAATTTTGTGCACTTAACAAAAAGTGTTAGGGTCTCAATCCTACATTTTTTTCCTTGACAGACTTTCTTAAATTAATTTCGTGTTTTTATCTTGTCTATTACCAGCTGATCTCATTAAATCTCCTACTGAAAGTACATTTTCAGTTGGATGGTCAAACTGCAGATAAAGGGGACAGAATACCTGATTATCTATTGAAAATAAAATAGATACATATAATCAAATGTAAGAGATTTTCAGAAATTGTAGGGAACCAGAACCAGCTCCTAAGAAGCTTTTAAATCCAAGAATATGGAGACTTCCCAAGTGCATGCAAATGATTTAACTGGCATTTACAGATTCCAAAATCAAATCAACTTTACTCCTTGATATTTTCTTCCAATGTTGCTCAGTCAATTGAGTGATCTCAGGGAAAAATATATATTCTTCACATGATGTTTTAGAAAGACTGCTCTTGCTCTTGTTAGCCTACAGTTTCTCAAGTCTCTATGTAAATGCTTCCTCTCTCAAAGTTGTACAACACTATTGTTACAAAGGAGGTTGGGGTCAAAACAAGCTGTGCTGGGCCCTCTTCCCTAAAAATTCAAACTTCAGCTTTACATCCCCTGAAAACAAAAGACATAGTTCATGTAACTCATAAAAAATTATTCTTTTTATACTTCACTTACCTCTAAGTCCTCCAAAGGGCTTCAAAGAACTGCAGCAAGGGACAGAAATAAGACTTCCCTGTTTCAGGAGAAAAGCCAACCCGAGGTTCCCATTAGAGCCTGTGTGGCTGCTCCTGCCGGCAGCGAGACGGGACGGTTGCTGGTCCAAAGGCCTATTTCTAGCAGGCTGTTTAAAAATAACCTAAACTCTGCCATACCCTCCATGCCTTGCAAATACTGCAGAGACAGGACTCACATGTCCTTGCTATGATTTTGTCTCTGCTCCTGCAGCTTAGGGTTGCAGAGGGAAACTGAGAAATGGCCATTCTGTAATTATGCAGACTTGATGTTTCCTTTTTGAAAGCAGCAGTAAAGTCCAGCCTAAAAAAGCCAACCAGTATTCCTTTGAGTAGTTTCCACCTTGGAGTTAGTCATAAGTAAGATATTACAGAACTAATTATGTCAAATGGCTTTCAATACTCATTTAGAAAGTGCAAATGTTTGTTACAAAAAAAAGTCAGTTCAATGTGTTGTAAGTGGAGCTACCCAAGAATTCTGGAAATATTCAACTATGAGCTTCTAATACAACTTATCACATGAGGGATAAGCACTTGGAAGAACTTATCTGCCATTTCTTACACTCTGCATCTCTTTCAGGTCTTAAGTATAACCCCTCTAGATCTTCAGTTTCCCAGATTTTCTCTTACCTTCATTTGAAAATTCATTACATTAACCCAAATGACAGTGTTATTCAAAATACTGGGTTTTTTTCATTAAATCATCAAGAATGTGGCAAATCTAAAATATTCAAAAATATCATTAACATACAAGAAAACCCTTTTTCTGTTTATGGCAAATTATTTTATTTTATAGAAGAAATACTTTCAAATAATACAAAAATGACACAATCATACAGAACTGTGACAAAAACAAGAGAGATGAATACTGAATATGATAACTCATTACCACATCAAGACAGAACTCATTACAGCAGTCAGAATCACAGACCCACAAAATACACCGACATCTCACAGCAGTCACAATTTAAAAACCCCCTGACAGAGACACCACTGGACATTGCTCCTTGGTTATAGTCACAGAACAATTCAGGATGGAAAAGAGGTCCCTACCCCAACCCCTGCTCAAAGCAGGCCTAATGTGAGTGACCAGGATGCCCTGGGCTATATCCAGTCAAGTCCTCACCCACTCTATGGACAGAGTGCTCCACCTCTCTTGGCAGCCCTCTCCAGTACCTGACCAGCCCCACAGGAACGTGGTGTTGTCTGTTCTTAATACACAGCAAGCACTTCTGGTGTCACTGCGTGGTACTTTGGATAAACACTGCTGTGTGACAGCCTCCTCTGGACATGAGAAGCAAAATTCTGACTAACTGGTCTTTTAAAGTAATGAGCACTGAAAAGCTTGCTGGCCCTAGACTTTTACCCAAACACTACAAATTTCACACATGATTTGGTTTTTAACTGCATAGTTTCTGAATATGCCTAGTTGTGCCCAAGGAACCCAATACACACCCACCAAAACTTACTGGCAAAACAGGCTTCAGGATGAATAGCATGATAAATGCTAAATATACTTGAATTTCACATAAACTGCTATATGATGGCAATACTCGATGCCTGTAATGACTACAGGTCATATTAGGAAACAGGAAATACTACCTTAAATGTCTGTGTTAATTAACATTTATGCTTATAATCTTTTTTCCTGTTACTTTTTGCCTCAGTGTGGATAAGTAAAAGTAATTCAATTTCTCTTACAGCTTTTCCTGACCTTTGACAAGGTAACAGAATCTAAGTTCTTGAAACTCACAAAGAAAAGTTACTTACAAAATATTTGAAAATATTCTGATAGGTCTGTTTAGTTTTTGGCCCTTGTTGTTTTGATTTCCTGACATACAGAAATCTGGAACCAATTTGATCTTTAACTAAGAGACGACATAATCTTCCTTTGGGGAGATTCCAGTAATTTGCAAAGTCAGTCTTGTGTTGGGCACCTCTCTTTGCAGGTAATGTATAATTAGAAAAATTTGAGAAACTCTATTATAGTAGCTTAGTAAAGAAGTATTTTTACATATTTGCAGGATGCAAGGACACAAAACTGGCATTCTCGGGAATTTAGGGTGACAGTCTTTCATTAAAATGGATGGTTACAAATAAAATTATTTCTTACCAGATTTTAGCTGGTCCAACTAGCAATCAAGTGAGCTGTACCTTCCAGAATTATACACCTTCCTCCTGGAAAGTGTCACTGTTCAACAGAACTTGTCTGCAGTAACCACAAAGCACATCCTTTAGGATGAACATGTGTTTAAGCACCCTTACCTAAAGCAGCTGCTTTCTGAAATCAGAACACATGTGCTTTCCTGATCAGATGAGAATCTGTAGAACTGTAGAAGTTACTGTAATAGTCCATTAGCAGGCTTTCCACACAGCTAGCTCACACTGCTCCTTTAATTCCCTTTTCATTAAACAGCAAAACAAAGACCTGTCACCCTTTTCCTTCCCCCGTTTAAACTGAGGATCTAGTTAAGAATATAAAGATACTTTAGACACAACAGAAATGAAAACAATCTATTAGTGCACAGTAAGAACATGCAAATGAATTCTGCAATGTTTAACATCATTCTAATTAGTGTTAAACACATTGCAGGTGATAATATTTTGCTATAACACAGACAGTGCTAAAGAATACAATGTACATAATAAGCTACAGATAATAAAGCTGAAAAAAGTGACAATTTTAGAACATAGTATTTTCATTTCAGGTATCAGAAACAAAACCAGCTCAATGGTTCCATTCTACTGTATGACAAATACTGAGGAACAAAATTTCAGTCTTAAAATACATCTTAAAGTAGGTATTTTCCTTCAAGGAAAAAAGGCACTATAAATAAATTACACTACAGTGAATTTGCCTGAACTCACTTTGTTTCTGTCTTCCAGCCTTTAAGTCAAATAAAACAGCATAAAAACTGTACACGCTCTTAACAGGATAGTCGATCTTTTATAAAATAAGTTGTCTTCAGAGATGTCAGTTTCACAACAAGGAAAAACCAAGCCTTGTTGCAGTCGCTATTATAAAATATATATGTATATATATTTATATATATGTTTTTGTTTATGTTTACTTTTTTTTACTTTTTTTTATTTTTTACAAAACGTGTATATTAGCTTTTGCACAATTTTTTTTTAAAGAAACTTGTCTAATCTAAGAACTTCATTAAAATAAAAGCGATAAATACTTCATGTTTACAATGGAACATGTCATACATCATCAGCTGGCAGAGGAGGTATGTTAATCCTTGGTCTTGTAAAAAAAGCTATCTTCTCTCTGTGATCAAAACAGGAGAAAAAGGAAGTCAATAAAATTACTCCTACATTCCCCCTCCTCCCCACAAAAACATGCTTTCTTTACTCTGGTTAACAGTTACTATTTGTTATTTATGTACTGAAACGGTCTTTTATTTGAATACAACAAACTTCCAAAAACTACTAAACCTCACTGTATACTTCTGGCAACATTCTACTGAGCATAATTACTATTTTTGAAAACCTAGGTGGAAGCTTCATACAACTCACTGAACTTCAGTCCTAGTTAATTGTAAAAAAGGCTTCTCAGGACAAATGCTGCAGTGCAAAGTTCACCCTTGTATGTTTTGCAAATAATTTCTACAAAAAAGAAGTGGGGATAAAGATGGCAACTCTGGAAACAGAGTCCAAAGAAAAGGCTTCTTCAAAGAAAGGTCCAATATTACTGAGTAATTTTTAGGGAGAGTGTGTTACTAGTAATTTATATGTATTACATTAAACAGACTATTTATGCCCACATGCTTGTATTGAAGAATTGACACAGCATTTGGACTTCATAGCAACTAGACTAAGTTGGAAGAATCACCTAAGCTATGCTTGCATTTGAAGCCTTTTTATTTTATTTTATTTCATGTATACTAGAATTGTAACACTGCAATTTTACCTTAGCTTTGGCTCTTTGCAGAACAAAGCATTCAAAGAGAACTCATGTCCAAATCCAGATTAAGTTTAAAATTACTGGTTAAATTACTGATTAAAATCAAAAGACACAGAAAATTTAAGTTAAGTGGTTCAGAAAGCTGTCTAATGAATTGCTGGTGTGATATTTCACACATGCATTACCACTTACCTAAAAGTCTGCACCTGAATAGGTTCTTTCTGATTTTGCCCACGCAGCTGGTATATTTCTTTTGATGCTTTCTTCAGCATCTTTTCAGCTGCTTGCTCTTGGTGATGTTCAAATTTGGTCTGTCTGGTCTGAAAACAAGAATGTAATGCTTAAAATGGGCATGTGAATAAATAAAACACAAGAACAGTCACACTAAAAGAATGGATTTTTTTTCCCCCTCACCACAGCAAAACCACACAAGTACATTGTCTGAAATAGCTGATCATCTAAGAACTATAAAGACTGAGTTGTTTCATTTATTAATGCTCTTCAGAAAGACATGTAATAAATTAACAAAATTTACTGCACACAGATCCGTCAAACAAGATCTTACTGTAAATTTAGGCTCAGTTTTTGTCTCTCATAATCTAATGACGATTCTGTCTGTTGTGCAGTTTTGCCACCTTTTTCTACAACTTCTTTCTTCAAGAACAGGAAAAAACAAATCACATACTTAGGGAACAAATACTTGTAAAAGAATAAGTATCAAATCAGCAACATTTCTTTCAAATACCAGAAGAAAGAAAATTATTAAAGTTCCGATAACAAATACCTGAACAAAACCAAATGAACAACAAATAAAAATACAAAACAAAACAAAATGTGCCACTGGCAAATAGTGCCGTTCTCACAAAATTGTCCTCAAATAAATACAAAGTTTGGTAATAATAGATGTAATAATTTTTTTTGTGGTAACTTCAAGAATATAGAAAAAGCATTCACTGTCTGAGATTCTGTACAAACCTTCTTTAGACATCCTACCAAAATGAAGACATTTTGAAATGAGGAAGTTCCTGAGCAAACTGAGTGCTTCTGCCATATTACCATACCTGCCTTTCTGCTTCCTTCAACAAGTTTCGGAACCTCTCATCCCGAAGGACCCAGTGGGGTAAATCTGTCTGCCCTCTGAGCTGGGCGTCTTCCAGACGCTGTCTCAACTCTCTTAAAACACATATCTCCTCATTCAGCTGTCTCTGTCGAGTTCTGGATGCCTGGAGATCCAGCTCCAGGTCTAAGGATGTCCTTGCCATAAGTTCAGCCAAAGATGATCTGCAGGACTGTTGAGTTATTAGGATTCAAATGAAATGCACAATATATTATTCTCAACATAGTGTACTTGTTTGTCTTCAGCTCTACAGACCATACATTTTCTGCATTTATTTCACACACACAGTCTTTTCCACATGAAGTTTTATATCTCCCCCCAGAAAAGGCTAGATAGCTGTAGGGGTTTTCTGGACTATACATTAAGTTTTTGAATTAATACTTTCTACTACTTCCTTTTATAGTTTCCTTTTGACTTACAAATATTTACCTAATGAAGTTTACGGACTAAAATTCCATGTTAAGATGATAATAAAATGGATGCAATACGAAAAACTCAATGACATCATGACCTCAGAAAAATACTGTACTGAGCAAGACTCCTCTTAAGAGGTTTCATTCAATATTGGTTTTAAGATACTTCTGAACCAAAATGGGAGGCATGGCTGTCTATTTGCCTATACCAGCAAGGCATTAACTTCTGCTGACCAGACTACATTTTATGTTATTTATATACACAACATTAGTGTCTCATCTGCCCTTCTCTGCCCACTTGTTTGACAGCATGAGGGGTGGCATGGGGCAAAAGGAGAGCTTAACCTATTCATTCCTGAATACTTGGGTCTCAAATACTATCATTTGTTAGGCTGCATGGGAAAGGAGATGCATGTCTTAATGTCACATTCATACACACATCTCTGAACTTGCACCCTGCATCATAAATTAGATTTGAAAGATTTATCAAACTTTACATCTAAATCAATACCAATTCAGTCCCCATTAAACTAACTTTGTCTGTCACAATTTTTTCCCTCGTTTAAAATTGTTTGTAACTTTATTTAACTTCTTTATATCTACCTTTTAGCTTAAAAAGCCCAAAACAACCCCAAAACATCCTTAAAGCTCTTAAGTACCAGTGTTCCAGCAACTTAAAGAAAGCTAAAGACCATTTCCCTAGGCATACCTGCTTATACCGTAGAGTCCGCCTCTCCAAGGTGTTCCGGACAAAAGGGGACTTCCTTGGCAGGGTGGAACTGTCACTGTCACTGCGATACAGCTGATTAGAAAAGACATTGAAAATAAGGGTTGCTGGGAAGATCACCTTCATTAGAAAATTTGGGTTGTTTTTTTTTCTTTTGCATTTGATATTTATTTTTTAAAATACACTGAAACGATCTTGGGTTTTTTTTTTTCAGCTTTGGGTTTTACAGATAAGTTTCACCAAACATTCTACTAAATATCCAAGACAATGTAACCTAAAAACTGGGGAGAGAGGATGCAAAAGGAATAATATTTCATCCTAAAGCATTTACTGTTGTGGGTACAAACAATACAGTCTCCCACATTTTCCCCACATCTGATTTTAAGTAAGTGCAGATGAAGTGAGGGTGTTTAATCATCCTTTCCTTTTGGTGCTACCCTTGGTGTGTGAAGATCATTTACTCACATTCTGCAATTATAAACAGATAGAGAAGCCAGAAATCAAACTGAAGAATTTGAAGGGGTCCACAGATGAACTGCATGCAATATAAGTAAGAGCAAAAACCAGAGGATCTTTGTTTAAAGCACAGAATTTAAAAATCATTCCTGGATTTTCAAACTCAGGCTCTCTGAAGTTTATGAAAGGGTATGATCAAAGCTATGTGCATTTCACCAATACTGCAAAACCAACACCCATGTATTGATCTGCAATACCACAAGCAAACTGCTTATAAGTCTTTTGACACTGAACGCAGCAAACAATAAATGTGAGCTTGAAAACTGCTGTGCTGATCCTCAATTACTTGTACCAGTGCACCCAGGAATCCTATGTCTCACTGTAACAGGCACCTTACGACTGATATTCATGACAGCAGTCAGAGTTGTATGAATATTTATGCAATAACCCTAAAATTAATCATTCAGTCCTCTTTTTCAAACTTTTACACATGTGAAAATTAAACACAGCTTCTAAGCTAACTGCTTATACACCTCATTAGATAGCACTGAACTCCTGTAAAATCAACCACCCTCTTAAGATCTAAGGTTGCCAGGGAAAAGAGCTTAATATCTAATTTATCATAGATTCTTAATTTTCAAATTAAATCCATGCAGGTATAGACTCTTAAAAAGAGTCAGGGAAGCTCTTCCCCACTGCAGCGTTTAAATTTAATTAAAGATTATTCATTAGCATTAAAAACTAATATATGTTTCTTATAAATGCAACAAAGTCTTATAGAGAAATTATGAAAAATGTAACATATACTTGTGTGTGGAGACCACTTCCCCCTCCTCCTTTTCAAGCTTTACTCACTCTGCAAACATATTGACTGCGTGCTCCAGGCGAAAAGGTCTGGGAACGAACAATTGTGCTACTACGAACAAAAGCAGAACCCCGTGGCCTGCGGCTGGTTCTCTCTTTTGGAAGAATAGCAACTTCTTCAGGAAACAGATCCTCAGTGTTAGTTTCCTTATCCACCTAAAATTTCAACAAAGGAAATTTTTTTATTTCCTCCTTATTTTCTCTCTCCTAGCGAAGACAATCAGACATTTCAACAATATCAAGAGTAAACAATTTGACCTGCTAGCTAGATCCAAATTTTAATGAGTGCTGGGAGGATGAATCACCCCATTTTTGTAAAAGTTTTAAAACTAGGTCATTCAAAGTTGTAAGATTACCTTTCAGAAGCCTTTGCTGGAGCAGTAACAATTATGAGATGCAGTTATATCACAGCTGCAGAGCACAAGGACTGCATTCAGGATTGGCAATTGGGCATTAACCAGACTACCACCTGATCTCCAGCCTCAACAGAAGTAAACTGAGTCACCTTTCAATAAGCACAATGATTTTGAAGCAAGTAACCACCTTAAAACTAAAGATGTTAAACAAAGGCAAGGAAGAAAAAAGGAACTGAAAATCTGTTCACACAATTATACAAGAACACTAACATATTTAGAAAGACAGAAAACAAACTTTTCCAAACTTTTAGAAAACTCACTCCTCAAAAAGAGGATCTTCCCTAAAGGCAACACAGTTTATGTTCCTCAACTTCAACGGAAGTCTGCCAA
Organism: Notiomystis cincta; assembly: GCA_013398075.1. Lineage (NCBI taxonomy): Eukaryota > Metazoa > Chordata > Aves > Passeriformes > Notiomystidae > Notiomystis > Notiomystis cincta. The sequence goes on along the minus strand of VZRX01005379.1, from coordinate 175,857 downwards.
TTTCAGCTGGTGAAGGATTATTTTCAGTGTCTCATATCTTGACTACACAAGATTTTAAATACATCAATTTCAGAACAACAACTCCATGTTATTGTAACACTGAAATAGTAACACAAGTCCTAGAATTTCTTTCTTCACAATTCCTTTCAAAATCCTTACAAAAATAAGGGCACTGGAATTTGACCATGATCCTTTCTCTTACAATTTCAGGTAAATGCAGAAATTGATACAAGATTAGATAAAGGCCACAGTAAAAATAGTTTGCCATTTGATATAAGAATCAAATTCTGTTCAGGAGTAGTAAAAAAACAAAAAAAAACCAGCCCTAAAGAGTGAGCTTCTACCAAGTCAGTAGCCATACAGCTGTCACAAAGGCAGTGCTCATACAGGGTTGTTCATGTCACTGCTGATTCTCTTCTCTCCTGGCCAATTCAGACTCCAAGTCCAAGCACAGCAGTAGCTCACTGTGCCAGGCAGGGTGGCAGCTTCCATGCTGCAGTGTCTTGTCTCTCACCTTTAGTGGTGGAGGCTGCATTTTCCCAGAGCCGTACTGGCCTGCTTGAGTTGCAAACACGTGTCCAGCCAATGGATCCCCGCAAAACGGCTCTGGATAAGGAGGACTTGTCTGGGTGCAATTACTGCATCCACTGTCAACAGATTCTGCTTGCCAACTCCTAAAGTCAGAACATCACAATAATTTTGCAGATGTTAAAAAAACCCATGCAATTATGCATTACATTTACATGTATTACATTATCTAAGCCAGTTTATAATTTTAGACTGTTATTTCTCCAATAAAAATACAGTATTTTCAACAGGAAAACAGCACAGTTGCATTTCTGCAAATGCAAATAAGCGAATACATTTCATTGCAAAAAATTCACCTTCCCTAATTTTCTTAAGGCAAGTGTTCTGGTCTTCATAACAATATTAAGAAAACAATAATAAAAAGAACAACACAACTCATGTAAGAAACTAGGTACATCATTAGGAGTGAAACTGCAACCTAACCCTAACAATGTCCCATGTCACCACTAAATTTTATTTACTTTTTTTTAATACAGAGCTGTTACAAACTCATTACAGTTGCCTCCCTAGTGAAGTTTCTGTTTGATATAATTTTTCCCACTCCCCAAATTTCAAGTACTCTAAACTCAACCAACTATTCAAATAAGGTTTCCTCCTGTTTGCAGATCATGACATAACAGAATTTTAAATTTGTAGCACTAACAGGGAGCAGATCTCAGAAGAAGGACCTACTGTTTTTCCTGCTTTATTTGAGATTATGCCCATAGTGTAAATATCTTTGAGGAATTATTAGTTATTATCTGTTTGATGAGGTATTTAAACCATTTTTACCTTTCTGATATGGCTTCTGCCTGATCTTCCTTTCTTTCCATCTCCAAGATTTCCTCCTCTGTGTACTCCAGTTTCACTCTCTCTTCTGCCAGCTCTCTCTCAACTGCTTCCAGCTGGGCAGTGGTCCTAGCTAACAGAGCTGTCACTGCATCCTGAAAGGTAAATTAGACCTTAAATAAAACTCTTTGAACAAACCAATGTACTTAATGTGTATTATTCAGAGAAAATAAAAACAAAGCCATCATATTTTCCTTAAAAAAAAAATTAAAAAAAAAAAAAACACAACCAAAAAAATCTGGGTTGAATCTTAACAATCAAAAGTACATGGTGTTCAACTTGTCACAGAAACTGGGCAGACTTTACTTGACTGAGGAGCATCATCCAGCAAAAGTTAGGTCAAAAGAGACCTCTGGAGGTCACCTAGTCTGATGTCCTGCCCAAAGCAAGCAAGGCATCATAGCCAAGTCAGGCTGTCCAGAGCCCAGTCAAGGGCTGAAAACATCTCCAAGGATGGAAATTGTACAACCTTTCTTGACAACCTCTTCTGACAAGTACAGTGGCAGAAATTTTTAACGTGTTTTAGTTGGACTGGAAACATGCATACAAACATATACAGGGTACTGTTTCAAGCATCTGCCCAGACATGATCTACTTTTCAATTAGTCTTCTGAAATCTAGCTCTTGCCCTGAGAGTTAAATTATCACTTCCTGTGATAACTCAAAAACCTGCACCCAAGGTAAGATCACAACCACCCTGCCAGTCACATAAAGTAAACAAATCACTTTTTTAGAGCCATACTGTTTTAACTGTAGTTACATTTCCAGAAGACTGAGGAATACTGTCTTCACATTGGGTTTTGGTCTTTGCTCTCTGGGGCTCTGAACCGGTGAAGATCTGAACAGGGTACCAGTGAAGCTGCATCTCACCAGAACTCTCTGCATCAGTCAGGTTTATCTGAGCAATGCCCTGTAAAAAACAAAAAGCATTGGCCACAATAAGATACTCTGCAGGACAGACACCTTCTCATTTAAAGAGTATTTTACTTACAGTGTAAAGCTCCCACTTCACTAAATACTACTGCCTCTTAAAAAGAGACAGTTTTGTTCTGTTGTGTTATGATGTCTGTGATTCTGAATTTCTTGTCTCTTCTTTACTACCAGGAAGAATTGGAGTAGATAGTAATCTTTTTTAAGTTGAAAACTAAAATTTGTATGGCTAATGTAGATATAATTGACACCTGACAGCTATTAATATTTTATTTTTAAAACCTTCCCAAGTACGTATCTGATTTCTATATTTGCTTAAATTAATATCACTTTAATAATTTTACTTTAATTTGAGGGGCCTTTGAGATAACTGGATTCTGATACCCTTCCATTCTCTGGTCCTCAGAGGCATCTTTCAAATGGAAATAAAAGTGTTGTGTAAACCAATTTTTTTTTCCTGCCTATTTATATCATAATGTAGTCAAATGGGCTATAAAGCTATTTTTCTACTTTCCAGGCCATCCTTGCATCTCCCCAGATTCAGGTAAAAATAGTTTTAATGGAGGCTTCTCACTAGAAGTATTTCAAACTTAGAAGAAGCCCTACTCCATCAGAGAAAGCTCACATAAGAATTTTCTCAGTGGTGTTTATACAAATGAAAATCAGCTGTGAACAAATCCATGATGCCTAATTTTTTTTTCAATCAGTTCACTAGCTGGACCTCCCAATGATTTTGTATCAGTCAGCCTTTAAGTACTGCTTTTTGTTTCTCTGGCTATCTCTGCAAAGTGTTCATTTCCATGCTAATGAGCCACATGCTAAGAATGTTTTCTTTTGTATCACTGAAAAAATCCTATAAAAATGGCTTTCATATCTCACAAATCAAATAACGGTATACAATGATTCTAACATCTAAGGCAGTAGGAAATGTAGACAGAAACTGCATTCAACTTTAAGCAAGTATAGAAATAGTTAATTAGAAAACAATAATTAAAAAAAAAAAATCATTGCATTGTTTTTCCAAGACAAATGTTCCCTGGGGCTCTGTTTAAACAGGTGCATAGAAGACAATGGAGAAAAGTCTTTGAGACTAAGAAAACAATGTGACATGGGGATACAGCATGTTACTGAGAAAGTCATTTTGTGTCAGTATATCAGAGGCTACAGAGATGCCTTTTCTTTTTTCTGTATAACATAGATGTCTTCTAATTATCTACTTGCTCTGATGCAGTGAAAGATAAAAATGTCTATCAAATACGTTTTTGCATCAGAGCTGGAAAATGTTTAAGACACACTGAGTTTAGTTTAGGAGGTAGAGAGTAAAACTGGTTTTCCTGCCAGCAATATTGGAAAAAGCACAGGGTAACTCTTAAGACACCTGACACTGCCCTATACACTGCATTTATTAGGCAGCTAAGCAGGTCTGCCAAAGAAGCTGCCTCTACAAAGGGAATCACTAATTCCCGAGTGATTGAATGCTGGTGAGTAGAAAATCACCACCAAACTCAATTAAAAATTATCAATACTGAAAGGACTAATTAATATTTCATGTCCACCTCAAGATTTGGAGCTTACTCAAAAGGATGAAGAAACCAAGGTGAGTCTGCTAGAGGTGTATTACATGCCTGCTCTCATGAATTTGTTAACTACTTGGATACAGAACAGTAAAAGTATTTATGAATATCTCTGTAATGTCTGACAACCATGTCTCTTTATGAGAAAATGATCTGGATTTTAAAATCATGCTAAAAAAAGAGACAGATTTTCTGAAATTAAAAAACAGAAATGCAAAAAAAAAAAGTTACACTCAAGAAGAAATCAAATAAATTAAGACACAGGGAATAATTGGTCAGGGCTGTAAAAGATGAGAAACTGGGAGTGAAACAGCAATTCTGGGTGATTGCAAGAAAGGCATTAATATTTCTTTTATGTTTTAACATGAACTATACATGCTAATCATGGAAAATAACAATTCCCTTATCTCGACATTGACAAGGCCACCAGGGAAGAAATAAGCCAACTTAACACAGAAAAAGATCTTTCAGCCATGCAAGGCACAAGAGTAAAAGGTTGAGGAAATGGAAAGACCATTCCCACAAGTGTAGTATATTTATTTCTTTATAACTGAACTATTTCCCAGAATTTTTTTTTTTTTTAAACTCCCGGTTAGGTACAAGTATTTATATAAATTAGTATAAACTCCAGTCTGGCTTTTGCACTTAGGAAAATATTATACTGGCATAACCTAATTGAAAAGGAAGCAGTCATCAAGAATTTGAAAAATATATGCACTGTTAAATAAATGGGAAAAACTGTAATCTCAGTGGAAGACATCTTGAAGGACAGAGGCCTTGTTGTCAGGCAGCATCACAGCAGTTCCAAAGAGAGGCAGCAGGTAGCAAATGACTTCCCAGTTTGAGAAAATGCTCATTTTCAAATTACAGCTGAAGAGAACAACAATCATAATGTTTAAATACTTCAATGCACCTATCTAAAGAAACTGGCATTGTTTCTCTATTTTTGACTAGTATTGTTCAATTACCTTAAACTATGTTACCAATTACTGTTGGCAAAGATACTTCTGTCATAACCAAATTAAGACCATAAAAGAGAAAAAAAATCCAATATAACCCAAACACCTATTTTTTTGGCAACTCAATAACAGCAGTGAGAATGAAAACACCCTAAACTTAGATGCACTTGTTTCAACAGAAAGATACTTTATACTTAAATAGCTATTTCGCTTCCCAGAGGAACAGGATATACCAGTATAAAGTATTTTACACCAATATATCCAACCTGTTCCTGAGATGCTTTCTCTTTAATTACATTGTAGACAAAACTTCCTACTGCAGACAAGACCTCAGGTCCATTTCTGTCAGCGTTAAGACCCCTGTTTATATGAGATGCTACTTAGATTTAAAGTGGATTAACAAACACGCATTCTTGACCAGATTTGCTCAAATAAACACCTCTTATCCACAGCCCAGCATGACAGTGAGAGGCCTATACTTCTTAACTTCTTTGACAGGCTTAAAATTTTTTTCACTAACCCAATTCAAACCCCCCACTGCAAAGACAGCCCACTCACTTCAAAATAGCCAGGACATCAGCCCCAAGGCAGATTTAGTTCTGAATATTTGTAATTGACAATAGCTAAATGGAGCTAACATTTAACACACCTGAAGTCAGCACATGATATCTCAATCAGTTTAAAGTAAAAGGTCTAGGTAACAGAACTGTTCCAGGACCACTATTATCCTGCAATAAAGTTAAGACTGATGTAATAGCAGTCCTCTTCACCCACTCTTATATAGTAACAAGGGCTCTGTATTTGGTTCTTTTTAGTAGGAACCTATTTGAATGGTACTGATTCCTCACACAGGCATCATAGTATCATGCAGAAACCTGAGTCTTGAGCACATATGGTAGATGAAGTCCTTTTTTAAATCTCACTATCTTACTATCTCACTATACTTATATATGTGAACAAATGGACACATTAACATGTAACTCTATCAGAACTTCTTATGGAAAAATTAGGTCTTTACATTCTCTTTTTAATCTTAAAAAATAATTCCTCTGGTAACGTAAGTTTCTCATATCACATGGCTTTTAAGAAACAGAACCACTTACCAATAGTTCTTCTTGCTGCTGATGGTCAACTGAACAGATATACAGCTGCAGTGATTTTAACTTCAAAACACTTGAGTGCACAGGGATTCGGAACACTTCATTAAATATTAACGGAGTTTGGAATTCCAAAGCTCTCGAGCAGTAAGTGGTTGGTGTGCCTGACTCAAGCGGTGGCAAATAAACTCTCACATGACTGGGAACAGCAAAACAGACAAATAGCACAATTCAGACAAAGAAAGCCATTTTGCATTTCTCAAAATCAAGTTAAGCAAAAACCTCAGTGTAACTTCTTCTTTAAGAATCTGCCTTGAGATCTCATCACCAGAATTTACTTTGCATTTTAACATAGAAGATCTGCAAAGCTGATCTCAAAATGCTGTATTTTTTTAACTAAAACTTTTTTTTTTTAACTTGGTCCTTAAGCAAAAGCACCAAGTGGCACTTGAGCTGCCCTGAGCTATCCAAGGCATCTGAAACGAGCTTGCAATTATAAGAGGATCTATGGGAGAGCTACACAGAGCCTCCCTCAGAGCAGTAGCAGCTGGAGGCCAGGTGCTATGCTATGGTATTTCAAATGGAAACACATGCCTATGTTTAGGCAATTGAATTGCCCCATAAGTGTCACTGAGCCTTTTCTTCTTTCCACCCACTAAGCAACCTTTTTCCCTCCTTAAGAAATTAACAAACTCCGATGGCAAAAGAAATCTGCAGTCACTACATCCATCTACAGTCTCAAAAGACAAATTTAAATATATAGTACTGTGTCATTTAAGACTCCAAGCCAAAAACAAAATCAACAACCATTTTCACCTGACAGTATAAGCAGCAGAGCTACTTAGAGAATTGTTTCCATGTTCTCCCTGTCCTGACTGCTTGCCAAGCCTCTGCAATATCCTATTCCTTTCCTCATGCCAGCAAACAGTTTCATGCAACTGTGTTGTGACCTAGATTAGAAAATTTATCTGGGTTAAAAAGCTAATCTAAAAAAAAAAAAACCACAAAGGCTCAAGGATTGAAAAAACCCACTCCAGTGAGCTCAGAGGCTCACTCAAGTCAACTACATGGCTGCAGAACTCTTATGCCACCACCAGAGAGGGACTCACACTGGGAGGCAAATGAATGGTTAGAGGACAACTGGAAGAGCTCCTTCTGGTGGAACTGCAGCACACTGGGCTGTGGAGCATCACAGTTAAAGAGATCCATGTGCTGTAAAAAGGCAGAGATCCAGCTCCTCTGCTCTGGCTGCCACAAGCAAACTTCCCCCCAGCTGCTGCAGCACCTGATTCAATCAAGGCACTACAGCTGCACCAAGGAGTTAATTAAACTTGATCAAGGCTTTTTCTGCTTTTTGGTAACAGAAACTTATGTTTTGACTAGATCAATCAATTCACCCTGCAGCAATGCAGTTTCTTGATTCCAGCAAAGGTAGGGTTGAGAAGGATGAAGAACAAAACTGCACTTTGAATCATTTAGATATCTGGTTGCCATGATGACAATGTCCAACAAACCCTCTGGACTAATCTTTTTCTTTGGTGACTCTACTTTACTAGCTTCTTCAGATGATGCTTATTTCTTTTGCTGATGGCAAGGCAACATGGCTGAGTACTACACAATACTCACATTTTTCCCTATCACGTGCCCTTACAGGAAAACAGAGCCAAAGACCAGCACTAATGTACTGACCTACATGAAGAATTCCCACTGCAGTCTTGCAGAGTTAGCATGGTGAACTTCTCAACAAAGAACAATTCATTCGGGGAGATGTATTTCAATTTAACAGCTCCCACCAAATGACTTATTTTATAGTACAATAATGTTATCATACCTCCATTTTCCAGTTTTCAAACAATCTCTCCCAGATAGATCAACAATTTTTACATGTTGAATTTCTTTAAAATATGCTAAGATACATATCTCTAGATAAAAGTGTTTTATGACAACACTGTGACTATTTAAGAAACATTTATTAGAATAAGCTATGTTCTATATGTGATACAAAATTTGAAAAAGTAGCACAAGCTGTCAGACATTAAAAAAGTCAGTCTTTTGTACAGATTCTCAGCAAATACTTGTGTTAATATTATCTGCAGAAGATCTTTCATGAATACTCAAGGAGAGCTGTACAGGCCACAAAAGTCTGCAGATCCTTTGTTGTTGTTTGCATATTTTCTGGTGTGATTATCTTTCTTAAAGATAAAAGGCAAGGTATCTCTCTTACTGATTAGTATAGATGTTGCCATAGGAACTGAGAAAAATACACTAAGCTTACTCTGGAATATCAGATATTTTTGAAAAAGCTTTCCTCTACATAATAAACATGCAAGAACACAGAGACTACACTTGTTACCTGAATATTGTGATACAAGTTCTATAAAAGGGATACTTTGTGGTCATAAAATTAACCCTTTCCTTATGGAAATTAAGACATACCATCTTCTCCAGAAATGGCTTAATTTTGAATGAAACCAAATAAATCTACAGTATTTATAACTGCAGCACAAAATAAGCAATGATGAGACTGGGTAAAATTTAAGCTTACATTTTGCAGTTTTCTTTAGCAACTAGGCTATTAAAGTTCTTCAGCTGTAGTACATGGACTAGCAGACATTCGCTTCCACTGTCATGCCTGGAAAATAAATTTTCTGTGTTAGTCACCAGTCATTGATACCTTGCTTAAGAAATAAAGACTAAACAGATTTAAACAATATAAAAGCACATTTTGTTAAACAAATTTCTTGCACAAATCAGTTTCAATCAAAAGCATTAGTTACAATAACAAAGGTAATAGAACTAAGTGAATTAAACATTATTCAGCTTGAAAATAACTGGGCTTCCTATGCCTCTTGACAGCAAATAGGTTTTATCAAATACATTCCTTACTTTAAACAGTTACACCATATGCATATGTGTGTGTGTATGTGCATCAACATGTCAGTGACATTAGACAAATCCATCTGCATTATTTTCATGGGCTATTGAAAACAAATTTAAAAATTCTACTCTTTCACATCAGCATGAATTTGAAAATGCCACTAACAAACCTGGTTGATATTTTAAAAACTCCCAATCTTAGGAATTAGTTTCCAAGGGGCAGAGAGGATTCTGGGGGCTAAGATATGATTTCCTGTCTTGCATGGCAATAATCTGCCCTTCCCCACGCTACTCCCACTACCAACAACAGCATTCCATAAGCACAGGATTGCAAAGGTGTATTGTACAGCTGGGACTGTACTCTATTTGTGTCTCTTCACCTGTGCCTTTCCTAAGGTAATCCTCCTTTATCTGGCATAAAAAGATCTCGCTTACAGAGACATATCCCTGTACTCATACCCACATTAATGGCCCAGACAATGAAAATAAATGCTGCTGAAAGAAGTAATGAAGGCCCTTTTATCAGTCAGCATTGAAAGGACACTGACTGAACTGTGGTTAAGGCATATCCCCAACACAACATGGCACGTGACTGACTAATCTGTACATCCACTGAACTTTGGCTGTCAGTTCAGAAACTTCTTAAAAATACCCATTGTGACTCAGTTTATTAGAAAGTTAAAAATCATAAACAAGAGAAGTAGTGAGCAATTCCTGCAGAGTTGATAGGGAGTGAGAGGAGTAATTACTCACAGAAATCCAACATGTATTTGTGGTTCTTCATTACTGGCAGCATCACCATAAACAGGCTCTTCTAGATCTTCATTCCTGCAGGAACACAAAGTACTGTAAACTACATAGTGACCTAAGCTGCTAAATGATGAATTAACATTTATTTTGTGATCTGTGGATATAAGCAATTTTTTGGCAGTACAAGAGGGACTGGTAATGTAGAAGGAATTGAGACATCTATATAAAAGCATACAGTAGCAGTAATTCACAATTGTAAAAATTGAGGTTTTAGAATTACTCTTGCAAGGTATTTAGGTTATTTTAGTATTCATTTTGTCTTCCATTTCTCTTTAGCATCCTCCAAACCTTATCTTCTTCCCAATTACTGCTTCCTGTGTTAAAATAATTGTATTAAGTAACACGTCTTTCTACATCCTTCAATCACTTGGTGAACCTACACATTTTTAGAATTTTGGCAGTTCATGTGCTTCTTCCTTGTAGTTATACTTTTATCACATGATACTCAGAATCGCAAGTAATACTCTATATAATTTTATTTTTTTATAGATGGTTGAAATAACATTACTGATTTATGACTAACAGGATGAGAAAACTATCTTTCAAGGGACATACAATGTTAAAATGTCAGCCAGAATAAAGCAAAAGGAACTTGGCACTTGAAGATGACAGCGGACTGCATGTAAAAAGCTTCTTTCCTTTAAAACATGCAATCTAGCAGTTTTATGTTCCTAATAACTAGCAATTTTGAAAGCCTACTCATAAATTCACAACTAATTCTTTTGGGCCACGTGGCAGAACAGGAATATTTCCAGCTTACTAAGCATTTATACACCTGACCTTTTGCTTAAAGCTTCAAACACGCCACTGTCACTAGCCAGTGAATGATCTGAGAGACATGCTGAAACTCGCCTGGCTCTCCTCTCCGATCTTCTACCACTGTCTCCTCGCAGAGTTACAGCTGCCATGGGGGAAAAAAGTGAGAACAACATCAGCTCAAGGCAATTTCTTCAAAATTAAACAAGGAACATGTATTGTATCAAAGCTAGCAGCAAAACAGCACAAATGCAGTTCATGGATTTTTCTTCTAACTTAAAGTTAAAAGCCTAGAACAGGATTGACCGGAGATTTTCTGTGAGAGAATTAAGGAAGGAAGTTTGTGGCTAATTGCTCTCTGACAAGACTAACTATAAACCAATTGCATTGTTACTAAATGTTTTTCTGCTAGAGTAATTCCTTCCTAAAGGAAGACTTACATTAATTCACATATGTGCGCATGATATTCTAAGCTTTGCAGATTTACCTACTGAATATACAATAGATTGAAAACAAACACAGAGACTAATTCTTTTTTAAAGTTATCTGGTAACACAATGTGAGGTTTTGTTCTCATTTGTTCCTTAATACAAAGTCTCAAAGCATACTGTTTATACCATCACATAATAGCAGCTTTTATTTACAGTCTGAGAGGCATTATCAAAAAGAACCAGTGTTTTCCAGCTCACTCAGACCACTGTTTTTTTCAAATTCTTGGTGAATTACTTTGAAAACCAACTGGGGGAAGGAGGGAGCAATATTCGACCTCCTTTGCCACTCTTCCCCAAATCACCAGCCACGTGATAAATAACAACTCAGTAATCATTTTCATGTTATAAGTGTACCAACAAAAATATGTTATACGCCAGATTTTGCACAGGCAAGTAGGTATAGCAGCTACTGACCCTTTAAAGTATATGCACAAGCAGTAACATTCAAGAACTGAATAGTAAAAGCTTCAACACTTCAACAATAGCTCCTAACTTGAGGTTGTTTTCCTTTGAGTCCTAGAGAAAACCACTAAACAGATTTGTGAAGTGCAGTTTCTTCACTGTGCAGGGAATAACTTTTACCCTCTTTTGCTTAAGGTTCAATGACAGTCCTCAAAGCAGGAAAGCAATGGCAAAGAGATGGCACTTTGGAAGTGAGGAAAGCATTTTATTTGCTTCTGCTCATGCTTACAAACTTCAGACAGCATGGAAGCATTGACAGTTTCAGCAGAGTGACAGTAGCACAATGCATGGGAGACAAGCACCAGCTGACATTTACAGCTTATGGCCCCAGCTAGGGATGAAGCAGGATGTCTTACTCAAAGTAACAGCTTGTTAAGTACCTCTGTTGCACATTATTGTAAGGCATCCAGATTTATTTCTGACACCTACTGAGTAAGTTTCCTCCCACAGAATACCAGCCACAGCCTGCAGAACCCAGCTGTGGTAAGGTGAGCCACCCCCCTGCATGGTACCCACTTCACTTCCCACCCAAGCACCACCAGGACAGGACATCAGGACATGCAAACTTGATAACAACGTGACCACACTGCTGCTAGCAACAGAAGGGTCTGGCTAAGGTCAGCTTTAAACCACTGTGCAACTGGAGAGAAGATGCACCAAGCCCAGCAGGTTCTGTGCCAGCCCAAGAAATATTCCTGCTACCAGGACACTAACAGCACAAAGTTACCAAAGGTGTTACAAAAATCACCCAGTCCTGTGTGGAGCTGAAATTCCTATATATCAGCAGAGCCAGTTCTCCCTCCTTCGGATTCACAAGCAGCCCTATGGACCTCTTCTCCAAATTCAATGAAGGGTTTAGTCAGCTTTAGGTATGCAGGAAATTTATTTGCTGGCTAGGAACAGCACAATCTGCACTTGTCTCTGCACCCAGAGAAAGAACCACCATTCCTCCTCACCTCCAGTTACAGCATCCCACCCTTCTTGTACATCACTCATTGTGCAGTGTTACTCATGACATCCTCACCACAAATGAGAGCCAAGTTCAAGTGAACACACAGAAAGCAAAAAACTGCATTTGAACCACGCTCTCCTCTACATCACTTGTACAAAAGTTGTGGGTTTGTGGGCTGTTTTGATGGGTTTGTTTGCTTGGTTGGTTTGGTTTTTTCCTTCATTTTTTCTTTTAAAGGACTTTTGATTTGGTGAGCCTACCTCACTGTCTGGTATTTATGGAGAATGCTCTGTCACTGGTATTTATGAAGAATCAAAACTAGCAATTTGTAGAGACATCTGCATATTAAACTTTCTCAAAAATTTTACATCACTGGAAAGAGGTTGAACTTCACAAAAGTGTATAATTTTTTTTAAAGTGTTTCTATAATGTCTGTACTAATTTCAACAAGTTACACTGGGACGAGTCTCTTCCTAAATAAACCCTCAGCTCACCCGCTTTGTGAACACTTTGTATAAACGTAGCAGAGGAAAGATCCTGTGGGCTCTGTCCTTGGGAAGCTCACATTCCCAGTTTGGCTGGAAGGAAAAGCTGGTCTCAAGCATCAATGAATATAATGAAATGAAAAATTGACACATCACAACAATGTTGTAATTTGACAATGATTTGCTGTCTGCAGGCCACTGAAGCATTCAGTAACCTCTGGACAATCACAGCAAATTTGAGAGAGATGCAAACACCAGGATATTCCCTTGACTTGGGGGGGTAAAAAATCAGCAGAAAAATTGGTCAAGATCAAAGACACATCAAATTTTGGTTTAAGCAGAAAAAAGTTTAGCACAGTTTACAGACTTTGCAAAGCTAGAAGCTAAGGAGTTGTTTAAAAATTAGGTTCCTAAGACAGATCATTACCTTCTATTTTCTTATTTAAATAACAAAATCAGTAAACAATATATATGGTTTTCCAGAACTACTGGGTGCCAAAGTTTGATAAATATAAGACACCTCTAAATGAAAGAACATTCTCATTATCATTAGTTGAAAAAGTGAACTTCAAAGGAAATTCTGCTGTCCAAACTTTCATTTGCTAAAATAACACATAAATAAATCTAAAGCATGTTTTACAAGCTTAGGTGACTTCTAATACTGCATGTCAGCTCAAAATGCACTAATAAAATAGTAGAACACTCTCATAAAAACTAATCAGAGCCACAAACAGGCTTTACCTACCATAACATTGTCAGGCATTACTATTGTACAATAAAGCTGAAGGTCAAAGAACGCTTTGTCCCCAGGAGTTTAACTACAGCTGTGAATGTGTTGTTTAGTTGACATAGCAAAAAAATTAAGTATGCCATAACAATTAAACAGATACAGCAAAATATCAAACAAAACCAAATGTAGCAGGATCTCCTGTTTCTTCTCATGCATCTCCAAAAATAAACCAAAACAACCCACCCCAAAACAAAACAACCAACACATCACACAGAAAAACACACAAGAAGAAATTTCAGGTTCACTTACAGAGTGAATTTTTCTGTTGTGCCGCATGAGAAACAAAACAAAAAACATACAGTGATAAATCACCCCTTAGATCTCTGACAATATTTTATAAGCAAGAGATTATTTAGGCATTAAAAGAAATTTAGCATTTGAAAGATTTGGTATAGAGAAGAGATTGTGAAGATATTAAAGCCCAGTATCTTATTAAAAAATAAAAATAAATTAAAAAAATAAAAATTAAAAGTTTTCTCCCACTCCTATCTTTATAAATATGATGGATTTAACTTTACAAGCATATTCCTTCCATTCACACATGCAGACTTATTTCACAGTGTGACCCTGGGAGGAATGCACAACAATAAAACAGCAGATCAGCAACTGAACATCAAAACTGCAGCTCCTGAAGAACCCCTTGAACTTGCTCAAGTGCTACATCAGTGCAAAGTTCATGCAGTTTTTTCAGTGTTAATTCTCTCAGCCCCCATTATTTGCAAATCACCAAAATTACCTCACACTTTGTCTACCGAAGGAACAGGCAAAGGTTTGCTGGAACCAAGCACGTTTTTCAGCATGGCATTCTGCTGCCAGGCCATCGGGTGGCAGCAGCAGGGCACACTGCCTCAGAGAAACCCAAAACCCCAGAGTCTGTGAGCTCCCAACTCTGGCTTACAAGCTGGATGCTCCATCCAATTCTTCCAGGAAAAGAGTACAAAACCAAAATACTTTCAAAACTTCCAACTTTTACTTGCAAACAACTGCATTTCAATTCCAAACCACCAGCTAGTGAGTGTGGAACTCAAAGCAGTCCAAAATCAGAAGGTTAAATTTTTTTAAGTAATTGTTTCCAAATGCAAATATTAAAATATAAAAAATCTCAAAAGAAGGCAGTCTGGCTACCTTTTAACCATACATTCTTCCTCAAAAAGCAACACAAAATACTCTGTTCCACATAGAGAAAAGTTGTAACCTCTGGACTAGGAGCTGGACACCGCAGCACTGACAGCAGGTTAAGCACAGAGGTTTTCAGAGAAATATGAAATGTGCAGAAACACAGCAGAGAACTGAAAAAAGGAAAATCAAAGCAGGGAGTTGCCCTTCATCCTGTATTGCTGCCTAGGCCCTCACACCAGGCCTTCACTTCTAGGAAACACATACAAGCTATAAATGTACTACTTAGATATTTTCACTTACCACAATGGGTGAAGACATGCTGTGGTCTGATTTGAGGTTTAAAGAAAGCCTCAGGAAGCCTCTTCACAGCACTAATTTAAGCACAAGTTTTCATGCTGGTCTCTGGAATTCTGTTTATTTTGGTCTGAAAGCTACAATATGGGCACTAGCAATGTTTACAGCTAGTAAAAGTAAATTCTACTGCAGTATCTTCTGGCAGTGCTAGCTGCATTAAGGAAAGTAGGTGAGTCTAGACTCAAATGCTTTTGAACAATACAGGCTTTTTAGTACTGTAGCAATGTTTTCTTTTTTAAAAGGAAAATCTGAAAGGTCTTCTGTAAATACTGTCAATGTGCAATTATCACTTGACAAATAGGATTTTGGTATGATAATATGATCCATTCTTTGGTTATAGTTAATATTATTCCTGATGTCATGAGTCCCAAATGCAACGTTCTACACAATTGCTAACACAAAATTCTGGATATAGAAATGGGATGGGAATCACAAATTTTTGTATTAAAATAAACTCTAAAAGCCCTTCTCTACTAGTATGGTTTTACTAAAAAACAGAGCAAGTCAACACATAAAAATGTTATCATGATTATCTTTTTCGTACTAAAAGCAGTTCTTCGTTCGGTTGGTCAAAATAGGAAAATTAATTTGTCATGTTCGTATATGCTCAGGCTTTTAATTTCGTTTCATTTTTACAGAAGTTTTCTGTTTCCTCTTTTGATTTCTCTAATTTATGTTTCTCAACTGCAGTGCTTCAGAAGCTTCTGCCAATGCAAGCTAAAGCAAGTCCATCAATTTGACAGTCCAGCAGGAAAAGAAAACTCAACAGTGCGTGTGCTGTGCGAACTGCACCCATCACTCCTCTGCAATCACAGCACACGTGGGTGCTCAGAGACAACCAGCCAAGCACATACACAACGTCTCACACATCCCCTACAAAAGATGCTCCTTTGCTGATGAAGCACCTACTCATGAGTGCACTGTGCACTCATGACAGCCATGCCACTGTAGCTTCTGCTCCATCACAGAGGCTGGACAAGGGAACCTGGTCTGGAGTATGTACAAATTCAGCATGGAGTCAGCCAGGCTTCAGGCACTGTCAGCAGCATCACCTCATGTCCTCTATTTGGGTTTTTATGTAGGGGGTGGTTGTGGGTTATTTCCTATCTCTCCTGGGTTTGTGTTCCTTTATGTTACCAGAATAAAGGCAACATCAGCACAACTGGGGGCCTCAGAAGTAACTAACACATACTTTTTCTTAGTAATACATTACTCATTCTTGCTAGGTCCTCGATAGGCTACACTCCAGTTCATTATTCTATATTCCCATTCCCTTTCTTGCAGTCAATTCACCACTGTTTTAACATCTACTGACAAGGATTTCTCTATTCTTTCACCTCTTTGCCCTGAAACTAGAGTTTGGGTTTGGTGGATTTTCCCATGTTTTGGTCGGGCTTTTAACAGGTAACATCTACCATGCAATTTTTAACTGACGGTAGTAAACCAAGCCTAACTGAGGAACAACCTCTACTGTTCTGGCATGCTTAGGTCTATGTGACATTTTCTAAGCCAATGAATGTGACAAAATAGTAACATCCATAAACTCACCTCCACCAGTTTGGACAGCAGTCAGGTGTGGTCCCATTTCTCGCAGCCCTTCACTGTCCAGAGGGTAAGCAGAGGTCTGAGATGAGCTCGTGCCTTGCGCATCATCGTCGCCCAAGGCCGTGGTCTGAGCCCTGAGCATTTCCAGGGCTCCTATGCCCGCCATCTCCTCAAAGCCTTCTGACATCTGAGCCAGCGGAGAATCTCGGGACGCAGAGAGAAAGGGGGTGTCCAGAGGCGAGCTTGGAGGGGACAGTGATGACAAGGAGGACCGCGATGACAGGGATGCCAGGGACTGCGGCGTGTCCAGCGAGCGGCGCTGCTTGTTGAAATTGGAGTGTGCGAGGGGCTCAGCATACGGCACATCCTTTGTGAGAGACTCGAAGGGAATGATGTCGAAGCGCAAGTGCTGCCCGTAGTCTGCCCCGCCGTCTGACTTGTCGTACTGGGGAAGGCCATAGATGTCCGTAAAGCTGACCGAGCTGAGCGAGCCTCTGCTGGAGGCCAAGGATCCTCGACTGGAGGCCAAGGACCCCCTGCTGCTGCCAGAGGACATGGTGAGGGTGCTAGCTGACAGACTGTGGCATGCAAAGAAAGAGAAAACACAAAAATGCCCTTTCAGATATAATCAGAACCACCAATGCAGGCAGTAAAACACTAATCCAGATTACACGAGCAATTTTACATGACATGGAAAGATGATGTGGCATTTTAAAGTCTCGTTCATGGCTCTTGCCCTGGTCTCAAGCACAGCCATGACTGGAGCAGCACATGTGACAACCAGATCAGGGCCAAGTGCCTGAAGACAACAGTCTAACAGGATGAGCCTACTCTTTCCTCCAACATGTAAGCAGCTGTGATTTGGCAGAAAAGAGGCCAGAGCAGGCTCTGGATCAACAGACTCAGTGTAAAGCCAGGAAGGATATATTACCATGATCCAGCTCAAATTTACCTTAATGATTGGTCATAAACAATCCAGGAAGAAAGAGTGTATAGGGATTTGCAAAGTCCTAACAAACTGCTGTGTAAGCCTCACTCTCACAGGTTTTTCCAATGCAAAATAAAAGACTTTAGGATGAATCCTATTCCAGTTCCTCTTACCATTCTCAGTTAAGGAGGAGAAGAATATTCGTGCCAGAGAGAGATGAAGTGAGACAGGAACTCAGCAGGAACTGAGCTTTTGATGCTGCTGTGGTGTTAAACTGAGGAATCTCCAAGAGCTGCATCTCAAAAGGCAGCTGTGAGTGTGAATATGCAAAACATTCTGGACTTCTGTGTGGGTATTAACACATCCCCATATTTAAATGGCAAAATTTTGTCATCTTAGCAGGGATCAAAACTTCCTACCTTTGAAGGTATCAGAATGTTAAGAACCCACAGAACTTAAAAGAATGCATTAGTAAAACCATAACAATATTACATCAGATTTTAAGAACTTACCTCTTTTTCAGAAAGTAACGTAACATATAAAATTCCCAGATACACTTAATAATGTAGCCCAAATAGCCATCACTATTTTTAAAACTCCATCCAAATCATCACATTCCACAGAACAAAGTGTATAAATGTAGTAAAAAATTAATTTACTTGGCACACATACACAGAAGTATAAAAAGATAAAACTTCATACATTATTAATATTCTTCTCTGCTGTAGTTACTTCAAAACCTTCAGGTTTTACATAACTTACCTTTTTAACTGGGAGTGTAAATATGAGGTTAAACGTGTAGCTTCTTCTAGTTGCATAAGCAAACAATTTCTCTTCTCCTGTAACAGTATCCTATAATTAAACACATACATATTACTATTTTCTTCAACACAGTAATGTTCAAAAAGTGCTAGGAGCTTCCCAAGTGTGGAAAAACATCAATGCATTGA
This sequence comes from Notiomystis cincta, assembly GCA_013398075.1. Lineage (NCBI taxonomy): Eukaryota > Metazoa > Chordata > Aves > Passeriformes > Notiomystidae > Notiomystis > Notiomystis cincta. Next base: position 157,362 of record VZRX01005379.1, on the reverse strand, counting down.
AGTTTGGAATATTAAACAAAAGTTGCACTGTTTAATGAAAAGTGTTAATTTATGCTGCTCATATGCAGCGATGGTAATTCCAGCAAGAATACAAGAATCAAGACTCCAGGAGAATTCCCAGACAAGAAAAGTAACTGAAGCACAGTGTAGGAGTCATGATGCTGAAAACACATTACAGCAATTAGAAAAGTCATAAAAAGATCTAGGTTAAAAATATCAGACTCTACAAGATTATTTTTCTTTTCTTCCATCAACCTGATTCTGCCATTAAAATATTATGACCTTCCATCTTGTCACGAAAAAGAATTCCAAATAGCCCTATTACCCAGGACAATTACTGTAAAATTTCAAAAATAAAAAGAAAATTTTTGAAGGACTTCTGTTAAGCATAACCACCAATGTTAAATTTAAGCTCTTATTCTATGTGTTTTAGGTGCATTTATTTATCATTATATTTAAGCAGGTGATACAACCTCTTGACTACTACATTATGAGAAAAATCTCATGCTGCAACTTATTTTTTGCCCGTTCTAATAACAAGCAGCTGAATTACTCAGTTCCACTGCCACAACACAAACAGAATGTAACTTTAATGCTGTCAATCTCATACACCTATATGGTATTTTAAAGTCTATATTCTGACATTATTAGAACTTCAACTAATAGATTTTATGTATCTATTCTTTTTCTGATGTTTTGTTTTTCCAAGCCCAACCACTGAACTCGAAGGTAATATCAGGGTAGTGTTCTGGTTTGTGTTGTACATTTTGTATGTCCAGGAAAGTTACAGCTCCACCTACAAGGTGGCTGGAAATGGGGATTCTGACAGACAGTTTGGAGAAAGCAGATCCAACTTATTAGACTGTCTCAGACCTTCCTCAGCTGCAGAGACAGCTGTTAGGATTTAATAAACAGGATTTTAAAATCAACAGAAAGGGAGTTCTCCTGGATAAAAGAGCAGCATTAGTTTCAATAAACCTCCAATTTCATCAGTTCACATGCTGGCAAGGGGCTGCAGCACTCCAGCAACACCACATCCCTCTGGGAAGGCTCCCTGCACTGCACACGGCAGAGGCTGCACAGCCACACATGTGCAGCTCTCAGGCTTTTCTCCTGCCTCTGTGCCCCCTAGGCAGGTTAACTACTGGCACAAGAAGGCTGCAGCTCAGCTATGCAAGCTTACACCACATAGGCATTGCATGCAGGAAGCAAAAGAAAAGGAGAAATGGACACAAGAAACTTAACTGATTCAAAAGCTTGCAGGGGAAAGCAGACATTCACACCATCTACTGTAAAAAACAAACTTAGGAATCTACACTCCACAGTGATCAATGCTGCACGCTTGTACCTGTGCTAAAAGGTAAGAAATGCCTCCAACTAAGACTGTCAGCCAATCTTAACAAAAACAACACTAAAACAAAACCAAAAATCTCAACAACAAAACCCCCACCTCTGTCATAGAGATTTTAAGTTAATTTTCATCTGTACATAACTCAGTGCCTTTAAAACTCAGTAACAGAAAAGAAGTGTTAATTGTTTAAGAAAGAAACACCTTTGTATTTCACAATTAGAACAAAGTGAAAATACAAAAGCAGAATTAGGAATATTTTTGGTTATTTCTGAGTCTAAAACAAACAAACAAACAAATCAGGGCTACTAATAGTTAAGCTATCCCTCCAATTTGTTATATAAAAATAGAGTGCCCATCAGTATTATTCTAACTTCTGCTCAACTTTCTGCTAGCATTTGAAATATCAAGTACCACACTGGAATGCTGGTTTCCACAGCATGAACTCCATGGAAAAATAGCTTGGCCTTCCTGCCAACACAGTATGCACTACCTAACATGAGAGCCCAAAACCAACAAATAACACTTACTACACGACAGTGTAAAGTGAACTCCCTTTTCTGTCAGTTTAAGCTGGAAAGCCAATGTAACGATATTGCAAAAACTGCAAAATATATTACACTGACCTGTAGGCTGGCTGTGAATTTTCTATTTATTGCCTGAATTTACTGTCTGAAGTAAGCATTTTCAAAGAAACTGAAGTTGTCAAAATCTGTATATGGAAAGCACTTTCATATATTTTTAAAGTTTCTTAATTGTAGGTTTTCCTGAAGTGTCAAAGCTGAGGTTTTACCACTATTTAAGAGAAGCAAGAACAAGTAGTTTCTTGCTTTTACTGGAAGCAGTCTAGATTAAAAGGTTTTATCCTTTTCTCTGGCTACAGGAAAACCTAGGCAACTTTGAAATAAGCACTGTGTTTCCACTAACACGTTTTTGGGTTGTTTATTTTATATATAACTTGATTTTTAAGTTTACAAGAATGACTTTGCTCACTCTGTACTCTGAATGTCAGAATGTGCTCCCACTGCTGAGATGGCAAATGTAAAGGAAACATTGTCTATAAAAGGCAGCAAAACCATCATCATTTAAATTTCCTGTTATAAGGCAGAAACTAAATATAGCAAAGGATCTTTGTTCTGATGCTTTTGGAGATGAATACTACTCCAAATAACAGAAAAATACAGTAACAGTACTTCTGCAAATAACAGAAAAATCTTTCACTATCCAGGTACTGTTATTCAGGTCTCTATTATCAGACAGTATCATTCAGATTTATTCCAAGCATTGTTTGGGATTCTATTCTGATTTCTTCTTCCAATTCAGAATTTTTAGACGAATGAAAGGAAAACTAACTAGCCAACATCCCTGCAACTCTGCTTCAGGAAAGTTCAAGACAGATGGAATTTAACAGTGACAGTCAGGAGCAGTCTTCTCCTTTTCTGAAACCAAATTTCTCTAGTAACTTACCTTTTCCTTAAACACAGTGAAATTCTCTATGCTTCCCTTTGAAGCTACCTATATGGATCTCAAAAAAGAAGAAAACGATTCAAGCTCACAAACCTTTCAGTGGCCCCATGAGCAGACGTTGCTCGAGCTCGCTGAATTTCATCCTCCAAGCGCCTTTTTTCTTCCTCCAGACGTGCAATGTCTTCTGGGGATCGTCTCTGCTGACTGATGAGCTGCAACTCCTGAAGAAGAGCCTCCTTCTCCTTGATGAGCTGAAGACGGTCCCTGTCCGCTTCAGCCATTCCTGGCCAGGATTCGTTGTCTAGCAAGGCCAGCTGCTGCTGTATATTCGAAACTCTTTAAAAGAGGATAAATATATTTCAAAAGGCAGAAGAGAAAGACAAGAGGAAAAATATTAAAACATGAAAACTGTGCCTGTGCCTTTTTTCTTCTAAATATCAAACCAAGAAAATTTAGAGGGGTTTGGAAGGATTATTTGTTTCTGGGTTTTGGAGTGGGCTTGTTTTTGGAGGGTTTTGTTTGGTTGATTGGTTTTAGGGGTTTTTTAAATTGGTTTGTGTATTTTTAAAACAGTCAACAATTTCAAGTATTCCTACATGTGTAGATGTGCAAGAACGACAGTGCTTTTATCTACTGTATAGACAATATCTGTCTTCACAGCTTTCTCATTTTGTAATAAATCAATTCATATTTTAGAGCTCAAGTCTGCTGCCTGTACAGCTGACGAAGCTGAACATTTTTTCATTCCTTATTCTTCTACAATCAGATCTTAAACTGGGATTTCAAAAGTACAGTAAGAATTTGAAAAAGTTGAGGTGAGACACTTAACTAGTGACAACAGGTCCATACAATCATGTCCCACCTTGTAGAGGAATGGTTCAAGGGGCTGGAAATATTACCCTACCCTAACTGACAACAAAATGTTAAAGCTGCCATTAAAACAGAAACATCAGTCTGGAAAAAAGATTTACTGGTTACAAAATACAAGTGGCTTTAGATGAATCTATCATAAAAATATGCAATTAAATAAGCTACTTTATTTTGGTTTTTTTTGTAGTATGCTTTATATTTAAAAGTAGTATTCTATATCTTAACATGCTGAACCATTATATGAAACAACAGTTTTAAGAATAATTCCACAGCTGACATTTTAAGAAAATGTTGTTTTAAAACCAAATTTTGAACTCTTATCAATTATTACCAAGAGCACTAAAGCTAGACATTTCACAAATGTTTCTTTTGGCATAAGAGGGAGAACACTTATTGCTAGGTATCTATGTTTGTCTTGCAATGACAATTTAGACACTTTAGAATGTAACAGTTAAAACTAGAGGTTAAGTAAGAGAAAATCTAGCTGTCTGATTTTTGAGCATTTGAAACTCAAGAACTGTACAACATTTATGCAGTTTACACCTCAGTTTCATTTCACTTTGAAATGGTAGCATACAAAGATCAGTATCTCTAAAAGATTATTACTAAATAAATAAATGAAGGCACATTTAAGCCAGCCATAAAAGTGGGATATAGTTCATTTGTTTTTGTCAAAATAATCTTTTTCAAAAATATCTGGTAAGAAAGAAAATTAATGACTAACAAAGCAAGGTAAAGACACGTAACACACAAACAGAAGATCCACAGTGTGATAGAATATGATTATGAATAAAAGAACAGGCAAAGACATGACAAGGGCAAGGTTTCCCCCATCTGAAAAAAAACCCTCATGCAATAAGGTTTATCTCATACTGACATATGGGAAGTATTTGACCATCTTATTATCAGGGAAGGGAAATAAACTATCAATATAAGTAATTTTGCTGTGACTGCATTTATATATGAATAAGAATTTCACTGTCATTCCCCCCCCACACCTTAGATTTAATTTACAGCAAGTAAAGCAACTGGGTATTATGTCACATTTTTGTCTAAAGCAGAATATTTTATCAAGCCCTTCAATATCATTTCCTCCTCCTTGCATTAATAACCAACTTCCTGCCAATAGCTACTGAAAGCACCATTGTGAACTGATACATAGAGTCCACATATTTCATGCTTCAGCTATTGTGCATGAATTCCAGATGCAGCTTCCTGAAGAACACCTCGCCCCATTGACCAAATGTCAGAGCCAGGAAGAGCGAGCAGGGTCAGGATCCCTTCTCTCTCCTACCCAGGCTGCTCTGCTGTTAAAGATTCAGTAAACACTCCTGAAGCACATACAGCTTGATTTTCAGGTGTTCAGTGCCAAATGAAACAAATAGAGACTCAAGATCCTTTCAACAGAATCACAGAATTCCGGTACAATTGAGTTACCCCAGCTTGGCAAGCGAGTGTGAATCAGATGAGCCTGGACTATTTGAGTGATTGCATTCATAAGCTTTTACACAGCTTGTGGACAAAAGAAGATGAGAATGATCTGAAGTCTCTGTGATTCTTCATAAGACAGCTGAAGGATTGACTCTTTCTTTCATTTTAACATTCATAATTTTTTGCTAGTTATTTTTACATTGCAGGGTGAGCTGGTTAAGAAGCAGACCACAGGTGCAAATGAACACTAATGAAGGCAACAAGGAAGAGAAAAGCACGATCAGGGAAGAGATCCCCCTCTTTGAGTGCCAGCAACTCAGTGATTCCACTTGTCTGTGGAGTAAAACAACACCCTTGCTAAATACAAGAGGTTTTAATTTAGACTCTTGAGCTTGCTGAGAGCACGTAACTCCCAATGTGCATGACATTCCAGCTTAAAGTTTGTTTTTTCCCGTCAATTTCTGTTATGGTGATGCTTTGAAAGTAGGAAGTTCTCATACAATAACTTAATTATACTGTTATTAAAGGGAGAAAAGTACTGCTGTGGACAAGGTTTGTATCACTGAAGAGTTCCAAAATCTGATTAGGTATTTACTTTGATTCCCTCGACACTCCTAGCTAGCTCTTTCAGCTAGCTCTTCTTGTTTCTACACTTTTCCCTCTACACAAAGAAAAAGCAGGCACAAAGCACTATAGAACACAGGAATCTGTTGAAGCATCAATAAGTCAGTTTTCTGCAACCTCTATTTCCTGCACATGAACTGAAGTGTTTGGGCAACTTTGTTGCTTGGTTTCCACTGAGGAAGCCCTCTGTATGGTAAGGTGTTCCACAAAACTACCAGTGACAAGCTTTTTAATATTTATCTCCTTGGCTACAAGACATCCTTAAGGCTTTTATGGTCTCATTCACTCAAAACCAAGAAAAAAAACTGAGGAGTCATGTTTAGTTATGCTCAGAACTTAACAAAAAAGTTCTCTTCAGTATGTTCCATAATTGCAATCTGTCTGCTCAAACACGAACATTTCTTCCCATCACAATAAATACATAAATAAGCCATTTCACTGTGCTTGCCTATGCCAGACTTTATGCCCATACTACACCAGGCATTCTCACTGCTGGTATGTTAGGAGAAAATGGCTGTTTTCAAACTCAGTGCATAAATTAACCTGCCTTGAAACATCTACTTAAATAAATCAATGACTTGGCATAGACTGCAACCTAAAGTGGAAAAAAAAAATGTTTAGGGTCCTTTATGAAGCTTCTGTTTTTCAAACACATTTTTCCTAATGAGTATTTTTAAGATACTGTTTTTTAACTGTAGTCACTGCAAAAGAGTGCTTTTATCTGGCCTAATGCCAGATACTGAGGTCCCTACTGATCCAGCCATTTAACATATTCCTGTGGAAAAAACTGTTAATTTTGAGCCATCAACATTCCAGGCATTTTGCCCATTCCCATCCTTGCATAACAAGTGCTGAGGAGCTTGCATTCCTCACTGGAGTAGGTGGTATCAAATGACTGGCTCCCTAGGTAGGCAGGCCGACTTGCTGCTTAATTCAGTATTTAAAAATTTTGAAAGGAGATGAATATGACAGTTCCTGTCAAGGGAGGGGCACAGATGGGATGACAAAGGTTTAATCTGATGATGATCTTAAGCAAACACTGACTTGAAATGGCACACTTGCCCTGAAATGGCCATACCAAGGTATCTAGAATGACGTCTCACTCAAGATAATGCAGACACAGCAGGAGGATGGAGATCAGTAGAGTCAGTAGTTTACTATACAAACTACATCATGGGGGAAAAAAGCATGTATTTCCAAAATTTAATTAAATATAATTTAATTAAATTTTGTAGCATGTCTGAATCATTATAGCTCTACACAGCTCTCTCTCCCTCTGACAAAACAGGGCTACCCTTCTGTCACTGAAAATACTTGAGGAACAGAAAAGACTTTCTTAATGATCAGAAAATCACTTTCAAGGGTGCTATCTGAACTCAGCACTAATGAAGTTATATTGCTGAGCTCAAGAAGATATTTATTAAATAGAGAATAAGAAGTGAGCAAAAATCATTTTCTGTGAGATTAGTGATTTACAATTACGATTAGATCCTTACTCAGACAATGAACAAGACAGGTGTCTTGGGGAGGGAAATACTCTGAACCAATTCAAAGGTATTAACTCATGCTCATAAAATGGATAAATTATGGGTATCCTACAGCTGGCACTTGTTCTTCAAACTTAACATGGTTTGAATTTTACAAGGAGAAAAAAAGGAAACCAAAGAATACTGCTCTACATTTAAATGCCTAGGCTTTTGCCTGACATTACCAGACCACTCTAGAACTGAGGCCTTTGTTACCTGTGGTAGGGGAAGATCAATGGGGATAAAATAAAGAAAATATTCCAGTTCCAATCTGAAGGAGAACAGTGGCTAAGATGACAAAAATCAGCCCTGCTAATTCCTTTCCCTAGGCTTATAACTGGACCCAGTTCTCTGACACTTCAGCTAACAGGGAATATCTCCCACATGCAATACCCAAAGGAGGTGGCTGTGGGACTGAAGGCACATAATGAAGGGTGTAAGAACTTGGTAATTTCTGGTATTTACTGACTCTCTTCAGTGTGGATTATGATTTATAGCCAAAGAGGGGAACGCTAGAGAAAGATGAAGAAAGAAAAGGAAAGAACAAGAAGCTGGGGAACTTGGCCAAATGCTCACAAAATTTCTCCACTGTGTCTATTTTGGCTGTTCCTTCAAGTATGTGCCACTGTGGCTTTGGCAGACAACACGAGTATGCTCTGTAGAATACCCAGCCTTCCTGACAACCCAATTCATTCAATAACAACGAGGTCTTAAATTGGCTTAAGAAACTCATGAAACCATTAGAGTCCACTGGCATTTTGCAGATTTTAGGAAAATTGCAAAAATCTGCTAAAAGTAAGTTTTCCCAAATGCACAGGTGAAATAGTATAAAACTTTAAAGAAGTTCAAAAGCATGTCTAAGCTCCCTTTATAACCCAAAGAAAATGTTTTATGTTTAAAAAACAACACTGGGAGGTTTAAGTTTGGCTGAGCCAGGTATTTATGTGATATCAAACAAATTACTTCATCTTTAAATCAGATTTTCAGATTAGTTCAGCAAAATAAAGCATACAAATCCACTGAATTTCACTAGAGATTAGGTAATTAAACCTTGAAATCTACCAATACAAGATAAATTTTAAAAGGAAAATACTTGCCTATGTTATTGTATTAGTACTGGAATGTTGCTATCAATATCCAATCAACATATATTTCATCACTATTATAACCACAAATTGCACTGACACACTTCTGCTTATGCTAGTGATTTTAAAGGCTCAACTGAAATTTTATTTTGGAAATGAGACAAATTATACTGAACAGAAGGAAATAACATCCTTAAAGGCAAATGTAGGAATATTAAGAGTATCTGAGGAAGAGGTTTTCAAACTAAAATAAATCTCTTGACATCCACTGCATGCCTTTATGAAATGAATGGGAAAATAACATCTTTGAATTCAAATTTACAGAAGATACTAATAAATACTACAAACTAGGCAAGCTGGTGGAAGATGTTGAATATATTAGTTATTAGTCATTAAAGTTAGCTACCATCAGACTAGACTACTAAAAAAACAAAAAAAACACCCCACAGCTAAACCTTTTGTTGCTTCTTATTGGAGGAACTATTTTTCATCTACCCAATAACACACTTCACTGGATATGAGGCACTGCAGCAATGACATTTCATGAACATTTGTTAATATACTTCATGTAGTCATTACACTAAACTGCACAACTTAAGCATTATCAAAGAAAAACAATTTGCTTTTGATTTCTCGTGCTATGAGGCAGTCTATTCAGAAAAGTGCTTCAGGGGTACACTTTCCAGTGTGCAAATGCTTTCATGAGAGGTGGTCTCACTGAAATAGCAACTGAAACTAAAAACAGTATTTATCCAGGCAGCTTGGGGCTGTCTGTTCAAAAAGACCGTCCTCCCTCCCCCTCCTGCTTCTCTGGAGGGCCACACTGGCAGATCTGAGAGGAGAAATTTCATGGAAATAAGGTACAGTTTATTTAGAAATAATGGGGGAGGGGAAAGAGTACAGAGCGGAAGAAAAGTGATTGAGCCTCCTTTAAGCATGAATGGTGAGTTAAAAAGTAGAATTTACAAGACTCTTCCAAGAGCCTGGATCAGAAATAGGGGAGAGGATCTCTTCCCCAGAGTGCTGGAAATGTCAGAACCCACAGTATACAACATCTGAAATACCCATGGGAAAAATTAAATTGCAAATCATCCAACTTCCTTCCAGTGGGAAAGTGATGGGGGGAAAAGAGCTATGAGAATGTCTTAATTTATGCAAAGGCCAAACCATTCAGCAGTCAGAGGCATTTTTGAAGGATGAATTAAAATGAAATTATCCTTTATGAGGGAGGAGGGATACTTTGGGAGTGCAAGCCAACTCTTCTGCAATCACTGGGTCTCATCTCCTGAATTCCTCAAGATAGCTCATTCAAAAATCCCAGCACTGCATTTCCTTGCTTAGACTCCATATACTGAGAACATATTTTAAAGATTTTTACTACATCTGGCAAATATTCTGCTTATACAACTAAAATGCAACACTCTGTCCCTTCAGTTTGTGAGGCTTTTTTCCTGCTTTTCTTTCAGAGAGAAGACGTACTTTTCTCCTACAGTGCATTTTAAAAGTTTCCCATTAAAAGTTTGTCTATTGTACTTATCTGCTATATGTTTCCACACCCGCTAGACAAGCAAGCAGTCACAATATACTGCCTCTCAGTTGTGACATACTGTAGCATTTTAATTTTCTACTTTGTAGATTTAATCCATCGCAGCACATTCCGTCACCCACACTGTGCAGTAACAGTAGATATTTCACCAGCCAAGGGAGAACGAACACAAAGATATTTAGTAGAGACAAAAGCCCTACAGAAATGCCAGCAAGCTAAGGGGAAGGAATGCATGATAAATGAAGAATGCAACCACAGAGATAACTGGTAGGGGCAATGAGCTTTGTGCAGTTCCACTCAAAAGCTGAAAGCTGATTACTTCCGTACAACACACTGGGCAGAATAAGGCTACTCTTTTAAAGCAACTAACATGCTTTTGCTAAATAACAGACCATTGTCAGAGCTGCTATCCTGGGAAAGCAAAACTACTCTTACTGCAATTACCATTCTCTAGTTGGAAGGTTAGTTAGCCAGATTTTCTACACTTAATTAAGATCAAACACCGGCTCACTTCTGATGTTCAGAAATACTGCATTCCGTGCAGGAACAAATGTACGGCATTTCCAGCTGAGAAATTTTTTGCTACTAAAAAAAATTAACCCATAAAAACTCAACACCTCTTCACTCCCTCCAAAAAAACACCTTTTCCTTGTAATAAGCAAACAAGAAGATAATTGTTTTGAAAAACACAGAAAAGGTATGTCAGAAAGATTAACTAAAAACATTTTAATACAATCTTCACAGCATCAGTGGCTCTGCTAAACTGAACAGTGTAAAACTAAATTCTATCATTTTTCTTTCAGCATATAAGTTGCTAAATTATCACTGGCTATTAAGTGCTAACGTAGCCTGTGAGCAAACAGGACACTGACACATTTTTTATTCTGTTCTTTTTTCCCCAATTATTTAACCTTTATTAGGTAATAGTCACTGGTATTTACACACAGTATGTACTATGCAGACTTCCATTCAAGTTACAAATCCTGAAGATTTAGCTGTGTTTACCTAACTTGCTTGTACCAACTTAATCTTTTTGAAGCCTGTATTGTGTCCCAATGTGGGTAAATTTTCCAAGAACAACAAAATGGTGAACTGCCTATAAAATTTCAATTCCTGCCAAGACATGTGACAGCATTACAGATTCCCCAAAGAAAAAGTCATCATGATATGAAAAAAAGGCTAAAGAACTGAACCTCTTTTTTTTAACTCCTGTTAAAATACAGAGATGTAAAAAACTGGTAGAATAGAACACATTGAAAAGAAAAAGAAATCCTAACTTATACAAATTTAAAAACTATGGTTTTTAAAGTTAACTATATTGCATCTTTTAAGTGTCAGTCAAATTCAGTAACAGAATATTTTACCAGCACAAATCAAAATAATCATAACTGCATTAATTTACTGAGTTCAAGTCATCATCTGTAGCCACACTATTGTCCTGAATATGTGGCAAATAGTTTGAAAACAATGAGGTTCAATGATGACCTGCTAAACTATTTAAGTAGATAGGACTTTTAAAACTTCTATAATCCCATGAAAAAACACTGCAAGACTAGTCTACACAAGAGAAATAGTTACAATAAGAATTTAGATTGAAGGACTTAGTGATGAATCAATCTATTTCAACTAATATTTTTTATCTTTTTTATCAGACTTTTTTCCAATTTCAACATTTATTTTTATGTACCCTTTTTTTCAGCTCTGAATATCTTCATTTATCTCACATGAAGTTCTGCATTCTTTCTTCTTCATGGCTTCAGTACACTGAACTTAAGACACAGGTATGCAGTGCTTTGGATATCCTGACAGACCAGGCTGATAAGTGTAAATTTAAAGACTGTTTATATCTAGGTTTGAGAAGGAGGGTGAAAAAATGTAAAACAGTTTAATTGAACCACTACAATTTACTGTTTATACAAGTACGGAACAGGGCTGACATTTAGCCTTATCTCTGCAAACAAATATAATAATCTTATGATAAAGTCTTATGTTTACCTAAACTTTTATTATCTGTGAACTACTCAATAGAGAGCAAATTAGTCTTCCCCAAGACATTTCAGCTAGGAGGCTGGTTCCAGTTCTACTTTGAAAACTTTAATCACAAAAGTAAATATAAAACCCAATAGATTTATCTTTAATTACCTTTTCTTGGCCTCTTCATATTGCCAGTTCAGTCTTACTTTGTCTACAAGTCTTGTTTTGTCATCAAACCCAAACTTGCAGAGTTGAAGATCAAGGAGAGGAGGAAAAAGAAAGGAAATAATCAAGTCAAAAACACTCTCATCACAATAAAGAAAGGGATAAATTAGTCTTCCTTACTGGACTTACTAAAGAAAACTCTATGCTTTAAGTAATAACATAATAAAAATCAAGTTTATGCCTTAGAAATGCAAAACTAATTTATCTCTAAAAGCAGAGAAGATAAATAAGCCCTTTCAATAAATTATTAACCTGGAAATAAAGGGTTAGCAAATTGAATAATTGATAAATGGTCAAAGCTTTTAAACTTTATCCAAGTCTAAAAGAGAAAGAGTGTTTAAATTGAAATATTTTGCTATTTGATATGGCTATTTTATGAACAGCTTTATTAGAAGCAATTGAGATTACATTCCCTGTACTGTGATGTGTTACCCAGCACTTACAGCATTAGTGCATTTTAAACATTAGTACAAAAATATCACCTGATCCTTGAAGCAGTTGTAGAATGTGCATTTATGTTGCAACTCCTACTGCACAGTTTCTACAGCAACTTCTATTTTAGGGCACTAGCACTTCCCTACTCAGAGTTGTACATGGTCTAACAGTTAAAACCTAAATTCCTATACAAGTCCATTGCTACCCCTCCAGAGTTCTCCTCTAGCTGCTGCTTTTTCTGTCTCCCTCAGCCCATGGGTAAAAACTTCACCTCTTTTCTACTCACATGTCACTAACAATAGTTCAGTGAATAGATGCAGATAATTATGTCATTTTGTTTCCCTTACAAAAAGCGTATACCTGATAAAAATCATTTCCACAGTGTACTTGACTTGGATAGTGTACTGTGGATGGGAAAATGCTCTTGTGTTCCTTTTGGTAATTTGTTTCAGAATTCAATAATCCCATCCACCACCCATGTGAAAAATGACACCCCAAAGGCACCATCTGCCTAACACCCTGAAAGACAGGCTAGCATTAGCTCAGTTTTCTCAGATTCTTGAAGAGTCTGTCTTCTCTAAACCAAGATTTCCTTTTCTGTAGGGACCCTCTGGAGACATCCAATCTGACAACTAGCCAGTAGTGAAGGAAGAATATAATAGAGGACAAATGGGATGGTAAAGCCAATAATGAGGTGATTTCTAACTAAATGTGAAGTAACATCTAAACTACCATACTAACAAACTACAAACAAGTTGCCTTCTTGCTTTGGTGTCAGTCATCCCCAGAGGCATATGTTTTATTATTGATTAACAACTGGGTTGCCACAGTACTACTGCAAGTTGAATTTTTACTTACTATTATTTGGAGTACACAATTTCATTCATATATAACCATTTCCAAGGAATGCCAGTATGTTCTTCTCAAATATCATACTTAAAGGTATATTTGAGCACAAAGGTATAACAAACTACATTGGAAGTTTTGTTGATTACAGAAAATACTTTGAGAATAACAAATACTTTCCTTATCTTACAGGAAAGGAGCAGAGATCTACTACACATCTTCAATGTATATGAACAATGATTATGAGCATGATAAAAACAAGATTTAAAAAATAAAATTTAAAAAAATACACAGCCATCACTACTACCACAATGCTAAGAATCTCATTCAAAATCACATCTCTACTGCAACTTCAAGCAGGATAAAGAATTTTCTTCCTTTCTGCCTCATTACAAGTATCAGTAATTCAGAGCTGAGAATATGAGAAGAGGTCCATGGACACCTAAGCAAGAGATGTTACTCCAAGATGAACCTGCAGTCCCCAAAGTGGTAATGCAAGAAGTGCTGTGCTGAGCTGGCTAAGACCAGGAGCTGATTTTACCTGCCACTGCCCACAAGCACATCCCTGCATCCCTCTGCCACGCTCAAGCAGCAGAACCACCAAGCACACAGCTTCCACACGGTGGAAACAACAAGCAAATGCAACCCCTTCACCACAGCTCTGGATTTTTCCTTCTGCTCCAGCCAACACCTCAAATTAAAAGCATAAATAACAGTGTATCACTATAGTTCAAAAGCAGCTAATTTAGTGCAGCAAATGTTTCACGTAGAACACTCACATACCTCTCCAGTGATGTCAGTCTGAGAACAAGCATCGCAGTGTTGTTGAGGTAAACAGGAGTCACTGAGTGAACTAGAATTGTGCTGGAGATCCTGCAGGGAATCTGTAATACAACAGCTATTCCTGAATCCATCTGTTAATTTGGCCAGGCTCTAAAGGAGAAGAGATTTTTAAAATTTTTAAAAGATTAGAAAAAATTGTTTTTATAATACTTTTTAATAACAGAAAAAAAAAATTTAAATTGTATAAAAGACTGGTAGCTTGCCTATAGAGAGCTATTTACAGAAAGTAAAATTCATTGTAGTGTTACTAGCATGCAAATGTTTGCTTTGGAATAAACCTCTCCTTTTAAAAGATGCATGTAACAGTAAACAGACTTTATATTATTTGTTTTAGATCTATGAATGTTTTATCTTCTGTATGGCTTGCAGCTCTTTAAATCTAGCAGCTGTCAACTTCATGTTAGCTGATAGGGAAGACAAATGTGATTCACCTGCCCTTTTGCCATCTTCTGCACAGGTTACATTCCTTAGTCACTACTGTTATCTCATCCAACTTGAGGAATACCTTGTATTGATTGCACTTTTATGACAGCTGATAACATCCCTGTGCTCTTTACCCAGGGTTCACATAGTTAAGAGATATTTTACACATTGGGTTAAGCAAGGGACATGGCTGAAATGTCTAGACAGTGACACAAACTGCCAGAGCAAAGCAGAAACATCAGTCTTTGAGGGGAAAGGGGAATATGACAGAATCATGCAGAATAACAAAAAAACTTTTTTGACAATATAAGCTTGGTTGGTAAAACGTCTTTAAAAGAACAAAACTGTTGGTATCACTTCTATTTTCTCATTGTGCATTCTCTCTTTTTCAAATATTACAGATAATGTAGTATTAGTAACAAAATCATTGTGCCAGCTGTCATTTATAACAGAGACCCTAAGCATTACACATTAAACAAAAATTAAAAACATTCTGTCCTCTCAACACAGGATAAAGGACAATCTAAAAATGTAGGGAAAAAATTATCAGAAATTTGAAGAGCTGTAGTAATTTATAAATCATAACATAATAAAACAATTTGGTTCTAAAAATACACATAAAAGACTTTGTAAAACTGCTTACTCTGGTGTCTGAACTACAGAATCAGGGACAACTCTGTACCACTGCATTGGGAAAGGCTGGTCCTCAGGAATTTCAGTGGCTCTGACCACTGGTGATTTGCAGCAAACCCGAGGTTACTGTCCATATCCAATTACCAGAAGATTTCCCAGTCTTCAAAGTGTAGGTTCAAATGGATAACACAGCACTGCTGCTTTTTCTCACACCAAATTCAATTAGTAGAGTCTAGAAATGAACCTGTGTAACAGCAACTGTTTGATACTGATAGGAAGAACAAGGCCATGTTGAAGATGAAGGCATCTGGTTTCAGAGCCTAGGAAGACTCCAAGATTATGGAACTGTAGCAGGCCTGAAACTAGCCAGAAAAAAACAGCTTTTTCTGATGGCCTCCATTCCCATCATACATGGTCCATCCCTTTGCTCTCATATACCAGGCCCCTACCTCAGGCTAGCCTCCACTGGAGATGAAAAAGAGGGAGAACACCCAGCCTGGTACAAGATGAATGAACAACTGGGCTCACCAGCCACAAAGAGTGGGGCCTGTGTTCCTCCCTGACAGCCCCTCAATCCACACACTGTTTCCTTCCTATTAGGGAATGACAAGGAGAGACACAGGTACACAGCATGTATCACACAGCATGTGCTGCTCCCTCTTCAGTCTCTGCCTGCTCTCCACAGGTCTGAGAGGGGCTGGGATTTCACAGCATTGGCAGGGACAGAGGACAGTACAGAACAATGCCAGACGTGCTGGCAGTGGGACAAGGCTACCACCACTTGCCTCCATAAGCTTAACTTGTCTTGGGTCCTCCAAAAAACCCAATTCCTCTGCCACCTCCCAATTGACCTGAACCATCTTAGTATGAAGGACAAACAACATCATTTCTTCTTAGCCTTGAAACAGGACATTCAATTTCGAGTTACATTGCCAAAAGATCCCTAGCTAGTGTCCCTTTATCCTCCAAGACCTGTTGTGAAAGGAACTGCTCCACAACATGGGAAAAAAAACCAACTTTTGAAAACTGCAGACTCCTGTCTTTTCTCTCTTCTTCAAACTCACTGGAAATCATCCAATCCTGTCAAGAATCGTGCTGTATGGAGGATCAAGAGGGATCCCTAATGGGTTTGCAACATGGAAATAATAACTGCAGATCATGGCCTCTTCCCAGTAAAGCACAGCCAGTCGTATGAACAAAAACTCAGGATTCAGAAAGCCTGAGGTTTCTCCTAATAAGTTATGTTCCATCTGCCTTCCTTGGCTAACACATATTATGTTATAGATATGTGCAATACCACAAATCCTGATGCCAGAATTTAAATCTAAACTTCTGCCTGTATTTCAGCTACTTTATGAACTCCTGGTATGCTCCTGATGCCCTCTAGCACTCTCCCTGGCAGGTAATGATACTTGGCTACTGGCCAGGCTGCCTATCCAGGCACAGTTGCTGAATCCTGGTCACTACTAAAAATTGAGAAAGCATTTGACAGGTGGCAACCAAGCAGCATCACCTTAACTTACATCTACATGCACAAGTGGCTATGCCCTAGGACAAGCATAAGTGCATTGAGTCCTTCTAGTTGGATGAGTGAAAACAGCAACCCTAACATGGAAAATTACAACCTGAGTTAGCACATTTTTAGATAGAAACAATTTATATAAACTGCTACAAGTAATTTCCTCCCCAGCTACACAGAGGAATCCATCTTTCATCTCGAGTTTAAGGACTGTTTATGGCAATCCCACGGAAACTGCTGAAGTGGCCTACTGTTAATGTGAAGTTCTAGGCACACCAGCCCAGACTTACCCAAAAAGAGAGAAATGAGCAGTCATTTCACCATTTATCTGTTGCCATCTTTGATTTGAGAGTTCTCTGTAAAATTTCAGTGCACTTCCTATCTAACCTACTTAGCCAATTTAACTGGCAACAAAGAAAAATGAAAAAAGAAGAAATAAAAACCCCACAAAAACCAAAGTCCAGTGCTCTCCAAGGAAGACAACATTTTAAAAGCATATGCACACTGAACAGAAACAAAATTATGAAAGATGTGGGGGAGGAGAGATAAACACACTGCTTTCAGGAACCTAATCACACACCTTTATTATTCAACCTTATATAAGAAGTCTGCCCACTTTTTTAGACCAGTAGCACTGCATATTTTGCTTTATTTGTAATCACAGTATCCAATTTAAATCTGACCACCCTCTCCCACACAACTAAACCAATTATCATACTTCTATAACAGCTACAATTTTCCAAGCACCTACACAAGACTGAGTCACTTCTACTATGTTTAGTGCTGTTGCTTACACTGGCCAGATTTAAATTAACTGTCTGTTTCCTTTCTCTGAAATAAAAGCCCGTATTTTTTACACTATAGTTCTAACTCCTCTATGAAGAAATTTCAAAATGAAGACTTCCTAGGAAAGTTTGTCTGAACAGCAATAGCTTTAAAATGTAGCATTTTCAAGGACAAAACAATTCCAATATTAATAGGAAAATAAAAATTGAATTCTGAACTCACTAGGAAGATACTTAAAACAAACTTGCACTTATTTGACAAAGCTAACTAAATCCATGACAAAAATCTTCAAAGAGTTATAAAAAGGCATAGCACAGATTACTTTGGTGACACCAAAAGTAATTTTTTTTTGGCAACACTGAAAAAGAGAGCTGGATATTTTTGCAGAGCAGAGTAAGCTGGCAAATAAACACAATTTTTACAAAGGTAGACATGGTCAACGATGGTATTTAATGTGCATAGCCATTTTAACAAAACATGCAGAAATGTTTTGCATGCTACGCTTGTGTGGAACAACTGTTTTCTACATTCTCCTGGACTACTTGTAGTCTAATGTTCTATTATTGGACTTCATCACAAAAGACTGTCATTAATTAAAAAACAATACTTCCTAGACTCCTATTTCCTGTATATCACACAGAGCCATGGAGAAGGATGAAACACTTTTCATTTTTGCTTCTGTCTTGTGTAACTTCTACATTCTGGTCCTGCCAGCACAGCCCAATTCTTGATCCTCGAGTTCTAACTCCAGCAACACTATTTAAAGAAACTGCAAGCACATTTAAAGTTGGTCTATCAAATATGATTATCAAAGCATCTCAAAGTTTACAGATGGATTTACTGCCACTGAGGTGAAAATGTAAGGAAAAGGGGTAAAAAAATCTATTGGGAAAGTAAAAACAAAGCCAGTAGTTAAACTGCTCCAAGATCTCACACGTAAGTCCTTATATCACCAGTTAGTTTCCTAAAATGTGTGTTCCTGCATCCATGAAGAACTGCCTTTCTAATCACTTCTTGCTAGCCAGGCATGTGAAAGACTGAGACTCACTTTAGAACTTGGCCAGCCCAAAATAACAAATATGCTAAAAGTTGCCAAGGCAGAAACTTTTCATGGTGACTTAAGTGTTCTGTCTACTTGAACAAGGATTTGTGGTCCCTCAGATGATCTTTGTGTAACACATTGGAGACTTAATAATTGCATAACTACGGAAATTCATTATATGTAGATTATAAGCTTCCCATATCATTTAACTAAGAAGAAAGAAAAAAACCTGAAAAACTCTACCTCAAAGAAAACTGAAAGAAAATGTTTGCATAGCAATGTTAATTTAGTATGGGCCCTCAACTTCAGATAACACCTATGCTTTTTTCCAAACAAAGGTTTGAAGACCGGGTGAAGAGAATTGTCCTTATCACCTCTCTGTAAATGCAGCATATTTTTGCAAGTCTATATTGAAGTCCCTGTGGTGGCAGAGGCTCGTTGTTCTTTGATCAAGCTCCTCTCACATTAATAACACAGACATGCAACTGAGAGCTTGAGGCAAGACACAGAGTCCATTCTAAAGTTAGACCACTACTCACGTATGCATCTCTCCTCAATCCTCATGCTCTAATTCATCAATTTCAAGCTGGCATATACATTGTATTTAATCATACTCTTTGAGGGTTTTGTGAGAACACTTGATACTAACATGAGCCTTGATATGGGTACTTTGGAGTTTGGGGCAAAAAGAGACATAGTGGCAGAGATCCAGTTTGGTGAAATACATATAAAGTGAAAAACATGGTTGACACAAGGTCAAACATTTTAGCACATGAACTCTCAATCCTACTTCATTATAGGTAATACAAAGAGACATAAAAAAAAAGATAAACAAACATCACAAATGACAAAGGCTTTTTCTTAATAAAGTGTAATTACTCCATAGCAGCCATCAACATAGCAAAAATAGAAAGTTATAGTCAATGAAAACACTGAGCTAAATTAAACTTACATTACTTAAGACAAAAATACGAAATGCATATGAAGTCCTGTGCTCACAGTATAGACAATGACTACTTACCTTTTCTGAACTGCTTGCTATTGGTAATTACCAAACTGAAAATTCAGTTTAGGCCATCCTGCTTCTTTATTTAAACTTGGTAAACCCAATGCAATCCCATGCAAGAAGACAGAGGTAGGTTACTACTGTTTAGTAGTTCAGTAGCATATTTTTTACCTGCATAAGGTCCTGCCTTTCTTTTTCACCTGTGCATATAGCTTTCTTTATGGTTCGAAGTTCACTCATTATAGCTTGTGCTTCATCCAGTCTGTAATTTGTATGAGCATTTGACATCTTACGATCAATCCTGTTGAAAATATTAAGACAAATTCAGGAATTTTCACGTCATTAGAAAGCACATGGACTTTCTAAGACCTCTTGTTTATTCATGTACCATTCATTTCCAGGAATAAAATTATGCTCTACTTGGAATTAACACAGCATTCAGTGCCAAGCCCACCCTAAAGACAAAGCAAAGCAATTATCTACCCAGATTCCACAGAACCAACAAATTCCCTAGGCTCAATATCTTAATGCAGAGCTTATGAGTAATGTTTGTGGGCTATTTCATGCACCAAAAGTAAAATGAACCTAAGACTAAACTGATGGTTATAACTCAAAAGGTAACAATGAGCAGTCTAGCTGTCACATTGTTCATGCAGCATCACACATTGCAGTGTCTTTTCCAGGGCTTCTACTTCATCCTGCTTTAGAAGTTTCTAACAAAAGCATTTCATTTTCTCAGGAATAAATTTTTAATGCCTAAAATTTTATTGCAAATGCTTTCCTGGCATTATAGACCTGCTTGAGTATCTTTTCCATAAGAAATCTGCAAGATGTTATCATTCTGCACTGAAAAACATGATATAGGAACATCCCAGAAGATTTAAAATCTTTAAGCAAGAAGCAAGAGCACAAGTCATGACATAAGACTGAAATAATACTAATGTTTCCATCTTGACATATTTAAATCTCTCAAGTTGAACATCTACTGGCTGAGTTTTCAACCTTTTTTCCAACATTTCACAATAGTAAAGGAAAACATATCAGGATGTAGAAGACTAGACCAGTGTATCATCTTGGTAATTTGCTTTGATTTATAGATAAAGAATATGACAAGAGACTATAGTGAGCCTACCAGAAGAACTATTTGGTTTTGGATTTACAAAAAATGGCTATGGGATTTTAACAGGCTATTTACAGCAATTATTGAAAATCATGAAAAGTTCCTGTTAAAATATGGAAAAGTCAATTTTCCTGTTAATCTAGAATGGAAAGTATTTATATAGAGAAAAGGGGGTAAGTGTAAAGGTCATTAAGCCAATGCTAAGAACAAAAAGCTTCAGGAAAAGGTTTGTCAGGTTAACAAAATTACAGATAAAAACACACATGGTTCATCACTAAGAACATCAATCGATACAAAGATGTAGTAAGAGAGGATATAGAAGAATACCACCCAAACTGTATTTAAAATATTGAGACTAACTAAGAAGGTTCAAGATAGATATTATATTAAACTAAGTGTGTCAACAACAGTCTCTCAGCATGTTCTGCCAGTTAAAATACAAGCAGTGCAAGTGCACTTACATCTGAATACTTGCTTTAAAATTAAAACATTAAAATGAAAAACCCAAAGGGGTGAATGAAAATCCTGTGGGTTTATTGTGTAGCTCACCATATTTAGGGAAAAAAACAGATTGATTTCTACAGTTTTGATTTGTTTAGTTTTTTTCTGACAGTTCCTGTTTTTTGAGACAACACAAAATAAGTCTGAATCTCAAGATTTTTATTTAAACACAAATTTCCCCATGCTACATAAGAAAACATATAATCTTTTATGAATACTGGTTCAAGGACAAGAAACGACTTAAATGTCATGTGTATTAAAGACGGGGGTTTGTTTGTTTTTGTTTTCAAGATGTTTCCTCAAGTCTTCACTAATTTTTAGTTAAAATCCTGAGCAGACAAAACCATTGTAAAATAACTAATCCAGTTCACTAAAAGTCACTTTAAAAAGATAACACATTTTCTTCTGAAGGTAACTGTAATGTTAAAAACTATGTTCAAATATTAGAAACGAAAATGCCTTCTACACAACTGCTCATTATACTGTTTGCCAGGACTAAGGTGGCATTTCAGGAAAAGGAAATTATTTAATTTCAACCAGATTTCTGTCCAGTTATCCACATATTCATGTTCCTGGACGCCACTTTGGAGCCCAGCTTATGAATTGATATTTGTTTAAGGAAAGAATCAGAGAAGTTTCTACTGCCAAAAATATTTAGGCTTAAATCAGTATTGCTGTCAACTCAAACTGACTAAAGTAGATTACAAAATTACTTGTTATTTATTATCTGTTAATTCTTTTTCTTTTTTTCATAATGATCTACTTCTGAAAGCCATAGAGGTAACAGGAGTCTTCCATTTTATTAATGGAAAGTAGCATGATACAAATACAAATCAGACCTTTGTATGAATAGCAAGAATATTCAAGTAAGACTGTAAGGATACAACGACATTTCTAGGATACACGGATTATTAATGTGCTTGTCATCATTTCAGTCCTATAGGGTAGATTCTGTATTCCTCCATTTTCCTCCAAATGCTCTCAAACACACAAGACTCCTCCATTCTCACCAAAGCACAAGCCTGTACTTGAGCAAAAATCTAATTTTAAAGTTTTTGTCAGATCTCCTAACCTCTAAATTAGCCTGCTACAAATTGTTTAGCCAGTCCTAATTCCCTGTCACTCCCAGCTTCTCACAGCATTCACTCTGCTCTCGTAGCCAACTGGCCAAGTTTTCATTTCCTTTGTTGCTAAACGCCTTCTTCCTCCAAAATTCCTGCTGGGGAGCAGCAGGGTCACTGAAAACACAGGGGAGAAGGAACTGCTCCTCCTTCTCAGTCCCTGCTGTCAGGTCAGAGGAAGGAATTTGTTCCAGAAAGACTCATATTTAACCCTGTAAGTCTGGACTGTGACAGGATCAGATGCATCTTGGGGCAAAGGTTCTGGCAGAGCCTGAGGTGCACCATCCTGCAGGGTGGGGATCTTTGCAGGCTCAACAGTGAGCTCTACAAAGTTTCCACTGGTCAAACACAAAACCATGTACAAAGGTTTATCACACACAACATTGCCAAATTTAGATTAAACTATAGAAAGTACAGTCCCAATAAAAAGCTGCAGCTCTATAAAAAATGGAATTCTGACAGTATTGAAGTTGTAGAGATATCGGAACCCCTCTCAATCATATCTCCACTCATAAAACCCCAATTCTATAGTTGTTCTGTGGTTTTGTTTTCTTTTCATTCTCCTCAAAGATAGTTAAGCCATTTTACTAAAATTAAAAAGAACAGAAAACAAAACACAGTCCAAGGCAGACACTGTACATGGAAAATGTCAATGTAAGATTTGCATTTAACAAAGGCATTTGAATCAGACAGCAACATAAAATGATGGAAATACTGAGCAACCCAATTGCCCTCTCAATAAAAGTTGTCTCTTCTCTGAGAGCTAAAACCAGCAAAGGCTGCACAGAGTCACCTGGCAGCAAATTCCAATATCTGCACATGATGCCATTCTGGTAAGACTTTCAAAGCAAACATTCGGCCAGATGTAAAGCCCGAAGTTTGACGGCTCCTAATGCTGTTCTTGGCTTACACTTGAAATAACGTGATGTACATGCCTTTAAAAAAATGGTACAGGATGCATGCCATTTGCAGTTTGGCAGTTCCTTGAAGATTTGACTTAGCACAAGAAGGAAGAAGAATGACGCAGACCAAAAATACAGAAAACATAACAGAAGTGGGAATGTCTCTAATGCAATAAACTTTGAAGGGGATGGGGAAGAAGGGGGGGAGCAGAGCAAAAACCCCAGCATTTTTGTTTTAAAGAAGGAGCAATGAATTTCTTTTTAGACAATATACTTACTTTGAGGATATGGAAAAATTAAACTACTTCAGCCTTGGTACTTGACTTGAGTGACCCTTCTCTCCCAACAAATAGAGGAGGTGGGGGAGAGATTGCACAGGGACAGCCTGAAGCACAGTCAGGCTTTCAGGCTAATTTGTCTACTGACTACACAAGGAGGTGAGAGAAGCTCCTCTCTTCAGTTGTTAGTGTAAGTACTCTCCAATTTGGCTCACTTCCTCCTAGGTGCAAAATACTCCAAAAAAAAGCATGTATCTCACCAGAAGGGCAAATAAGAAAACCACTTAAAAACACGAAACAAAAACAAAACCAGAAGTCTCTTTCACAAGTGGTCACTGCAGAGAGCACAGCTCAGCTCCAGGTAACTCAGAGGCAAAAGGTTCTCCCCAGCTCCAGCAAGCAACAAGCGCCACCCAGTGCACCAACAGGACAGAGGGCAACTGTAGCAACAGCAGCAATGAGCAGAACTGAAACACCAAGTTGTCAGGCTTGAACTTTTAAACTACATGATTGGAATGACCACTGACTAATCAGATCTGCTTTAAAATAATTCCTCTCTTGAATGTCTCTCCTACAACCCCATCCTGGAGCATGGGCAACTTGACTTGGGCTATAATCCAAAACTAACATTTGTATTCTTAATCATTTGCAGACTTTACTTTTCAAAAAGTTGCACTACTTTTCTGAACTATCTTAAACGAATTATACTAATTAAAACAATCTTGAGTTTCAAATGGCCTTCAAATACTTCCATCATCCTAGTCAAGTGGTTAGTCCTTTTATAAAGTAATTGAACCTATACCCTTAAAATAACCCAATAACCAGGAGAAGGAAAACAAATAAAGCAAGCAAAAAAAGGCATAGCAATTCTTACTCAGAGAAAATATGATTAAGAATCATAAGACAAAACTGCTTTTGTTCTTTTACTATTTACATATCTAGGCCACTGTGTCAGTTTGGACACAAATTTAGGAGGAAACACCCAAGACAGCCACCATATCAAGATGTTGACTATATTTAAAATATTACTTAGCATATTGAAACTGCAAATAGTTTAAGTGCTTTATTTTACTAATTTTCAGTTAATATCATACATTACCAATTCCCCCAACTTCCTCTAAATGCTTCAATAAAAATACATTTATGCCTGAAAATCATTACATTGTATCTGCCAATGAAGAATTTTGGTATTTTGGTTGAACAAGTTTTCTTCTATTAAACTTTTTAATGCACTACAAAACAAAAGAGCCTTGTTTATTATAAAAATAGAAAATTTTGTTATTAAAAAACCAACCACACCAAAAGTATTAAGAGCATGGGTTACTTCTTTTTTAAAAGTTAAATCTGAGACTCTTCCTTTATATGGTTTTGTTACTGTAGTAACAATCAAAATTGTAATATAAATACCCTAACTACTCCAGGATCCCTGTAATTTCATCAGAATTTCTGAAGTGAAAGCCCATGCTTTGCAGCACCAATGCAATAAAACCAAAGCTTCAAAATATTTCTGCAGCTGCTGTGTTTATGTCGCAAAATGCGTCAGACATGCAACAATTCCAACATTTTCAGGAAGCTCCTGCATTAGGCAGTTTGTTCACATGCATGCTGGAAAAAAGGTCAAGGTTTCTAAATGCACAGCCACATATCCAAGGCGGATCCAAGTGCTGTTCAAGCTCTTGGTCTAGCCACTGGCCTTGCTGAAGAAATGTGGAAGCCACAACAGCCTGTGTTTACCTGCCATCTTTTTCATGGCCTGGCAACCTCTCTCCCTATCCCACTGGGCATCCCGTGTGTGAGCTATGTGTGTAGGTGGCTAAGCAACACAGATGGAAGCCACGCAGTTCCCATCAGATGGCCTGCAGGAAGAGTGGCAGGGAGAGGGTCACCACAACATGTCCCAACCTTTGACACCACTGGCACACAGGAAACACAGCGGGGCTGTCTAATAACCCTGGGAGCAGTGGCAAACTGCCCTGTGCTTCCTTTCCTTACTGGGAGGAGACAAGGAGCCACATTTACATGCAGTCATTTTGCACATATGCAACAAAATCCAAGGTCTCCCAGATCACTAGATTTACAGTACAGGCACAAATCAGCCATACTGTGCACAATGAGATGGCCTGACCATTAAGTAACAGGGAGAAGCAGTGTTGAGGTGTACAGATTTTCCCTTAAGTTCTGTGTTCAGCCAGAAGACCTTGGTACTGCCATGGGAAAACCTCTACAGCACTGTGCTTTGGGCTGTGCTCCAGGCAGTAGGCATCTCCAAAAAATATTTGGGAAATATTTCTAAAAATCTAATTCCACTTTACTATTATCTTAAGGAAGAGTTAAAGAACATGGCCTATAAAACTATTCTTTCATGTGAACCTACGAAATCACAACTCCAACCAATTCTGTCTAACCCTTCTTCCATCATTTCACATTGTTCTCACCCCCGTCATCATCACAGCAGGAAGACTGAAGCAAATAATTTTATTTTTGACATTTTTCTATGCCATTCATTCCAAGGGAAATTAAAAAAAAAAAAAACAAACCCCAAGAAAAGATCCTCCCACAAACTCTTAACTTACTCTTGCAGAGTTTCCACTCCTTTTTCTTTATATTGCAACTCCTGCTTCATCTGTGCCAATTCTCGTTTCAGCCTAGAAAGCTGAATAATACAAAATAATTAAAAGCAATAATAAGTAACAGTATCTTCCACAATAAAAATAATTGGGTTTTAAATACAAAATCTTAAGCTACTCTGAAGAACTGGAAGTGATAATTAAAGTTCTTTTCTTTTTTTTGGCTTTGAAATTTTGCATTAAAATAATGGAAGACTTTATTAAATATCATAAGACCCAATCAAACAGCAGTCAAAGCATTCAGCTTTCAAAGTATCAATTTCCTCATCCATTCTATCAGATTTCTTTCTCCAATAGCTTATGCTAACAGCTAGCAAGTTTCAATCCATATAAATTTTCTTCTCCCTTCGTGGCAGAGACACCTCTCAATTGTCTTCAATTCTTTCGTCTACTTTAAAAAAGACAGAACATTCAATGCTGTTAATTTCTCAATCCAGGAAAACAAAATTACTGGCAGCAGAACTGCTCTCGCTCCCAGAAATGGCATCCTGGCTTTCTACAGTTATTTTCATACTATCCTGCCCTCTCAATCCCCTTGTCAATTATCTTGACCCAACTAGTGAGCATAAATCAAAAGTGACACAGCAAAGATGTCTCCAAAACCTATTTTTGTGGTTTTTCAGGAAACAGTTACCTGAGTAGGTTGTGCAGACCATGAATGAGCCAAAAATGATCTGCAAATATAGAGCTTCCTACCCTCTAAAGCTGACAGATAACTGAAGGCAACAGGAGGAGGAGAATGAGAGGGACTGCAGACAAATGGGGGGAACAGTGGTGTTTCAGTATGTGGTAGTGAGGCTAACACTGAACTGAGAGCCCAAAGAGGAGCAGATGGAAGATAAAAGCTCTCTCTTCTTAAGCTACCAAATTCAGTATATCTTCTAGAATTTACCCAGAGTGCTCTTGATTTTCACATGTACATCAATAAATGACAAAATCGTTACAAAACAAATTTTAAAAGAGAGTAAAAAAATTATTTTTTTCTTCACCTCTATTCCAAGAGCAAGAGGCTTTGCAGCAATACCAGGATGCAAACAAGGACTGTCAAAGTCCCATCATCCTGCACAGTTTTTCCCCTTTCCTCAAAATTCATGGCACCAGCCCCAAAACACTCCTATACCCTCATCAGTTCCTTTAACACTCGCCAAAAGTAAAATGAAAAAATGCATCATCAATATCATGTACACAAAAACTTTATAATGCCTATTTCATTCTATTTCCTGACACAACTCAATGCCTATGCACACAGTCACTTGAACATATTATCCTATGCATGTAGCAGGTAATTTTATTTTAAGATGGAGGAAGAGAGGAAAATAGTCATAAGTGAAAACCTTGTTTATTTTCTTTAAATATTATTTAAATAAATAAGGCTTATTTTCTTGTTTAGGGTACACTGACATTTAGAACATGTAAAACAAGCAAACACCAGTCAGCATGTAGTAAATATATACAGACAGAATAAATGCCTTTGAAGGGTGGTGAACGGGATTTATTTTCAGCAGCACTCATGTGAAAAGTCGTCACCACAACAAAAATGGAACAGTATACAGGATAAGTATTTTTTATTTATTTTGTGAGCTGAGTTCCTGCAATTCTAAATCTCATTTTATCCATTAAGAAAAAGAAATGTACAGTTTTTTAATTGTCTCTAGAGTATAATATTATAAACTGCTTTTTATAATTGTTTATGATCAAATTGCTTAAAAAAACGTGCAGACTTTTTCTGTGCTAAAACATTATGGGAGAAAATCAAGAAGTCAACTATATTTCCTTTAACAAAAATGGTACTAAACTATAACTAGTTTTTTAAAAGTATGTAAATATGAAACATTTTTGTTACTGAACTGTCTATCATTGTCAGAATTCTTGAACTTTCTTCTCCTCATAAAGGAGCTCTGGCCTATCAGCTGAAAAGTTCTACTTGGCCAA
Source organism: Notiomystis cincta (assembly GCA_013398075.1). Taxonomy (NCBI): domain Eukaryota; kingdom Metazoa; phylum Chordata; class Aves; order Passeriformes; family Notiomystidae; genus Notiomystis; species Notiomystis cincta. Next base: position 129,252 of record VZRX01005379.1, on the reverse strand, counting down.
TAGGTCTACTGAATTGTGAGGAGATTTCCAAATAAGTGGCTAAATTTACAGTTCAGCAGAACCTTGCTTAAAATGGGTAAATGGTATAAAGCCTGGATTTGAACTGAAATAATCTGGCTGCAGAGCATTTACTACTTGTGGCAGTTTGTAGAGAGAAAGCAGTTTCTGAAAGCCTGGCTGAGCTTGCCTCTGACATCTGTGACAAAAATGTTTGCACTTGTAACATGGAAAAAGCATTACTTTGCAAGACACCAAAACACAGCTAATATAGAGCTGTTTTAATACAGCAACAGGTTAGAATAAAAGAGCACTTTTTAATACCTTATTTCTATAAATGTATGCAACATTCAGTGTAAATGCTAAAGTAAAACAGACCCTCCCTCCCTTCCCCACACCTAATTCATATTTTTACAAAATGAAAAGAGATTACTCACTCTGTCACGACGGCTGGCTATTTCTGCTTTAATCTGATATGGGTCATACTTGGTATTAGCTGAAAATCCAGAGAATGCTAAACAGATGGAAAACAGTATTTTACTTTTTCCCCCCCTTCTTTAATACAATTGTTAAGATGTGGCACTATTTAATAAACCATTGCATTAATTATTTTTCTTACAAGTCTCTAGGTTCTAAAACTATCTTCTGTGCTGAAGTACAACTGAAGATTTCCATTTGACCCACCTGAAATTTTTTTTATTTGTCCTGAACAACAAAAATTGCATATAGTAGCATCACATATTTCCTAAAAGCAACTAGCTTCTAGGATAGGATGGTGGCATCTACAGATGCAAGCAATTTGTGTAATATTAACAATTGCTAGTTGCTTCCTAGGCACACTGAATTAACAGTATGATAGGGACTAAAGTTAAAAAAAAATATTGTCAGAACAAAATTTTATCAGCTAGGCAGAGAAGTTGCCTTCTAAAGCAACAGTGTAGGGAACTGACATACAAACCAACCCTGGGAATTGAGCTCTTAACACAGGGTATCTCCAGCCAGGCAATGATTTCAAGCTGTGGCATTCCAAGCTAAACCATGCACAGATGAAGTAAAGGTCCTAATGGATAGACTGGGCAAGAGCAACCATGATTTATGGAGTGAGCCACTCAAGGCAGCACTGGGCAACTGAAAAATGCCTGGTATGTGAATGGATGGGGTTGTGCTGTCAGACCTTCCATCCTTTTGCAGAGCTGAAGGCTGCTGCACCGAAACCCAGATCCATGTCTGGGGCTGCACTGAGCCTTTTGACTCTCGAAAGAACACTGCAATGCCAAGGTCATGTTGAGCGTGCAGGAACCTGCCAAAATGAGTAGTCATGCCTGGACTAATTCTCTAAATCCAGGATTTTCTATGGATTTTTTTTTAACAGTGCTGATCACAACTGAGTCACAAAACTGCTGCATGGGCACCTCCCTGCCAGCCCACAACCGCTGAGCTCACACCACCTCCCACTCACAAGCACACGACACTGAGTCAATGGCAGCACCCACAAGCAACGTGGAGGAAAACATTTTGTGGAGTTTTAGTTCTTTTAATGCAATAACTTAAAACAAGTGTGGTAGAGGCAAAGATGTTCACAATATAAACATCCAACTTTGGTCATGAAACTGCACTCGAATTAGAAGCCTAATATTTCTGTATAATCAAAGGAGAAGCAAGCATCCCACAGTGTAGTGGAGGAGTCAAATTCACAAAAACAAGTGGAGAAGCTGCTTTTGGGAATCTTTAGTTGACAGCATGATTAATCCCCAAAAGGATATTTCAAAAAAAAATTTTAAAATCATTTGAGTAATCAGTCCATCCCATTTTCTCAAAACAGATGCATATGACCTTAAACCAATATAAAATATATTAACACATCTGTAAAAAATTAAAATATTTTTCCACCTCAAAACAAGCAAATGGTTTTATTTAATTGCTCTTACAGACTCTCATTATCAACTCCAGATATACCCACAAAACCCCAAACTATCAGAAGATTGAGAAATGTAAGTAAATTGACATAGCATTTGCTTTCATTACAGATAAATCCAAATGCTGTTGTTTTCAGTCATATTTTGTTGCTGTTCCAAATAACTTGTTTTTCTAAGACCTTCAAAAATATGAAAAAGGTTATATTTTTCTAGTATATTTTCATCTTTAACAAAAGTTTCTTTCTGTACCTGAAGTAATTCAACAAAATATCCCACAGAACTATTGCAAGTTTTAAAAAAACAAAAAGCCCAAGCTCCCGGAAAGGTTTTGTAATAAATGTCAGTTTAGATTTTATAATCTCAAAAAATACTGATGACACTACCTTTTACTCTATTCCAACTCTTTAAATAGTTGTTAAACACACTTTAAACAATAGTTTCTCTTTTAAAAATTCTTTCTTAATAGGAAATGATCTTGCTACTTCTTTGGAAACTTGAACATGAAAGGGGGAAATAAGATTAGTCACAACTATTCAGTTATGTCACAACCTGAATCACAGAATACACATATATAAACTAAACAAAAAGATGAGAATCCCAGTTCAATAGTAACAGAATACTTGGTCCAAACTATCTGGGACACCTCAGCTCTAAAAAACATCTTTTATTCAGGATTTTGGCATATGTATGAATTACCTTGAATTAATAAATACCACTGTAGTAGCTGAATACTCCTATCCAGACACCTGCTCTAAGCTCCCTTCCACAGTCAGATTTCTTGAACATTTTCAGAAAAGGCCAAAGCAGAGCTTCCCATTCTTATTAAATCCTTGGCATTTAACAGCAAATCTGCAGTTAAAACAATCACTGTACAGGCACTGAAAAGCCACCAGAGCAGAAAACTCCACTACATTTCCACAGGGCTGCTGGATATATCCATTTGACACAGTTCTTTGACAGAGACACCTTTTCTTACTGCACCAGCCAACAGCCATGACAATAATGCAACATCTTCAGAATTCAGAAAAATTCTACTTAAAGCTACCACAGACATCTGAAGAATGAAAAAGGCAGGAAATCAAAGCTCTGTATCACCAACATCAAGTTCACAAGCTGGCACTCAAGAATGAGGTGAACTAATGAAATATTGTTTCCTAGTTCATGGTCAGAGGTACTTCTGAACACAACAGCTTGTCCCTAACTCTTTATAAATTTGCTAAACAGACTTTAGATCCACAGGTGGTTTCCCCTAAGGTGACGGCTCCCTCCCTTGCTAAGAGGAAAATAATCTTTCAATTTAGGAGCACAGGTAGGCGGCTCATCCGGCAACACTCAACCCTGTCTTTGTTGCCTTGCAGGAAGCACCACTACAGCTGGCTCCAAGATGGGTAGAAATGCCAGCTGAGATATATAGGGATATATGTTACATCCCTTTTTAATGTTAACATTTATCCCTATTAAATGTTAAATCTCTATTGTAATAGAACATAGAAATGGAAGACATTGAATTGCAGAGTCAAAGGGTAGCACCTCACTGCTGTAGTCAGGACCTACATTCAAAGAAGAATCAGGTGATGGAAATACTGCACACTATTTCTTACACCACATCTTGTGAGGGCAGGTGGGTGAAATCAAGAAAAGACAGTAAACTCACAGCTGGCATAGGAACGGCTGTCATCCTCACACATTTTGTGCAATTGCTGATACTCCTCTTGGGCTAGTTCAAAACGCTGCTGCTTTATTTGGTAAATCTCCTTCTTGGCATTCAGTGCCTCCTGGGCAACTATTAAATATTCCTTTAGCATGCGCTCTTGCTCCCTTCTCCATTGTTCCCTTGGGTCCTCAATTTGTGTGAGCTCTAAGGAAAAAAAAGTAAAAGCATTAAACAAAATTATATAACACTTTGTGCTACCAAATCCAAATTATTTTTGTTAATGTCCACTTTCAACCAGTACACCTGACACTACAGTGCCCAAAATCACTCCAGCCAGGATAAGAAGAAGGAAGTATGCAGAATGAAAGAACAGGAAAAGCCTTTTCAAATATAAAAGGCATTTAAATGTTGTTCTTTTCTTTACAAACCAGTGCAAACCCAAAGAAAACAGTAATTTGGCTCTAACCTTCCCTCATATCCAACTTGAAAATTCCAAGAGCTACCTAAAAACCCAGAATCAAAAGGAAAAGTGAAAGGTATCTCAATGCTTAACCCATAAGTCTATAAATATCTGGAACTATCTTATGATAGTGCATACAACTTCACAAGTACATCTTAAAAGGACAGAGGCTACCCCTGCATTGTTAAGAAGAATAAGGTAATTCAATACAGAAGTCAGCATCTTAGTCTTGAATCCATAAAGCATTTAAATCACTTCTCTTTTCTTTGTCTTAAGAAACAGTAGTCTGATGTTTTTCCTTGACAGGGTTTAGACTAGTTTTTATTTAAACACAAACCAAAAACAAGTATACACAAAAAAAAAAATCTTTCCTATATCTATTGATTTTCAAAGTTATTACTGCAAAGCAATCTCTTTGCAGTTGCAAAAGTATTTGAGGATGACACACATGAAAATTCTAAATTCTAAAAAATTATTTGTTCATTTGGGGGGGTTTTGTGAGTCAACAAATATGGTTTACATGAGGACGTCCATGTAAAGCCTTGTGTTATGGTTAAGTGTAATGTTAATTTCTGATGATTGAAGCTCTACAGTAAGAAGTTGCTGCATACACAATGCCAGTGTTCAAAGTAGTAGCAAAACCTGCAGCAGTCAGGAGCTAAGCACCTAGTAATTTTTCCAAACTTGGTTTCTTACAAGAGATGAAAGCCAGTTATGTTTTGCATTAATTCTGAGTACATAATTCAGTATATTGGTGCCAGTGATGGAATACAAAACTGTAGAAGACTGAGCCCAACAGATTAAGGACTCTTATGGTGTCAAGGTCAGGCTAGCAGCTCTACCATTTGAGAGCCATCTGAAAAGTATAAACAAAACCAGAAAGCTCATCAAAGAGCAGTGCTTCCAACAGATTTGCAGATTAGGTTCCTAAATAACCTTTCCTCTTAACAGCTGTACCTTTTCTCTCCTTGCAGATCCTCACATATAAAGACAGTGCCTACAGTTCTGCAATTTTTCCCCACTTCCCAGGGTCCCCTTTGATTCCCTTCTGGCTCCAATGATCCCAAACTATCTCCTCGGCCAAGGGCAGGATGTGCTTTGGTTTATTGAGTTGCCATGAATTCTTCTCTACATGCAGGGCAAGCAGAAGAAAACAGAGTTTTGACTGCTGTCCACCCTTCACTGAGAGCATTTCAATTTCCACTGCTACCTATCTGTCCATAAGTAGTAACTCTGAAACCCATGCAAATTTTAATATTCCTAAAACTGCTAATCCCCCATCAAAACTATGAGAAATTAGTAAATATTTATAAAACAGATAAGCTTACTAGGATCCAGTTTTTCTCTTAGAATGGGAAATTATTAGTCTCAATTTCAATAAACAGCCCAGGCTAAGATGTTGCAGTCTATTACACATTAAGCTTCTGAGGTCCTGTATTTCAGGGCACTGCAGCTCTCACAGAATTACTTCAGAAGCCTTCCAAAAAGCTAGTGGCATTCATCTGAGATAGAAAACTTCTTCAGTGCATGGGAAGCTCTGCTTTTTTCTGGTTTATGAAACTTTGCCCTGGATTTCTAAACAAGTTTGCCATATGACAAGTCCAAAGCTACATTGTATGATAAAATTAACTTCCTTCATTTCTTTACAACCAATTTTTAAAAAAAACACTATAGTAACTCAAGAACAGACCCAGACAAATGCAGAGAATATATTATTCCCTCACTGGGGAATGCCCAACTGCTTAGAGGAGACTTCAAAGGCTCCTGAGACTCTGAGGAGGAGGGAAAGGAATTCTGTGGCTGGCAACCACCAAGGTTTTTAAGCAATGGTTGGACAACAGCCAAGAGCAGCTTAGTAAGGGTGTCAACAAAGTACTGAATTTACAGAACAAGATGGAGATCAGGGTTGGAAGCACCATTGAGATTTACAGAATATTCTTCTGTTCCTAGTTGGTTTTTTTTCAATTTAAATGGAAAACTATTGCCTAGAAATCTTTTTCTTGCTTCCTGGGTAAACAAACATAGCAAAAGACTCAGAAAAAAATCAAATGTATTACTGTTTTCTTTTAGAAGGTGCAAGGGCAAAAAGCTTGAGAGAGTGCACAAAGCATGAGAGTTCCCTGGTAAGCATAAATGTAGAAAGACTCTCTTTGAATTATTCCTTGCATTTTCTCACAGTATTTCTTGACACTGAAGCACTTCTGTTTTGTCAATTAACACAGAACTCCAATGCTGCCTGCATAAAGCATTTAACCCAGTGAGCCACAAAAGGCGGCCCAAATGTTTTCTCCTGAAGCTGCCATTCCAAGTGATTTAGACATATTCATTTCAGAAAAACATTTCTTCAGCTCCTACACCATCTCAGGCACTTGCCTGACACCACCACATTATGTACATGATTGTCTAATCATTAGCTCTCACTTCTACAAAGGAAATTAACGCGGTCTTGATTGGTACCTTTGTTGTCCACAGTTTAAAAACTGCATCAAGTATTCTACTAATTTTTGAATAATAATCACCCAGCTATAATATCAACTCTGTCTTTCCTCTTATTATAAATCTTGCTGGTATATGAATGCACTGTATTAGCCTAAGGGTGACAAACCCATTTTACTGTGATGGCTGAATTACCATTTAGGATAATATCTGTGGGCTGCAAGTAATTAGTTATCATGAAAGAGACTAATTTTGCAACCTTGTTAATTGTTGAATGATTCCTTTTACTCACTTCAGCACTGTCACCATGAAGCTTCATATATTAACTTTATTTCATATCTAGTATGATTAGCTTGACCTTCCAAACTCACTAATATTTACCTTTTCTTTCTGTCTGCCCACTGATCATTTGGGAACCCAACTGCTCTTTGCAAAGACTCTCTTCTCCAATTTTTGCTCTCAATTGCACAGAAAAAAATGCAAACCAGATCTGACATGCCTACAATGATTAATATCCCTTCTGTAAGCTCAAACTTGAAGTCTGTGGTAAAGCTGCTAATAACAAAATTCAAAAAACAAAAGGCAGCCCTATTTTTTGCATGAGATGGTGATTGTTATTCCTATCACAGAGGCCCATCAGTAGCTCTTTTAAGTTACAGCATTGCAATACGAATTCATGTTCTACTCATTTTCTGCAGGGGCTCTAAAACCACCTGCAAATTTTAACAAATTTTTTAAGAGTTGGCAATACCCTCATTTTTATTAAAATCTATGCATTCACACACATCCTTTGGTGCAAGTGCACTCCATTACTGTACTCCAATGTAATCGTCACTTTTTATTAAATTTCAACATTACTAAAGCTACAATGACAGCAATCCTTAAACTAATATCTTTTAAAAACAGTTATTGTAAGAATTACCTAACAGTCTGTATTTATTGTCTTTGAATTTTCTTGTCTATCCATCCTTGTGATCAATGTATTAACAGCTATTTAAAGTTTATCATTTAGTTAATCATCTTTGTTAAATTTCACAACAAATAAGTACCTGTGTAGGTTAAACAATGCCACAGGAACACTTATTCTGTTACTTGGGTTTTTGAAAGCAAGTAATTGTGAAACCACAATACACAAGTCATTCCAATGATGGCTGGAAGCCCAAAATTATTTCTACACTTTCATTTTTTAATTGACTAGATTTCAAGTAGATAATATTGAGGTTGGTTTTTCAGATTATACTATTTACCATTACTGTGATAGCCCATATAACTACTTTCTTCTTTTCTTAGTCCCCACCAACTGCCAATGCCCACAATACTGAAAGCATTCAGTCAGTGGTGATAAGAAGCTCAATGATAGCACAACAGTAACAGCAGCAGCAGTACAAAGCAGTAAAGATAAGACTTTTTTTAAAGTAGAACTGGCAAATGTGCCACAGTGATGATGCAAAGCTCAGCAGTAGTCCAAAAGGGAAAGCGTTTGAAATTATTTTCCAAAAGGGACATCTGTTGTCTTTTTGACTGCATTTTATACTTTATAAAGCATAAAACATGTATTGCTTAAGCAAGGATGAGTTTACTGTTTTTCACAGTGCTTCTGATTAAAAATCATCACATTTCTCTCAAAAAGAATTTTGGTTTTCAATCCAGAACAGTAAACTATGGATGATTGGAAAAATAGGAAATATAAGAATATAACGCAAAAATCTGACATATGACAAAAAGCAACAACAATATTACTAATACTTCACAGTGTGACTAAGCAAACCAAAATATTTTTACACACTATAGCTCAGTCATAGGTTGTAAAATCCTTTACAAATGGAATTCTTTACAATTATGCCCCCATATGAAAAGTAACAAAACATATTCTTGCAAAAAAATTACTTGCATACATTTTCTCAGTGTAGCACAAGGGTATGGTATTGGAATATATAAATAGTATTGGAAGCAAAGTTAGTGGCAAGAGTTAAGACCAGCTTGCTAGTATTCCTCAAAACAATCATATATCTACTCACGATTTATGTGGTCCATATAATAAACTCCAATCTGCTGATCGTAAACAGTTTCCCATCCCAAAGGAAGCTCATCACCAACACAGTCAGCAAATGTCAATGGCTTTGTAATCCTGTAAAAACAGAAATAATAGAAAAAAAATAAAGAAGGTGCAGAGTTTACAATGCAATGAATGTTATTACATGTTTTGAAGATACCTTTGCCAGTTGATCAAAAACTAGTTATCCTACTTAGGAATGTGCTGATAATTACAAACATACAGTTTCAAAATAAATTTTCATTTAAATATGCTGACAGATACTGCCCAAACAGGTAAGACAAGCTTCTCCCCTCTAGTTTCTATGTATAACAATTTAATTATAATGGCATGCAGTCCTGCCAGTTCTTCTCCCATACTGCAAAGAACACAAATGTGAAGCTGGAGTTCACCACTGCTGAAACTACTAGAAGCTTGATAGGTTTTAACTTCTTTCAGATGAAAATGAAGCATAATTACTTGTCTTTTAAAAAAATAATATAAAATTCGAGATAGCACTATATAATAGACTTCCTCTTTTCAATTATACATTTCCAACTATTAATGATATTCTCTTGGTCCAGACATATCCAAATTACTTCCTCTTCCTCAAAAAGAAGAGACAAACAAATGTATCTGAAAAAGCAATCAGAGCAGAAATAACAATTAATAAGTAACAGCATTACTATCTAGCAGCTTAAAATATCACAGCCTTTGCTAGACAAAGTATTGATAGATCAGTGGGTAATAGAAAACTGAAACAAGAAGTCAGTGTTGAAAGGAACAGTGAAAGTACTGGGTTCCATATTATACAGAAAGACTCTAAATCAACACTGCTCTACAACAGCAAGGTATATAAAAAACTAGGAAGAATAAATTATATAAATATAAAAGCCTTTACGGTCAACCTAACCATGTCTATTACACAAATATTCATTTTCATCTTTACTTAACCTCTAGGATAATGTTTTCCTCTAAAAGCTGTCACAAAATTCAATTACTGAAAAGTTACTAATAAAGTAATTTCAGTTATACATGGGATATAGATACACCTCTTTCCTCATGTATTTGTTGAGGCATTTCTAACACCTAGAATGATGACAACTTTGCAAACATTAAATACATGCATTAATTTAGGGACTGACTTAAGCTGAGTATAATCTATACCACAATACTGTTTGTTGTAACTCCATATGTATGTTGTAATACCCAATTAAAGTTTTCTGACACCACATTTGGACTATGCTTACAAATACACTGCTGAATGGAGAGATCATTAGGATTCATAATTGCCCTTCATCTGGTAACACCTATATAACATTATCTGAACCAAAGTATGTCTGTCTTGGAACTTGAAAGTCCTTTCCCACCCCAAAATAAAACCAACCAGAACAATCCAGTGGTAAAGACTTCAAATGATGGACATACTACTACAGCTACATTCTAGCTAGTCCAGAGGTGCAATAAGAACACCATTCAATCACTAACAAAGAGCACAAAACTTTGCACACAGCAAACAGAAAAACTGTATTTACTTGCCTCCTGAACCTATTTTAGCATTCTTGAGATTATAATGTTCATAATTATTAGTAGAAATAAAAAAAAAATCCTTATTAGTTTCAATGTAATGTTTCAACAGCTCTGCACAACAGTAGAAAGATCAAGCTGTTCAGGCCAAATAATAGCTTGATCCTATTCAGTGGATTCTCCAGCATTTATAAACAGTTCAACAAGATGTACATAAACTTGTGCACCACTATTTCAAGTAAAAACTTTCCATTACTGACAAATACGTAGTTTACATCATGTAATCATGAAAATCCAAAGATGCTGTATTGAACAAAGAAAATGTTACTAGGAACTGACATATGCACTCTCAGTAATTCATCTAGCAGTCAGGCAGACCAGATATTGCCAAAATACTCCTGATCTCCCTGGAATTCAGCCAAATATTAAACATATAATGTGCAGCATTTTTTCTTGAACTCCCATGGTCTTGTTCTGAAGACATCATATTTACAATTTCTCAAAGTAGTCTAGACATCAGCTCCTAAATTACCACACTATAGACAAGATTTTCTTTGGAATGAGTTATGAGACTTGCTTGCCTGTTATACAAACATACCCTCACCCTTTATTCATAAATAAAACCTGCACATGATACTCTAACCTTTCACACTACAAAAACTTTAATTCAATGCTCTCTGTGATCCCGCCAGGACTCAGACTTGCAGGACAAGGACAATGTTCACTTTTTGGAAAAGGGAGGCTGAAGAAAACCAATGCATCTGGTCTAACCAGTTTTCACTGCAGTGTTATAAAAGCATGTGTGAACAGTTTAATTAATGGTTTTAAAGGAAAACTTGTAGGAAAAAAACCCAACACATAAAAAGCTGTCTTCCAGATATTCAGACCATTATTAAGTTGATGTTGCTCATTTTAAACTTTAATTAAAGTTGCTCCAAATCGGATTCCCTTCAGACAAAGTATGTCACATTCACTCAGTTCAGTCACATTTATACCCATGTAGTTGGACCTACAGCAAAAGACATGAAACTAAGAGTTGGAAGTTTCTGCCTGTGTTTTGCACTGCTTTGACTAAGTGAACTGAAAAAAATACCTTTCTGGTTTAACCAGCACAACTCTGAGGACAAGATTAGTTTCTTACCAGTTAGGAAAACGGGTTTTTCAGAATAACAAAGACAAAATGGAACAGATGCAGATATCTACACTGGAGGTCAGCCACAAATTACAACAGATGACTGCTGAAATTAAGCATCTTCTGCAAATACTGCTTCACCCTCTGAGTTTGTTTTTAATTAGCTTAACTTCTATAAAGTAGAACAGATTTTTTCTACTTGTTTATAAAGAATTGTACAAGGTACATCTGTTAAAACATTTCAAAGTATTGAAATAAAGACAAAAAAATTTTCAAAGCATTATAAAGACAAAGACACAACAAAAATGCTGCCCTCTGATTAAACAAAAAACAGGGCTGTCCCAAACTGTTCTATTCACAGTAAAGAAAAACTAAGGCGTTTATCTGTGGTCATGGTAGTAAACAGTAACTAACTTGCTCACCATCCATGATCACCTCCTGTTTCCCCCAGAACAACTGGCAGACACTAGCAAGAAGGTTCTGAACTTTCAGCTGAAGATGAAATCCTCTGGGACCAGTTTACAGCATTAACTCTTTGCGGCCACAGGACCTACAGGCCAGGTACAAGTAACAATTCTCCATGGGGGTCAATTCTGCACAGATCAAAAAACCAACCCTGACTTCAGATTAACTGACTTTCTCATTTCCAAAAGTAATGATCCTTTCCAGTCCTTAGGTACCCAGTCTTTTGTGACTCTGAAACCTCTCAGGAGCAAATACAAAATCACATAAGAAAGTTTCCATAATCCAAATCCAGTATATCAATCCAGAGAAAAAGCTTTGAGCAATGTCATGCACCTCAGATCTGGCCCTTCCTAACTCTGCCCAAATTATATGTTTTCTTTAGGAAGAAATAAGAGTCTGCCATTTGCATGCAATCCAACAGACACATCTGAAACCCCAGGTTTTATTCACATTTTCTCTGCATCAATTACCAAGCTAAACAGTTAGAATATAGAAATTAATCTGTAAAATAAAAACAAACAAGTTTTTTCTTCTCCTTGCATACTTATTTGGTATCTTTATCCACTATGATAAAAAGGATTCCAGAACACATTATTACAGCTTTCTGAATATGCAGCAGCAAAACAAGTATTTCTTGAATGCATCATTTCATGGCAGGGACTGAATGGGAAGAAGAAAAGTCATTAAAAGGCAACTGCTAAATACCATTTCAGATAAATTACTTCAAAAGTGCTTTCAGCTTCAGATACATTGTTAGTAGCATCTAATTTTCAACCCTCCCTCCCCTCCCCCCGAAAAAAAAACAACACAGAAAACCTCAAGCTTTAAAAAATAAAGAAAAGCTTCTGGGTCCAAAAAAAAAGACAAACTTCGCATCTCCAAAGCACAGTTGGACAGATAAGAGTAGGGCAACTTCATTGTCATAGACTTTCAAAACCAGAACCAGCTCACGAAAAACACAAGAGTTTGGAAAATATTAGGTAAGATCCTCAGTTTTCCCATGTCCCTGATGCCACATTAGAGGGCCCTGGCTGTTTGAAATCCCTAGGTCTAATTGAGTAAAACTTCCCCTGGGAGCAACTAAATTAAGACAAACAGAGCCTGTTTTTCCAAGATCTTGAACAGGAAATCGAAAAGGTGTTCCAAAGTAGAAACATTGTTGTAAACTAGTTGCCCTCCTTTAAACAATGCCTCAACACCTAAATTACATCAAGGGTCACTCCACCTTTCAAAGTGAGCCTGGATTAAGAGGAAAGCACTAATCATGAGGGCTAATTATGAAAAAGAACCACCAAGTTCTGAACAAAAGTCACTGTCTATAAGAGACAGAGAGAAGGATGCAAGAATAGCAGCTGTCGACAGTGTTTTTAATTTTGTTCCTGATTTTGGTCAGGCTCAATGGCAGCAAAAAATATCTAATAAAATATGATACACCTCCACACACAACTAGGAGAAACATTTCCTTAAACCTGATCTCAGTCTGAATTGTTGTCTAACGGGATAAGTGGTTTTGCCTGACAAACTTGGATACAGAAACTGTATTACTAATTTACTGTATTAGTTCACATTTGAGATCTCAAGAACATCATGCAATTTAAAAATGAGTAACAGAATAACTAGAAAAGAATTAGCAATCTGATAAATCTCAGAATAGTTTATCCAAGGAAAGTATTATGCCAAGTATATTACTTAGGTGTCACTAGGCAAGAAAGAGAAAAGGCAAAATCAGAAATCATGTGCACACTTTGAGTCAATGTTTTTTTTCTTACGTCATTTTAAACAAGAATTTAAGTTGCAGACATCATTATGAAGTTCAACTAACCCTCTTGTCTTGTACCATTGCTTATTCCCTCCAATTCCATAGACAAAAAAAAAAATAAATACAACCAAAAAAACAACCAAGACAACAAAAAAAAACCCCACCCAAACCAAATCAGGAAACTGAAAATGAATGGAAGATGATTTTTTTGTTGTTTCCCAGACACTGGTAAGAAGAGCTGCTTACACCGAGGGGGAGAATGGGAGGATTGTTATTATATTGTTTCTAAAAGTCACACTGCAGTCCTGGAGGCACTTCTTCGACATCTCCCACCCCCATAGCTCTGGCCTGGTCAGCAAGCCCATGTCTGTGAGACACAGAGGGTCTGTAGCCACCGCTGTGCCACGACTCCGAGCAGGCTGCCCTGCCCACCAGGCAGTGCCCTGCCCACCAGGCGCTGCCCCCGAGCAGGGCAGGGACAGGGCAGGCACACAGTGCCCAGAGGCTGAAGGAAGGAGCCTCCTCCACTGGGCAGAAACAGGCACCAGTCAGAGGCTCGCAGGCTCAGCCCAGGGCAGCAGGCGCCACTCAGGCACGGGCTGCTCGCAGTGAACTCCACATCCCCTGTCACAGCACTCTGGGCTACACCATGGTTTTCCTCATCTCTCCTCCATCCACTCAGCTCTCTGCAAGCAGCCAAGCCATAAACATGAACTGGATTTTGAAATAAAGTTTGGCAGATTACAGACCAACTGCTTAGTCAAAAGGTACAACAAAGTTCACCAAACTAGTTCAATAAACAAGTTTCTTTTAAACTTTTTCTTAATCCAAATTATATATCTTCATTTTACTATGTGATTTAACCTCAGACTCTGAATAAAATAATTTACTGAACATCTACTCAATTCTTCATTAAAATAAATCCACAATACAGATGGCCAGACTGAAACTTACACAAATGAAATTCTGTGCTCAGGACAAAGACTTAAAGAAGGTAACGTGTTCAGAGTCATTGCTGGGATACATTTCCCTTGGAAAAAATTGATACCCTACAGCAAGGAAATAACAGCATCAATTCTTCTAAAGGTCACTTGAAATTTAGTCTTTTTAAGACTGTATTTTGCATCTATTTATGGTGTTATTATTATTATATTTCATTAATTTCTTCTTTTTTCCTCAATAGCAAATAAGCTGATGACAGAGTGCTAATACTATCCAATCAATGCGTTTCCTTCAACTTGCAGTAACACAAGCCAACACAGCATACCTCAATGTGCAAAACAGAAGGCACAGGACAGCATTAGCCAGCCATTAGTACAGTATTAAATCAACATCTTGAAGGGTGAGGAAGATGTGTGATCACTATCAGACCATTTTTAAAATATAAACTCTGAACAATTAGATTTTGTGATGCAAAATGTATGTAAAGCTACACAGCTAAGAGAGACCCTATACAATTTGTTGACTTACAAGAAGTAATAGCAGTCTACATTGTCTATAAACACCTCTAAGAAATGTACCCAAGGACACTCTCTTACCTTTCACTGTTCTAGAAACAATAAACCTTTACTAACAAGCAACAATAGACAAATAATATACTTTTGTTTTTACCCTTTCTCATAATCCCCAAAACCAAAACAGCTGAAAAATATTGGCTTAGTATGTTGCAACAAAAAATGATATGTCCAGTTGCAGCTCTCGCATAACTTGTCTGGCCGCTCAGGAACTGCTGAAACAGTTCCACACGAGCAGCCAAGTCTTCCAGCAGCTATCCATGTCTTAACAGCAGCTAGGATCCATATCCAAATTCAGAACACAAATGTTATGGGAAATTCTTGCTGAAAATATTTCATGTACACGATGAAAATGCCTTTCTCAAAAATCACAGCCAGGTTAAAAGCCAGTACTTTTAAGAAAACCATTTTTGTGTTTGCAATTTATTGTGGTTTTTTACAGAGGATAAACAGTAAAAAAATGGGCAGAGGGGTTAAGTAGGACTATCCATGAATGCTTTAAAATTTATTTAGTTTGTGTACGCATAAATAGCCCGAAATGACCAGCGACTGCACAAAGCCACCAGCCAAAACCTAAGATTAGCAGTGGGGCAAAGACAATTGCTGGAGGGACTGGCTGAAGAAAAGCAGACTGGATGGCAGATGACTTGACATCTAGAGCAGAAAATAGACAAAATTATATATGCCAGCTGGGAATAAACTTTAAGAGGAAAACAGCAGGGACATGTGGCAGATAAGACAGTTAAGGAGGGGAAATTAGGAGACTACAGTTTCGGATTTCAAATTGCACCTTCATATTGAATATGCTCTTTGCTAGAAAGAGCAACATGCAAAATATTTACAACTTTTTCTTTTGCCAGTGCTACTCAAAAATCTCAAAATATTTACAAGACCTTCTTGAGGACTTTCGTAATGTGTGAAAAAAAAACCCTAAAGCCAAATGAATAAGAATCAAAAGCCTAAACTAAACAATACAGAAAATTTAACAAAGAATTTCAAAATCTGAGAAGCAAGCTGAATTCTTCCACTTGTGTAAGAAGCCTAACGTGACACCACATGTGTCCAGACAGAGCACAGCTTTAGAGTGAGCAGGAATGCAGTGCTCTAGTTTTACTGATTCTGTATCAGCATTTATAACTTGTAACCAACATCTGCGCACAGCAGCATTTCCCAACTACATCTAATTGATAATCAAGGTCCCAGTTAGCAAAGGCCAGGCCATAGTTACCCATTTATTTCCTCCATCCTGCAAACCACAACTCTGCAACCTTCTGCTGGAGACAAGCAAGTCATCCAGCTGTCAGATTTCTATGTCCTCAGAATATAGAAAATCCTATTTCTATGTTCAGTTCTGTCTAACAAACTGCTTGAGAGTTGTAACCTCAGTTTTGCAAAGACTCCTCTGGTTTGAGAATATAAATTTCTGGCTAACTTATTAGACCACAATCCTGGTCAAATCCCATCAGTTAACTAAACCATTGTAGAAGAGTCAGTGGGAGAGGCAATAACACTCCCCTTACACAGAAGAGTAATACATGTGCTTGTGTATAAGTGTATGCCTATATACAGAAAATTATTCACTTCTGATTGATGGTCACAACTTCTGTATGCAACTATCAGATGAGGAGGAAACACCTGCAGTTTCCCAATGGAAGCCACCTGAGCAAGAGTGAAAAAGTGCATCTGGCAAGATCTTACCAGCAAGTTCTTAGTAATAAGCATTTTACACAAGAATCATGGGAGGAGTTCAAAGCAGGGAAAAAATGCAGCAGATAGGAAAAGGGACTCCTCCAGCAGACAAAGAGGAACAAAAATGGGACATAAAACTCCAAATTCAAGTCCATGAAGTTCCACATTAGAACAAAAGGAGGCACCAAAAGAAGCTTTGCATCTCAATAAGAAGTAAAATGGTCTTAAATGCTACAAGACACTATCATGCAGTCAAATACTTCCTGAGAACTCCTGCATGATCACTTGAAGTTTATATCCAAAAAGATTAGTACATTCTCACTACTACACTGCCTCTTTCACTTCCAGTTTATTAAAATGTGTTGGCTATCACTGCTCACTAAAGCGGTAGAGAAGCAAAAGTGAAAAGCTCTTCAAAACTGTCTGCCCATCTACTATGTTCCCTTACTAACCTCAGGTGTCCTATCCAGAAAGATTACAAGAGCATTAACTATCTTGTTACCTTTAAGTCTGACCTTGCTAGACTAAACTTTTCTTCAAAATTTTGAAGTCTATGTGACATTATAGCAGAGATTTTTCTACAACTTTCTAACAGTCGATGATAATTCAAGTTTCTGTATGTTTCTAATGGTTATCTATTCATTGCTGATGGTGTCCCCCTCCCTTAAATTTATCATTCTTCTTTATCAATTATCCAGATTGGAAATAACTATACATGTGTGTGCACATATATATATGTATATATGTATGTACACACATACACATGCACAAGTGATTTGTCCACACAATTGATTTGTCTAAATAGCATTCAAGTGTCAAATAACTGAAGCTTAACTTAGATACTCTTCAATAAAGAAAGTATTGTGAAAACTTTTGTGAACACTTTAAATCACTTTAAGCAAGTCTCAGCAAAACAGAGAATCTTGTATTAACCGGTAGACCTTGAGCAGAAGCAAGTAGTTAAAGATAGAGGTTAACATTAGAATCTTGAAGTAGATATGTAACTACATCCCAAGGGATGTAGGGACTGGAAGGGATACAATCAAGTTTGCAGACAATACAAAACTGGGAGGAGCTGCTGACTCCCTCAAAGACAGGGAGGCCCTACAGAGAGACCTTGACAAATTAGGAGAGATGAGCAATCGCCAACTGTAAAAAGTTCAACAAGGGAAAGTGCCATATTCTGCACCTGGGATGGGGCAGCCCTGGATGTACAGACAGAGTGGGGAATGAGAGGCTGGAGAGTGCTGCTGCANCACCCAGAAGGTGGTTGGGCACTGGAACAGCTCCCCAGGGAAGTGGTCACAGCATCAAGCCTGACAGAGTTCAAGAAGCCTTTGGACAATGCTCTTGGGCACATGGAGATGGTTCTGTGCAAGGCCAAGAGCTGGACTCCATGATCCTTGTGGAATCCATGATCCTGTCCAACTCAGCATATTCCATCATTCAGTGAAAATCTCTCTAATACACTAAGAAGGTCCATCATTCTAGAAAACATGCCAACAAACATTAGCTAAAGGGATTTTTTATTTCTGTAGTCTGAGAGAAATAATGTTTAGAAAAGGCTATAGCTAATGCTCCCCTACATGTAAATTGAAGTTTAATGACACTAGAAACAGACATCCGTCATGCCTATATGCACCAACAGCCTAGCACTACTATTAGTGAAAATTTAGTTAATCTGATGTTTCAAAATATTTTAAGCCCTAATCCTCCAAAAACTTACTATACTTGGAGTATATTCAATTAAATTTTACTGAAATTATTTTCATGAAACTATTTTCACCAGTAAATATTATTCAATTGTATTAATAAAAAAGAAAACACATGTTAAAAGTTACCAAAAACCATTTCTACAGAAATTAAGCAGAGACTGACAAACAATGGGAGGAAAAAGTAAATGCAACTGGCCTGAGTATTAAAAAAACGGTTGGAAAAATACATATTCAAGAAACCATTCTTTTCAAGTCTTGGAACAAAGTGATGTGTAGATAAGTGCCAAAAGAATATGCATACCATGACTTCACATACATCCTATTCAAAACAAATTGTGAGGTAAAACAGTAAACAAAGGCCTCACACCCAAAAAAGTCTACAATGCCAGCTAATATTAGAAACTCAAGACAAGAGTTTCTCATTTAATCTTTCAAAACAGCTTTTCTCCTCCTCATCTTCCAACACACTTGAAAATGTGTTATACTCATCCTGTATTTTTCCTAAAAGTACCACATATGGCATTTCTCAAACATGTTCAATTATCACATTCCTGGAAATTTTATGGACTCCTTTGTACCATTTCTCTGTAATGTCTGCTAACATGCTACTGAGCTGTCACGCACTGACTTCGCCTGTAAAGCAGAGAAATTCTGCCCTGTAAAAGGACACAGCTCTGGCTCCAAGCCCCTCTCAGTGGAGTGGGTGCCCATGGGCATGGAGGGAAACCTGCAACCAGAGAGGATTTTACACTGCACTACAGCAGCCCCCTGCCCAAACTGCACCACAGATCTGCAAGGAAGGCTTTCCAGACTGCTCCTTTTCTTAAGTTTCTGAATACCATTAATAAAGCAATACTTTATGTGAGGGTGAAAGAGTGCAACTAATGCGACACGCACACTGCACCAAGGGCACCGTTTCAATCACTTGCCCGAACAGTTACTAAGCTTGACTTAGCACTAAGCAACTGAAGTGGAAATATGTTGACAGGATCTTTGATGCTTTTGGTTTCAGAGTCCGTTTCTTGCAAGCACTGATCTACAGCAATCACCTCATTATTTAAGGTTTTTCCACTCTTCCAGGAGTAACAGACCCTTAGTCAAGCATAAATGGATGCATGTTTCAGCTGCCTAGAAGTGGTGATGAACAAGTCATTAGTGACTATTGTATATGTTAGCATCCTCAATCTACCCATTTATTAGAAAGGGTCATATTTTAAGTGGTATTACAAAACCAGTTAATGATTACCTGTAAGATATTAAAAGTGGTCTAAAAATAAACTCATTAAAGAGAATTGTGCTTAAAGTGTCTTATTTTCAAACATAATCAGGAAAACTAACACAAGAAATTCCATCTCCCTAAAATCTTTGCTGCTATTATACCAGTGGAGCAACAACATCCCTGCAAAGTAAAATAATTTCTTTAAGCCAAATAGCTGCCTACGGTAAAAAACAATGGTTCTCCAATGATTTGCAGCCTTGCTACATTTCCTTCTCCACAGCTCACTCTTTGCCTTTAAAATTACAGATATACCGGTGAAATTATTTACACTTTATGACATGTTAGTTTATATAATTTCTACACTTTTGATTCTCAACATTCTCAATCTACCAGTCACAAACAGAAATCCATGTTATCTATCTATATATATATATATAATGTTAATATAGGCATTGTGGAGAAGATTCTCTAAAATGTGCACTTAAACTCTTAGAAATGCTTCCACACTCCAGGTTAACACCCTTGTCAGACAGTAATTTTCAAGCTTTTAGGAAAACTTAGCCCAGCTCCTGTTTTCCCAATATGCAATTATCCTACTATTATTATCATTCCCCAAATACACTTGTTTCCTACAGTCATCCTTAATGCTGACCTTGCAAATTAATGTGGTATATTCCCCAATCAGTACTAGTAATTTAGTAATATATCCCAAAGTCAATTTTACAGATTTATGTTGATCTGAACATTTTTAAGAGGTTGAACTTATGAAGTCTGATGCAATTACTTCTATGGTTGCCAGTAGTTGTACAATGTATTGTATTTAAGATTCCAGTTAAACTAAAAAGTAAAGTAGTTATAAAGCGGTTCCCAGTAAGTATGAGGAATTAGTCATAACTTCAATACCATGCTTTTGCATATATACAAGAATAAAAAATACTGTGTGAAAAAATCCAGAAAAATCCAGCAAAATAATGTACTTCTAATGAATAATAATGCAGTATGAAAAAAAAACCTAAGAAGAATCTGGTCAAACCCAATATAAAAAAATACTTAGAACCCTCAGGAAAAAATATTTTTGATAGAAGAAAGTAAAGCATAAAACAGCACAAACATATTTTACAGAATAAAATTTCACATATATCAGAAAATTGGAATATAAAAAACCAGTCATCACTGACCATGCCATCAAACCCACAGTGATCTTATTTTGAACATAACATCAACAAATACCTCCTCATTAAAACAAAAATGGAAATCTGATTAAATTTATAGTAAGATATTGAAGGGACTTCAACAGTGGATGGCCTCCTCTTCTTCCTCCCCATCCCCCATGATGGAGAAGGTTAAAAATAGATGCTTCCGTTTCCTTAGATTATTTCGCTTTAAACTTTTCTAGAGCACTGAAATAGCTACTTTGCCAGCTTCCTACGTTTGTGTTAGAAAAGAAGTGTTAAAAACACACATTTACAGCAACTCAGGAAACTGACTTCAGTGGTTTGCATTATTATTATCATTTGTAAATGACAAGTCTCTCTGGAAGCGGTAGGTATCTCTTCCAAAGTTTCCTTTTGGATATTGCTCACCCAAAGGTCCCTTGCACCACACAGTAACATATTTTGGGAATAAACTGTAGTGGCATATTTTTCTATATTTATGCATTCCTTTGCAGTTAGTAAATGCAGATATTTTCAGGGCACAGTGCTCAGTTCCCCATATCCAAAAGCAGCTCCAGTACTAGGAAGCAAAGCTTAAGAGCTGTAAAAAGACAGCTTCAGCTCCCTCCCTCCCTGCCCTGAGCCTTTGAGGAAGTCAGCCACAGGAAGCCCCTAACTTCCACCATGGCAGCACAGAGTGGGCCCAGCTATCCAGGTCCACATTTTAAGGTCAGAAAGACACTGTCATCATCTAATTCAACTCCTGCATACTACAAGCCACAAAACTTTAGCTGGTAATCCTTGCATCTAGCCCAACCTCATAGGTGACCTAGAGCCTATCTTCCATAGTGACAAGAGCAGTGTTTCCAAATACTGAAAAAATGTACACTGCAGAATAAGCATCTGAATTCTCTATCTGGAAGCACTGTGTATCAACAAACAAAAAGTAGCAGGTATCTAAAGTCTGCTGCAATATGACATATCATCTGCACATTACTATAATGCAGTGCCACCCATTCATTAGGAAGTCTGGTATGCTTCGTTAGGCATTCCTTCATTAGGCAATTTTTTTATTGCTTTTTATTCTGCTAGAGTAGAGTTGACTTGGCTGAAGTTCTCCCTCCTGAGGGTGTGCCTCCTTCTCATCTCTTGTAAGAAGGTCAATTAAAACAGCTCTGCCAGTTGAAACAATGAAGCACAGGAAAAATCCCTCCCCACCCCACCCCCCCCTCCCACTTCAATTCTTATAATAGTCTCCTAGATAATCTCAGCACTGCTACCCCTGGGACTTGAATTTTGTAGGTAACCTACTATTCCCAAGGAAAAACATTCAAGTCTGGTGAAGGTACAAGGGAGTTGAAGAGGGGAATATTATACATGCTCATCAAAACTCTGTGAAGTACAGAAGCTCAGGTCTTGGCAGATTTAATCTCCACTAAAGACGTGCCAGCTTCTCAGGACCTCTCTTGGCCACACAGCCACTCAACTCCAGTGTTCCAAGACATCAGAGAGGATTGCTCCAGCTGTAAGGAGCAGCTCCAGAAAAGCAATTCCAGTACAACCCTGCTCCTTCCAGGGAAAGAGACTAGGAAGTCAGTTTCTCCTTCCAGTCTCAATGCAACTCCTGTTAGCACCTGAACATCATGGAGGAAAAAAGGAAGCAGGCACAGAGGGATACAAAAGAATGAGGAACATGGGAAGCAGGTGCTGGAAGAAGAGGCAGTGGCAATCAGAAAGCAATGGATGACCCAAGGAATCACATACAGAGAAGCTGGATAAACACAAGGAGAAGAACTAACTAAAAGCAGAGCTCAAGCAGAAGGGACTGGCCAGCAGCAGTGTGAACAGACCACAGCCTTTCTGGCTGGACGGGGAAAGAAAGTAGCCTCTACAGCCCTCAGCTCCGAGACTCCGCACAGGGCTCTCTTCTCCTCTGTGCTCTCCACTCCAACTACACCACAAATCCCACCTGCAGTTTTGTATGAAAGCTCGATTAACAGCTTGGCACCACTGAACTGGAGAGACCCCTGCTGCCTTCCAATGTGTCCCACTCTGCTGCCCTGACCTGCACTCCCATCACTCCACAGCACAGCTACTTCTAACAGTCATCTGACCAGACAGTAAACTAAGAGTAGGCATGCTTCAACTCACCAGAACTTCAAAAAAAAATAATGGACAAAGGGTAAAGTAGCAGCTGGGGGCAGGGAGCGGTTCCATGGGTACCGAACGGAGTTTATTTTGCAATCAGATCAGCTAAGAGGCAGTGTAGAAAAGGCACGAGGTGAGCAAGATCTATTTGTAACAAACTACTAGCCTAACTTGCAGTATACTATGGGTACACTAAGCCTCACTCACATTTGGGGGGGGGGGTGGGTGGAGAGAAAGAAAAACTAAAAACCCTACCCAGATATAATCAGAACAGCCACATAAAGACAGTTTCACAACAATGACAATGCAGATGTGAATTCTGTTATTTTACAATGCTTGGTCCTTATTTGGCTATGCAATTTTAATAAACATGAAAAAAAACACACAGATGCATCACAAAAGCATCTCAGGAAGAGAACAGTGAGGCACCAGGATCCATACTTTAAAGAGTCTTCTAAAGTTTGGAGGAAGAACACAGCCTGTTTTAAACGTTTCTGAGAAACTCAAGTATACAGCAACTGAAAAACTAAAACCTCAAAAGCACCTTTGAATATCCACTGCTAGACAGTGGTACTGTAGCCCCCCCGGAAGAGCAATCGCCAAATATGAATACTTCCTTCAGTGCCCTTGAAAGGATAAGACCTAACAACTTTGGATATTGACAAGGAAAACATGTTTGGGAATCGACTAATTAATCCATTTATCTGTTAACGTTGTTAAAATAAATACCAAACAAACCCACACACCAGAGCTGCACAGGAAATAGCTAGATATTCATGGAGGAAATTAAAGTGATTACTAAAACATATGAAATGATTGATTGACCAAACAATCATTAAAAGAAAGTGTGTGAAGGAAACAAGCTACTGTGTTTTGAGTCATATCCTCAACTATATACTCACTAAAAACTGTTTTTCCATAGTAATTGCAATTAAAATCTCTTCCCAGCTTCTCTTCTTTTTCTCATGTTAAGATCAAGTCTATCTTTAACACAGAAAACACTTGCTCATATGCAACCACAGAAAAGCCACAAAGACATCAGAAATGCAGATTAAATGAACTGCAGGAAAAACTGAATTAGGTAAAGAAAAGCATCTGCATTTCCGTGAGGCTTGTCTGGTAATAAGTAACAAGCAGGTTGCACAGATGCATTCAGAAGAGAAATGGGATTTATGTCTGACATATTAGAATTCCAAGTTCTAGCAGAAGGGACATATGTTTCCTTCACTTAAAATAGAAAAAATTATCTGCCCACAGAAATTATGCAAAATCTTGTCAAAGTAATTGTTCCCTGCATTTCACAGCCTTTGGCATTACTAGCAGAGGAAACACATAAAGTTTTAGTCTCTTTAACTCCAATTCACCCATTTTCTTCAAAACTATTTATATGCAAGAGCTAATCATCAATGGGGCCCTCCCAGTCACTGAAGTGAGGTTGGTAGGCAGAACTGTCTCCTAGACTTAGGAGCTCATGAGCAAAATTTTAGATAGGTAACAAACTTTTCCCAACAATACTAGCTATTTCCAGTTACTGAAAGATCTACTGACTCAATCTCTGAGTAGCCTGAAAGAGAAAAAAAATCGAGAGTTTTCAGAAGTGTTGTAAGCCTGTTTCCTTAGCTGGGCTGATGAGCAATGCTTCAGGAGATCCAGTAAAAGAAGTACATGAAGCAAACTGAACCACGACTGCTATTCCAGATGTGTGCTGAAAAATTTGTGACTCAAGTGTGTTTAACAGAGCAAGACTTCAAAACTACCACCAGCTTCTCAAATGCTATTAGGAAACCTGAGTGAACTGAAAGGGAAACTATGGCGCATGGGAAGGCAGGACAGAGTACAAGCCTGACGGGGAAATCCCAAAAAAACATGGTAATGACTCTTACATTCCCTTCTCCACACAATTTCATGTCCTGTCATTTTCCAAAAAGCCTTTCACCATTATCTATTAAGCAAGAAGAAAGCCTCTCCAAGACAGCTGTGGAAAAAGAAACAGGAGCACTCCCTCTTTCCTCCCCCATCCTGTACTTATGCCACAACTGAACAAATAATTTGAAGAGATTTTCTCACCATTTCCTAGACTGCTGCTGCCAGGAAAGCCTGTCTTCTGCCATCACCCTTCGTCTGGCTTCCTTCTGCAGGCCTTACTTCCCCATAAGTGAACCCAGATGCTTACACACATAGCCTCTCTGCTCTTCCCAGCACGAAATCTACAGGATTCTTATTCCCAGGATTTGGTTTTCTGATTTCATACTGCCACAGCACAACAAGGAATTAGTAAAGAAGGAAGCTGTCAGAAGAGCAAAGGTCCATCCCTTCCCTACTCTTCAACATAGTTGAAAGACTTAAATTTTTAATGTCCTCGAGTTAACTTCCCTGACAATTTTGCCATCAAATTCTAATTAGAATACAAAGAAGATACCACCAGTTAAACAAATTATTATCAAACTGTATTAAATCTACTCCTCCCCCATTCAATTAACAAGGTGTTTCTAACAACCATTCAGCAGCATGGCTTTTCAGGCTATCTGGTCATTTTTATTTGTTTTTCATAACAGCCTTCAGAGGCAAGGAACCTCACTGCACAGCCAGTTAAACCCTGTTGCTCTGCTACATTTTAGTGGAAGCCTGAATTACACAGATATGACTGGTCTAGACCCCCTCCTACCCTCTGGCCATATATTGAGCAATGCATCTTACTCACAATGACTTAATGCTTCTAATTCCTGCAAAAAATCATTTCATGGAGACAATTCATTTTCCCTAATTCTTCTCAACAAAGAAGCATTAATAAATACAGCAATTTAAGACACCAGTTAAGTCTCAAGTGGAATGCTGATTTGGGCAAGAATACTGATCCCACCCACTCCCCAAAAACCAAAGCCCAAACTCTCTAAAGAGAACACCATGCAAGGCAATGTACCAGGCTGCTTTTGGAGGTGGCACTACAGCGATGCTGAGGGCAGATATCCCTGCACACACGCACATTTCTACTGACTGAATAATCTGCATTTCTCACAATTCCAGCAAACACATAAAAGGGGCACTTTTCTTCTTTGTAGAAAATGAGTGCTGACAGAAACAGAGGACAGAATGGCATTGCTGTTGCCATAACTCAAATACAGAATACTTAAAAGGATAACACAATTAATTGACAACTGAGCCAAAACTTCATAATGAAACAACTTATGCAATCCAAGAACAGCATAAAAGTAAACAAAAAGAAGTTTATGGACTCTAATTGGTATTAAAAAGGAAAACTAATTACACAAATGTCATTTTCAATAGCAGCTTGTTCTAACACATGGTTTAATTTAATAGGTGTTAAATATATTGTAAGAATGGACAAGTTCTTATGGCAATTTTTAGCATCTATCAAACATCAATGTCGATAAGAAAAAAAGAAATAATTATCTTCAGAGATCCAACATAAAAATTAAATTAACTTCTTCCTTCTCTCAAAAGTAACCATGAAAATGAACTTGCCTTGCCCTAAGTAACAGTTCGTCCTCATGTATTTTGTACAATTAAACCCAGCACATTGTTCTGTTGTTTTGAACCTATATTGCTTTGATCTTCTGTTTCCAAAACAAGAGAACTACAAAAGCATTCTCAAACACACCTTTTAGATCAGGCATGTGCTCTCCCATGCACACACATATTAATGGCACAGACTGCACTGTTCCCTTCACATTGCCAATTGCAAGCTTTTGTAAGTGTAAGTTTTGACTGTACACACTATACAGCTATCTAATCAATGACAAAAACACTTGCTTAGTACTGTCTCCATTTTCTTTTCTCGCATTTTTCTTTCCTGTAAGCACATAAATGCCTTCTCACAGTACTGGGAGCAGTCTAAGCCATCCAGAGCCACAGACAGCCTGTTCCACACAAGGATGGCCAGCTCCAGCAGCATCTTTGTGAGCAGCACGGCAACATCGCTGTGCTGCATCACAGCTTGTGCTCCTCCAGCTCCTTTCAGTGCACAGGAGTGGGAAGATTCAGCTTAGCCTTCCAAGTGATTGGATCACATTAGAAATATTCCTGAAATCATGGCTTTATTTCAAAGATCTTTGCTTAAGATAACTTTAGTATATACAAGATGCGGCACTCTTGCAAATCAAGAGGTAAGAACATTATCAATCCATTTAACACTGGTGATACATGATATGATAATACAGATTTTATGCATAATCTATAAATACAACCCCAGAAGAAATAACTAGAGCCTACAGCTTACACAAAAAGAACATTAACTCATTTCTGTAAAGAAAGTAACATTACAGTAAGGGTACTGTAAATCCATATTATAAATTATTTACCCCACACAAACACTTCTACATTTGTCTACACCAGATGTCTCCAGCAGACTCAAAGCAGCTTTGCCCTGGCTCCCATGAGTACAGCTTCCAGCTACTTCAGTGTGGCACAGAGTTCCATCTAATATAACCTAGCCTACACAGGGCTTGTTAGCTCAGGTTTGGTGATGAATTAACCACAGCCACTGGCTCCCAACCAGCTCAAAGCATGAGCCAAATTTGCAACATAGCATTTAGACACAACTGACAGCGTCTCATAATGAAATTGCTTACTCACCTTATTCACCTCACTTACTTCATCTAGTGGAATAAACTACTCACCCGTATTGCTACACAAAAAGCATTCATATGGAAGATCCAGGGCCCTGTTTACCCAGACCTTAACTTACTGAGCTTTTCCAGGTAGAAAAATCTGTGCTTAGCAAAGGTCAAAACCAAAGCGAACAATTTTTGCTGACAGTGAAACCAATGGCCCCCACTGCCCTTGACAGGATTTCACACAATACATCTCTGATACTTAGGAACAAAAAAATGACTGCTAACAGCTCCACGAGGTACTTTAACAGCAGGAATCTCAATGATAAACCTTCATGGTATCATTAAACCCTCTGGCTCTCTACTCAAGATTACACTTTTTGTTCTGCATATAGGAAAACAAACCTAAAACCACAGACAACTCAGCCTAAAAGCTACACTGGAAACTTAAATCTAATGTTTTGTTTCATTTATGCATGAATAGAGCACCCATTGCACACATACTACATTATGATATAAGTCCAAGTCTGTAACACAAAATCTGGCACACTGATCTCAAAATGTATTTCTACCATTTAATAGGTAACACATCACCTGGTTTTTAAGAATTGGCTCCTTTTTCAAACAAAATTGGCTACTAGAAATTAATGACAACAGGGTCATTAAAGAAAAGAAATCAAGGGCTCATAGTCCCAACTCTTATAAAAATATGGATATGTGATTTTTTTATTAAAAGCACAATTAATAGACTTTAGGCTATTTAGGGTTTTTTTCTATTGATGAGTTTTCAAATTTTAGGGAAACTCCCTAGATAATCCAAATATCTGTGAAAGTTCATGAAAGTAGGAGGCCTAATTGAAAGTGAGAAACACATGTTCACACCTAATCAGGTATCACAAAGTCTGCTCAGGAGGAAGTGAATGCAAATAGCCCAAATGAAAGGCAAAACGCATCCAGCAGAACTTTCACCTTCCCAGACACCAAAGTCAATCAGCCATAAGACACAAACCCACAGGAAACCAGGCTTCACCAGTTCCGGTACTCATGGAAATACCTGACTTCTATAAATGGTAACATTTTCCATGTAACATCTACCGAGAGCTTCTTCAGTACATCAAACTCGGTATCCTGCAAGGCATCTCCCTGCCTTGCCCTACCCTAGACAAGCTACCCAAATATTTTTCCTTCCAAATGTTATTTTCTTTAAAAATACATTAAATATTTCCTTTAAAAATCCACAGCTAGTCCTATTTATGTGACTATTTGCTGGGTGGAACAAAGTTAGATGCTAAGCTGGAAATACCATAACAGCTGAGTATTTTAACTGGCAACACCCTTGTAATGACATGCCTGTGTGTCATATCAGCTAGAGACTCCACAACCTTACAAATTTGACATCTCCCATCTTGAAAAAGTCATTTAGCAGGTTTACTAGAATTTCACACGCACATGGTCACAGACAATCTTGCATTAAAAATACCCCAGAGCAATGTATAAATTGTATATTAATGAGTTTGACACTTGTCACTGATGACTTCAGTACCTAACTCAGGCAGGTTAATATGCCATTCCTCCAAAACTGAGTAAAACTTTTGTGGCTCACCATAATATCATTTATGATACAGTATTTTTCTGTAAATAAAAGCCCAAAGTCAAGGTCATGTACTGCTTTTAACACTGAAATTTTATCTCTTTCCAGACAAAAATCTATAGCTTTATTACCTGTACTGTTCCGTCATTATAGGTGTGCACTATTTACACGGATTAGCAGTGTTATACAAGGAACCTGCTCTAAATAAACAGAAATTATATAATAAGGATATTGCAATCCATTGTACATCTAACACTGCTGGGCTTGGGAGATTTTTTTCCCCCAAAATCTGAAAGCACACACGTGGCAGTACGTACAAAGACTACACTAAACTTTCCTAATTGCTGGCATCCAATGTATTTCCCAAAATTTGCTACTTAGTATTTTAAAACTTCAACTTTGCTGAGGCTTATTTTTTTGCAATTTAAAAATGCAACAAAGCAAGGGAGAGGGGAGAACTGAGCTATGGCTGGATTCAGTGATCCAGCAGATATCAAGAGTCTTGACTAAATATACTTCTGATTAAAAGCGACCCACCCATGAGAATCAAAGAGACAGACATCTGGAGACCTGCCAGTTCATACAATAACTATGTTTATTTGTCTTAATAAATATTTACGAAACATGACTTGTGGTATTTGATACAACTGAGACCACGGTTAAAAGGCCTCTCTCCATGACATAAGCAAATACAGCCTATCCTTTTTATTTGTCCGACTGCTTTTCGACATTCAAGGCTAATCTAGTTTTAGGTCAGGAAAGACTGTGGTCTATCATTTTAAACAAACCATTGTAGTAAAACGTGAACAGGAAATTCCTAACTACACTGTTCAAAGAACAATGATTAGAAAAACAACAAAAGCTCACAAAGCACAAGAAGGGCAGTCTGGGTGGAAAATTAAAAAAAAAAAGCATCACATACATACAGTCACCTTGTTCATTTTACTTTTCCCCTGCCAGCCTCCACTCCCCACCTCATCCTCCCCACAAGGGCCAGGGGTCCTTCAGACCTTGCCAAGGGAGAAATCTTTGGATCCAAAGGGGAAAAAGTGCAGTATATACAGCTCTGTCTGATACCTTGGAAATATCCGGCCTGCGGGAGTTAGTGCAGGCATGCCATTCATTCCACAACATATAAATGCCCTCTTTAGAGCCTCATCCAAGCAGCAGTTTCATTTGGATTTTGAGGCACAGGTCTGCCTTGTTTTTCAATAAGCTGCAAGCTATTTTTGCCATAAAAAAAAAAACCAACATTTTAAAAGTGTGCCTGCCTAGCACACACAGAGTATATAAAATGAGTAAAATGTGGACTCAAGGAAAATCTCCTGTATTAGCACTCTATTCATAGCACTGATTTCCATCTTCTAAAAGAAAAAAAAAACCCAAACACTTAAACTCCCAAAAGCACAACAATGCTCATGTATTTTAAATTCTACAAAATGTAGTATCTTAAAACAATCAAAAATTCTTTAACCAAAGTGCTCTCATAATTATTTTGAAATCATTCTTGTAAAAATCTGGACAACTGACAATCTTCACTAATGGAGAGGAAAAAAAAATGTATCCCTATTTTGAGTAAGAAATCACAATAAAGGGGAACTAATTCACTTTTAACATCATGCTTAATATTACATTAAGAGCCTATTAGTCTGTATAACATCTGGGGTTTTTTCTTTACAGAAAACCTAGAAATATCTGGACACAGGTACTAGTATTAAAATCTTCATCCACTTCAAAAAATAAGCTTCTGAGCACATATCTAAAAAGCAAAAGACAAAAAATGAACAAAGGACATCAAAAGACTTTCATTTTAAAGAACTGTATTCAGGGAATGGAGGGTGGGGAGAACTTTCACAGTCAGGACACTACCCGTAGTTTCAGGGTGTTCCCAATGGAAGCAGAGCTTTGGACAGGGTAATTTGTATTTTAAAGAGAATAGAAAAGCCTTTTAAAAATGTTCCATAGTTCTAAATGTAAAGAAAAAAAACCTTACAGTTGTGATTCAAGTAAAAAATGAACATGATTTTCTTTATCAAGTCACTTCAGAAAGAATAAAACAAGTATCTTAAGAACCATGTGGGCAAAGTCATATGTACAAAACTTCAGAAACTCCAGATGTTCACATACCAAATATAATTACCCCAAAGGAGATACTCCAGAAATTTATTACAGTATGTTTTAATGATAAAATGAGGCAGCTGTATTTTAAAATAACAAAACTTTTTTAAAATTCTGAACCCATTCCATGTTAGAAGAAAAAAAATTACCAATATTCCCTTTCAGATACTTTTTCCAAAAGAAACAGGTAAGGGTCAAAAATCTTTGTACAAGTCAGAAAACATAAAAAGAGAGAGAGTGAGAGTCTTGAACTCAAGGATCCAAACTGAGTCCCATCAATAGTAATGAAAGTGCACTATTGCCCTAGGGCTGTTTGGCAGATTCTGACACAGAAGAGAGGACATGTCTCACTCCTAGCAGGCAGAAGTCCAGAGAACAAGATCGGCTACATCATCACTGCAAGCGAACAGAAGCCCTGAACAGGCACAGACAGATCTACAGGATTACTCCCAGAAATAATTCCCCCAACACAGTATTACAAGAGAGTTCACTCTACATATGAGTTTTGGTATTTCAGTGGGAGAAGTCAGCACAAATGAACTATTTTCCACAATCATTGGAGGTTTATTTAGCCCATTTCCTGAATATCATGACAAATTTTATGAACACTGGTTTTTAAAAAAATACATATATCTTCATTTGTAATAAAAAACACCCTATAATCTGGCTGAGCATGAAAACAGGTTTACATTTAAGCTCTATGAAATGTTCAAGGTTTTTTTGTATTTACTTCAGAGAAAACTTAAGACTTTTTTCTAGGCAGATGACAAACTCCAAGACGACAAAAATTTGGGATATCAAAATCTGTGCCAAAATTTCCAGAAGCCATTTCTGAAAGTTTATTAAAAATTAAGGTAGCTGGTAATTTCCTAAAAGGCCTTGAATCTCCAAGAACAGATTCAGTACAAAGAGTGAGGAGGTTCTGAGTGACATTTACAGCCAATGACAGGAAACACTACTATGATTTTCTTTTAAAACTGAAACCAACAAAAAACCCCACCAAAAAACTAATCATGGCTCAGCAAATCTTCCATAGATCACTCCCCACAAACACTTCTCAACTCCAAACTTCCAGATGTAAAATCAGAATTGTATTTCCTAACAGAAGCACTGCGATTATAGCTGTAAACAAATATTGTAAATGATAAGTTGCCTGAAATTTCAGATGACTGAATGACATGGTACAGACCATTCACATACTTCTTCCAACACATTTGTGTTTGGATACTTGCTCACTGATTAAAAAGGCTCTTTGTTCCCAAAGCTTTTACTTCTATCATGTCCTACTGAAGAAATTTGTAACACTTCAGCAAAACTTCATGTAAGTGCATACAGAAAACAACTAAAGACGACAATCAAGAATTTATAAAGTAGCTTACTCTACAGTAAGAAAATAGTTCCTGGACTGGAAATACAGTATCTACATTGCACCATCAATCCACCAGAACCCAAAAGTCAGCCTGATCATAAACCTCCTGACATTTTACTCCAAAAATAGGCTAAAGAGAAAGATTTTGCTTAAACCAAAAATTAAAGTGTTTATTTCACAATTTCTTGGGGAAAAAATTGTAGCTATACTCTATTAAAAAACAAAACAGAAAACCTCAACCAACTCATACAGAACACACAAAAAAATACCAACCTACCACTTTAATTCTGTTTAAGACAAATATGCAGGATTCAGCACTTAATTTTTTCCCTCAGCATCATCATCATCTTCCTGAATAGAAGACATTAAGTAAAACACTTCAAGAACAGTAATCATACTTCACACTGCAGATCAGTTCCAAGAAACTTAGCTGAAACTAGCCATTCACCAGATCAAAGAAAACACTTCTTACATTCAGTGCATTACACAGTGTTATGAGAAATCAAGAAGCTGTTTAGCTGAATCAGTACACAAGACTCAATATGCAAAGATTATTAAATACAAACAACACAAAAAAAAAGGATGAGGACAAATTCTAGGACCTCTCCTTCTATTTCCCTACATTCTCCCCTTGACAAAGGCAAAAGGCTTAAGAAATCTCTTATTTCTTGAACTCCTTCATATGTTGTAGCCACCTTTTAGTAATGCAGGTAACTGGAGAGTCACTTCTTTCTGCAGTCCTGCCTATAAACAAAGACATTAAAATACTGGACCATGCATGCATTAAGCTGCATTTCCAAGGGTTGAGAACTGTGTGAAATCAAAAAGAAGTTTTCACAACAGATATTCCTCTTTATGACATGACACTTACTCCCAAAGTTACCCTACAGGCAACACAAAATGATGGCTAACCAGTCCAGATACAAAATACAGGTGATCCAAAAATACCTGATCATTTTTAATTAAAATGCTTTTGCTTTCCTTCTGAGGAAAATTATTTTTTTAAAACCTTTGTGAAATATGGAGATTTAGTTAAAAATTATGTATTTTGCCATACACGCAAGACATAAGCATCAAAATCAAATTGCAATTAAGAAATAGGCTACAATGGATTTTCAAAGTACTTTTAATAGAAAAATTCAGCCTCCCAACCTCCCTCTCTCAGCAGAGACAAAAATCAAATGAAGAACATGGAAGCTCACAGGTGTAAGTCAACTGAGGCAAAGATTGTATTCGATTACTTGAGACAAATCTCAAAGAAAAGCAAGAAAAAGTCCATCATTTCAAAGTACAGCATTTTTCTGCAAGCTGGTTCTAGTGAACATTTTTCTAAAAAACCAAAATTCTATAATTTAGTTGTCCCAACTGAGCAGCTACATTAAGCACAGAAGTAGTATTCAAACGCCCGTGCAGAGTGTTGAGCACATGGTGCTTGTTTATCACAAATCTCAGTACACCCATAACCACAAGAGCACCACTAGGCTTTCCCTTGAATAAACTATGAGCTGGCAGAAAAGCAAAAATAAGACAACTCAAACCAACACAGAGTAGTGTACACTTTTTTTCAGAAGGTGCCAATCTCTACACTGCATACAGTTAAAAACAAGCATATACAACTATACACTACGAATATACATGTTTTTAAACCAAATTTTGACAAATTACCTATTGCAGTTTCATCTATGATCATTTCCAATTTTTTTTAAACTATGTGAGGTAGAGGTCAGTTATGCTATCTCTAACAGATGATCATCAGGTTAATTTGTGTTAACCATCAATTATAGTGTTAAAGGCTGTTTAGACACTACTAAAACTGACCTTTGATCCAACAGACATGATGGTCACTAAATCAATTTTTTCTTGGGTTTTGTGGTTAACTTATTCTGAAGCTTGGGGTTCAAGGATTTTTACCTATGTGCCTTATCATATCGTTAATACTGTGATTCTTAGTCTTATCCAATCTGGGGGAAGCAAAAGACACACAAGTGTTCATTCAAACAGTTATGTCCAAACACAGCGCACTTCTCTCTCCATCTCTTAACTGTCCCTACAGTGCCAAAAAAAAAAAAAAAAAGTAGTGTACTTTTTATGCTGTAATTCTCTTTTAAACACTCATAGAACTGTTGTTCAATTCAAGTAACTTTGGACTGTATCCACCTTTGAGAAGTGGATCACAATTTGTTTATGCTATAGAATTAGATAATTATGCAGTACTTCAGCTGCCTTCCCAAACATGGATAGGTCACTCTTTCTAAGAAAATGCTGCACATTAAGGCTTTTTAAAAGTCTTATTTTTAGCTGTTTAAACTGCAATCCAACATTAAATAAATTTTGAAATATTATGCATTTTCAGCTTTGGTACCAAACTTTGTATTTTGCCATAAAGAATCCTAATCACTCTTTGTGCAAAATAATTTCAGCCTAAGTACAATATAAGTCAAAAGAGTTTCAATAAGATTCTCCATAGATCTTTCATCTTGAAAACAACTCTTTCAGAACTCTATGAAAGATAGCCTTTGATTCTCTGTTGCTGGTTCAAGGGTGTTGATATCGCTGTACTTTATTTTTGTCCCACTGCCAATTAAATATACTGAAATAGAAAAGCCTTTGAAAACAAAAATAAAAAATGTAGTTCCTTTAGGTTTTGATATTTACTAACTCAGCCCTTCATGGCAATCAGTTCCTTCAGCCAAAGAGTGAACAGTACAGCACAGAAGTGCCTCCATCCTGCAAACCACAGGGAGACCACCAAGCTCATCACTGGATGCAAAAGCCTTTCCTACTCCAGCCAACACCCACAGAAAAGTAGAGAAACAAACTGAGAAACATTCCAGCTTATTTGACCATGCAACATATACCTACAGCAAGTCTCACCAGGAGGGTAGCAATATTAAATGGCTGACTCGAAGGATTTAATCAGCTATTAAAAGTCACAGATCACATCTTGCCAAGCTTTTAGCACACTCTTGTTGTATTAAGTCCAAATTAATTTTCCTGTCTGGAACAGAATAAGAAATTATCAAGACCCTGTGGCATGGCAGAATAAAGCCTACACCCCCATTCCTTGCTACTAATGACTAGTTAAGAACTGAAAGATTTATTCTTACGAAATAAGCTAGATTGGTATCAAGAAAAAAGAACACATCAGAGTCCCTGCTCCTCTCCATAAGCAGAGACAAAAATCTTGTTCATCTAATCCAAACATTACAACCTCCTCCTCTATGACCTGGCAATTTCCACCTGTACACATTCACCTCCCCTTAAAAACTCCCCAAATGCACTGTAATGATCTTTTGATGAGTTCTTGCTCCAAACACTGGTGACAAAACCACCTTTTAAGTCACCCCAATAGATGCTCTGTGGTTTTTATTACCTTGACATGCCTTTTCACACTCCATCCCTTCCTCAGTCACACCCTACACTTCTACATCCAACTGAGATCTTCCTTGGAGGTGCTCCACTGTCAAGATCCTTTCCACATCTACCTGCTCTTATACACACTTCCCTCACACACACACCTCCCAAACACAGCTGGTCCAATTCTCTCACACCAGTTCTGTTCCCTGTCAGCGATGGCAACACTGAACGCTGACTTCACCAAGTCTTCGGTGTTCCCAAGCTGGTGATGATACCACAAGCTCACTCCCCAAATCGGTTCTGCTACTTGGAGCTCTCTCACCTCCCAAGAGCTACTTCAGTGCTGCTACTCTAAAAAACTGACTCAGACACCTATTTTTCTTCTGTTGGCCTTTAAACATCCATCTTATATCTGAAAACTGATTCCCCCTTTTTAAAACATAACTTGAAGCTTGTTTAGAGATGTGTTGTTTTACTGTGGGAGTATTTTAAAAATCAGTAGTCAAGGCTGCCATTCCCAAAGAGGATTTACTCAAAGAAGGTTTTAAACTGACTCATCACTTTTGCCTAATCCGATTCCTTATTGAATCAAACTTAATTGACATAAACCACTTAAATACCCATCTGCCCCAAAGGTTAAGTCAGCTTAGGCAACTAAACCTGCTGAACACTACCCTTCCCCCAAAAAAAGAGACATGAAATACTGCATAGGGTTGGGGGTTTTTCTCGTTTTTCTTACTGCAAGGTCAGATAAGCAAGGGTACCAGTGCAAGAGAGGGGTGAGACCATGTGGTTTGGCAGGGAGGACATTACTGGTTTTGGCAGCAGTGAATTATTAGCTCAAGAGCACTGTATTGCCAAACCTTGCTGAGCGTGCTCCCTGCCCTGCCACAGCAGGCAATGAGGTAGGAAAAATACCTAGAGCGTGTTTTCTTTAGCTTGCTTCTTTCAACCAGAAGCAAGTTGAAGATTACTTAAAAGCTGCAATACTAGCTGACT
The DNA here is from genome assembly GCA_013398075.1 of Notiomystis cincta. Taxonomy (NCBI): domain Eukaryota; kingdom Metazoa; phylum Chordata; class Aves; order Passeriformes; family Notiomystidae; genus Notiomystis; species Notiomystis cincta. Next base: position 92,430 of record VZRX01005379.1, on the reverse strand, counting down.
TTGCTGGTGAATGTGAACTGTCACATCTGCAGCAGATAAGACATTCAGGAAGTTCTATTTATAAGTGTAGGCAGAAAAGTATTAGTTTTACTTTTTTCAACAATGTATCAACAAAATACTTCTGTTTGGCCTGACATACAACTTTACAGAGTTCTACCTTCCAACAAACAACAAAAAATTATAAACCAACATTACATTTAACAGGCACCTCTGTGACGCTTGTTAACAGGGCTCTACTACAGATAAGTTTCTAGGGTTTTTTGTTGCCTACAAGTCATTTATTCTTATGTTTACACATTGTTGTCACTATATTTAGATTTGCTAAAAACATGAAGTTATCTCTCAAACTAATCACTAGAATCCAAGCCTAAATAGGAATTTTTTCTCCAGATAACAAAACCTAAACCCCAGCCTTCTGACATTTCAAATCTTGCATTTTCACATGTGCAGATCCTGAAAAGCAGAGACTTCCCTTCCTATACCCTTTAGAAGATAGGCTAATGCAAACATCCCATTTTCTTTTCACAATGCCTGGTGCAGTTTAATTACAATAAATACAACCACTGTGTCTAAACCAACTCAGATACACACTAATTTATACATATAAAAACAGCAAAGTACCTTCTCTGACAGTTTCAAGCACGGACAAGTTCCAACAGATCAGGGTTTCTCAGTTTGCAAGACCCAGTGCAGATGTGAGTCAAGACCATGTCACAGAACCCTTCAAGAAACAGCTCTCCTAACACGTGCCCTCACACTGCTGTAACACACTCAAGGCACAACTGCTGATTTAGTCCTTTCCAGCAAGCACACAAATACAATAAGGTAGGTGTCTACATTACATATCTAATTGCTGAAAATACTCCCATTAAGAGGTAAAAACTACATGCACACAAAAAATACCCTTCACCTTTAACAAAATGTTAAGAAGCTTAACAGCGGTGCCTATTTTGTTAATGAGGTTTCTGTGGCTCAATAAATGTTTTGATGCTTTAGTACACACACATTAGGTCTTTAAATTTTATGCTGCCTAAGCCAGATTTTCAAAGGATATGTATTTTAAATAGTAAAAACCAATTAAATAAACCATAAATCACTATTACTGTACTATAAGGAAAATCTTTCATCTTAGGAAGAATCAGTGGATGCCTTCCATCTCTATTTTCAAGACACTGAAAAATTACTAAAATCATTTGTAATACTCAATGACTGGAGAATGTAGCATTCATTTATAACAATGATGAATTGCAAGAAAACATGAATGCTCGCTTCATACTAGCACTGCTTTTCCCCAGCAATATAAATCTGAAAGAAATTAAGTTACTTTTTAAAACATTTAAATCAAAGACATGAGATCAAGGGACAAGAGGGGGAAAAGCGGTAATTTAGAAGTATTTACCGTGAATAGCTGATTAACAACGTAACATGTTAACATCTAATCAGAATCTACCAATCCAACATAAGACTTAGCTTGAAGATCATACTTAATACCACGTAATGTTAATTCTAGGATGCTTGTATCTTCATTCATTTTTAATCATAAACATTTTCATGCGATTCACACACAATGTGAAGTTAAATATCTGACTGAAGACCTACTAGACAGGATGAAAAAAAATATGAATATATCTCNTATTACTGAATTAGTGTAAGAGCTAAAGTACAAATATGTGCAGATTGCCCAGAGAGGCTCAGGGTACTGCAGCCCTTTCTCACCCTTTCTCAACACCATTTGCTGCAGCATGTATTCCCAGTCACATGCCAGGAGAGCAGTCTACACAGCTGCACAGCTTTCCCATCCATGCTGGAGCTGTATCCAGGCTTGACATTTGCACAGAAAATTCAAAACATCTGGATCTCGAGTACTGTTTTATATGCAATGCTTTTTATATAAATTCTATCAAGTCCACTGTATTGGGGTAATCAAACGGTGCAACTGCAGTGACCTAAATGCCTGAAGTAATGGTGGTAAATAGGATTTCTTCCTGGGTGCATCAAGAGAAACAACCAAATAGAGCAGCTCTCCTCTTTCTAATGAAGGGATGGCTGCTCTGCCAATCCTTATGAGATGTACTTAGCTATATGTATTTTATAGACAGATCAAATGATACATCATGCAATGGAAGCAGTAAAAATTGATGGTCATAAACAACGAGGCTTCAAATGATAGCTAACTTAAATTGGACAAGAAATTACTACTACTACTACTACTACTACTACTACTACTACTACTACTACTACTATTAAAAACATAGCATATTTCTGGTTTAAACTTCTGACTATCAGATGCTATTACAAATCTACCCAAGAAAAGAGTTCAGAAGTCTCTGGTATCATCTCTTTTTATGCACAGTACTCAAATCACTTCTTAAACACCTCTTCAACTGAATAAATTCAACTCTTTTCCTCTCATAGGAGGGCATATTTTTCAGATCCATACTTATTCAACAATCCTTTTTTTCCTTTCCAAGCTTCTTGATCTCTTGCGAGCTTGGTAACAACAGCCTAGAAAGCCAATTTGTAAAATCACAACCAAATTAGTATTTCAACAGTTCTACTCCATTTTAAACATTTTCAAAGAAGCACTTCCAGAAATACACTTCTGCACCTTACATGTTTCATTTTATGTTTTATATTAACAACCTGCATCATAGTCAAATATGGCATACGATTTAAATTTGTCCAGTCACTGAAATATTTTCTGAGAGAAGACTGAAATAATGATCAAAAATTCCTTTGTTTTCTTCCCATTCCACAAATGGCATTAGCTCAAAATTAAACTATTACTTGACAGAATTGAACATCAAAATACAACAAACAGGAAGCAGACAAGAAAAGTCTGAAAACATATACAAACTTGAAGACAACGTTCAAAAGTGGCAGTGGTACTAACTATACTGTTGCCTTCATCTTTCTGATGTTTTTGGAACAGAAGTAGTTAAATTCTAATAATGAATGTCACTAATTACAACTGTCAGCGTAGATTTATGGCAGATCCAGAAATGCTATTTTTGAAAAAAAAAAATAGTGCTTCTTATGATTGTCTTTGGATTGCTGAATACTGCAAATTGTACAAATAAATTCCAATACTCTAGGAAATATTCTCTTGCCTTGACAAAGAGGCCACTGACTTTCTAACCTTATCATGTGGTAGCACGTCAAAAGATCCTGGGCCTCACTAAAGGCCCATCTTCCAATTTGGGCAAAAACCTTCAGAAGCAATTCTCATCACTTCACAGCTCTCCCATCTGCCCTCAGAGCTGCTCCTCTACATGTATCAAATAAGGCAAGTAAATATATGAGTAAATAAGTTGTCACTAAAAATGCTCTACCAACACTAAACAAGCAGTAGTTAAGTGACTTTAAGTCTGGAATTTTCTACATTTGAGTATCTGACATGAAAATGGTTTTTATTTAGGCTTCTTACATACAGTTTCCTATTCCTTTATAAAGCCAGTTTGGGGAAAGAGAAATCACATTATGCAGCATCACACCAGCACGTGTTTGAACACCTTGCTGTGCTACTTGCCATAACAGAGGAAACAACAGTAGTAGCAGACTTCAGGAGAAGTCAACTAATTGGGTAATACAGATACTAAGATCTAATAAATGATGAGAATAAAGAGTTCTGAAACAGTTCAGCAAAAAGCAGTCAGCACTTCTGGACTTTCCTGCCCAGTACTCACTTAAAGATTTCAATTCTGCATTCCTAATGAAAGATACCTGCCCCTAGTGACTCTGCCAAGCAGACTCCTTGTTTTGAACCCATCAGCTTTTCTTGCTTATTTCCAGTGTCTACAATCCTGACTTTTCAATAATCTCCTTGTCCAGCACATGTTACATTTCTGACCCCTATACTGACACCTCACACATAGTTCTTGTATTTCACCTTCCAGTCATCTTCCCTTCTTTGCCTAGACTTTGTATGCTGCCTCTTGTGGTATTTTCTCACCTTGAAGATTCCCCATCCAAACCCAGCGCTCCTTCTTTTCCCTCAGGGTTCCCTGTACAACCAAGAAAAGAGCTGACACCCTCACACCCCAAACCCTCACCAGACCAGTTTCTCCTTACCTGTTTCTCCCTGCTCTACTGGTTTTCAGTCCAGTTCCCCTGCTTTTTTCTTCCCAGACTTCAGGTTTCATCCACCTTCTCCTTACCCCTAGCTCCCGACTGCTTTACTTTCAAAACCTACAGAATTTGCCCCCTTCTCTGTCAAATTCCAGGGTCAACCCCATTTGATCCCATACTCCCTGTTCCAACCTAACTCTTCTACAAGGCCAGGTTTTTCTCCCGTGCTCACATTATTCAGCTGTCAGGCCTCAGAATCAGGATGCTAATGAGGACATAAGAGAAAACCTCCCGAGTACCAGCAGTCCAGGTTGCAGGAAACTACACACAGCTGCTAAAACCTAGGTCATTACCAAGCCCACACTGATTTTTTTTAATTCCTCCCCAGCTGGTCCAAATGGGTGATTTCTCCATGCAAAAACACTCCTATATCTTATAAGTTTAAAATCCTCACTCCAAAACAACATGATTGATATCTTTAAACCACCAGGACAACTCACATTAAGAAGCTGAAAGGCTCCGTCTTCCCTAGAGTAATTCCAAAAAACCAACACTGTATTTTAGGTGAAATTTCCACACGCAGCAAATGTAGCAAGACTCGTGCTTGGAAAGCTTTTGCCAAACTCCAAGAGTTTTGTCTATGCTCTAATCACAACACTCTTGTGAAGAGAGAAAACACTCTTGTAATAAACAGCAACAGTAATAAGATCTCTGGTGCCACAAGGATCATCAATATCAACCACAAACATAGTCAGTCGTTTATAAATTCATTTACAATCCCATTATTGAACAGAATCTCAATGTAGCAAGTCCTGTGCAAACACAAGATAAAAAGGCAGTTCCCTGCCTTGAAGAATTTACAATCTATTAAGATAAAAGACGACTACTGCCACGAGATGAAAACATGCCCTGAATGGCTCCCTTCTGAGATCTACAGGATCTGCCAGACAACCATCCACAATCTCTTCATTACACACAATCCACACAGAGCAACACAGTATCTTCCCGAACCTAACCACTGATCTGATACTAAAGATAACACCCTTCTTAAATCTGCTCATTTTATCACTCCTCTACTTCTTTTTTCTTACCACAGAAAATCATAAGGTATCCACTTCTGAGTCCTTTTTCCCTTCTCAGTCTTTATTATTCTGACTTGCCTCCCTTACTCTCACCATCTTACCCTTCCTGAACTCCAAATTCCTTTATAGAGCACTTCTCCAATTAGCATTTCTTTGTCTTTTTGGCTTCAATGGGAAAAACACTGGGGGAGGGAAATTTGTTTTGTTTTGTGGTGGGATTTTTAATTGAATAATTATTTCAAATCAAATTCACTAACCAAACTATACAAAAGGCTCAGAAATCTCAGGGGAAATCCTGAAAAGAAAAACAAAGAACAAACTGCTGAGTGCCAGTTAAATGGAAAGAGGAGCCTGTGGGGATGCTTAGAGACTACTACCCATAGGAAAGCTTGGAGGTGCTGATTCCCAGAGCCCTTGATCAAGCGCAGCATGGCCTGAGGTCTCATAGCTTTGTCCAACTCCTCCTGGGTAGAAATAAAACCCAAACACAAAAATGGGAGGCTGAACTCTGTCCCTCTATGCCTAACTCATAATGCTGAGGTACATATGACACAAGTAAGTTATTCTGACCTCCACTTAAACTGCTTTTTGCAAAAATACAGCTTCAATACCACTTCACTGCTGCCCTTACCTTTCTTTCCCAAACTTTCTACACTGATCCCAAATAACTACACAGATCCTTTCCTACTTTGCTGCTGCTGCCCATGGCAATCTCAATAGCTGCAATGAAACCCAAGAGACCGGTCACTTTCCGCCATGCAAAACCCAGACATCTCACTAAAATAACAACAGTAGTCTATTCTCAACCAGAGATTAACTCTGCAGTCATAGAACCAGCTCCTGCTACTTGAATTCTGTACAAACTACTGATAACATGTTCATGAAAACATCATCACTTTTCGATCTGCCCCAGTGTAAATGTCTTAATCTCCGCTCTACAGCCTGTTCTTACCCATGTGAAAAACAGATCTAAGTTTAAACCTTGGAGTGAAATATTTAGACAAAATTTCAAGCAACGTGTGGCATTTCAATCATTTGTTCCAAACATGGAGCCGTAATTTTAGAAATACTACGTAAGTTGAACAGTAACTCAATTTTAACACTGTAGTAAATGGCTAAATCTTTTCTGTTATTGTCTGTATGGAAGATATTGCAGAAAACAAAACCTTCATACTCTAAAATTTAATGGAAAGGATGAGATGCAGAGAAGCAACAGACATAGAATACCTTTACAACACGGTATTGAAAGTAATCTAACAACGTATACGTGCATTTTGACGTAGAAAAAAAATGCTATCTAAAGCGGATTAACAAATATTTAACATCTCAGCAAAAAAATATGTGTACGTATAAGTACGTCCACGTAATGAGACAAAACATCTTGATCCGGTAGGTAAATATTTAGGCCATTTAAACAATTATGCATTGTCGTGCAAAACGACAGGAATCTCTCAAATTACTACAGTCTTTAACCCAGACTGTGCTTAAATGTTTCTGTGGCCTGCTTAACATTCCAGGCATACTTCTGGCAAGGTAGCTCTGGCTGAGGTTCAAACTGTCCTTGTCCAACTTTCACTTACTATAAAAACATTGTTTAATATAGAAAAGCATACACAGAGACATATGTTTCTTATTTCGCAGACACCTAAAATACTGACACTTGTGTTCACTAACTCCGCGTGGAAATTTTTAGGCGACCGCTTTGAAGCGAGGTCGTCTTTTACTGGGCAGCACCCGCAAACGAGCCCACGCTTCCAACCAGATTTCAGCTACGACGCTTAAATACTGCTTATAAAGCTTTTCTACTAAAAGCCCTAAGACCTGCCCGTATTTACTCACTCTAAGTGAGAGGAAAAGGCCTAACTCGGTCTCCCCACGCACCGCCGGGCCATGCAGACGCTTCCCCGGACACCATGCAGCTGCAGATTTTTGCTGCTAATTTGCAGCAGACCGCGTATTTGTCAAATTAAGTGCAGGAATTTCCCGGTTTGCTTACCTCCACGCAGCGTTATCTTTTATGAGGAGGTAATCTACCAAATTACTCCAGCATGCCTCCAGCCTGCTGCTGCCAATTAGTTCAGCCCGGCTAATAAATCAGGATGGCCAAGCCGCTCGGTTACAGCGAGCCTGGTCCGGTACGCGAGGAGCATAAACACAGGCGGTATCACCACTCCTGCCTCCCCATCGCCCCCCGCACTGAGACAATGCTTAGTGCGAGCACCCACCACGGGGAAGTAGGGGGGAGAAAGCCTCAATTCCTTGTTTCTGGATCAGATTTAACATTTAACACTACCGACAAGCCCATCAGCAGCAGGGATAGGGGCTCTGCCCCCACGATGGGCCGCGGAGGGCCGGTGTGACAGAGCCCCCACCCCGGGCCGCCGAAGCGGAGCCTCCGAGCGCCCCGCCGGCAGCAGCACCGCCGGCCCCGCCGCCCACACCCTCCCGGCGGCCGCGGGAAGGAAAATGTCGCCGACGGGCCTGGCCCCGGGTGAACCGGGCTCGGGCCCTCTTTCCCCCCAGATCTCATTCGTACCTGTCCCGGGGGTCGATCCACGAGGTCTGCCGGGTGTTGTGGTCGATGTAAAAGACTCGCCCGTCGAAGTCCC
>VZRX01005379.1:67397-84513 GCA_013398075.1 Notiomystis cincta | reverse complement strand
CCTCCCTCCGCCCCGCCCGGCTGTTCCCACGCCGCGGCCGCGGAGCCCTCCCGCCCCGGCCCGCTCTGCGGGGCACGGGGAAGCAGCGGGGCCCGGCCCGGCCCCACCCCGCGCCGCGGAAGCCGGGTCCAGACCCAGACACGTCGGCTCTGGGAGAGGGCGGCTGCCTTCCGCCCGAGCCCGGGCCGGGGGAAGGAGGCTGAGGCCCCGCCGGGGCCCGTCTTGTCCTGCCTCGGGGCCTGTGCTCTGCCACGGCCCGCTGGGGGCCGGGGGGATGAAGGAAAAGGGGAGCCGTGCCCTGCCCTCGCTGGGTCATCCATTTTCCGGCCCCCGCCAGAAATGCCTCGGACGTGCTGAGCAATCTCGATGTGCACGGGGACAGGGGAAACGGAGCGGAGTCCACTGCAGAGGCTCAAAAGATGTTGGAGATGTCCCGGAAACCACACGAGTCCCGGAGATCATACTGTATCCATGGCTGGATAATGGAGGGTGGAAAATGATACATCTGCTTTGCTTGACATGTACCTGGTCCCTTAACCCCATTCCGTAGAGCAGAAAGCAGCCTGTGTCTGACTTGACCTGAGCCCACTGGAGACCACAATGCAGAGTTCCAGCTACCATCTAGAACTAAATTCCACAAAACTGTGTTAAAACAGGGTTAAAAGTTGGCATGTGGGACTCTGTGCCTTGGCAGGAAGCTGCCTTCAGCTAAACCTTTAAAATTCTGTACATAAAGAGTTAAGGTAATGCAGGCTAAGCTTCTGAAAACTAGGAAAGGGGTTAACAGTATATTCTCAAACAACCTTAACTCAGCCCCTTGAAATTGGCAATACCCTGCCAGGGATTATATTGCAATTCCAATTATGTTTCACTTGCATTCACCGTTTTAAATTACATCTCTATGAACATTAATTGTTGCAGTATGGTTATAAGTGCAGGAAATTAGAGGACTTTTGCTCCTGACTTTCTCTTCCACCTCACCTCCCCCTCCCCCCCAAAACACTGGTTATCCAAGAGCAGTGCATGAGAGAGGCAGCACAGATAATAGAATAGATCTGACCCTCCTCTTACGTCTTGTAGATTATTTCAACAATAGTAATCTGTAGTCTTCTTACTAGGATTATTGTCAGCAGTGAGGTGTGATAGAGGAATAGGTGGGTTTATGATAAATGCAAAGCAGTGTTGAAAGCTCTGAGGGCAAAGGTGAAGTAGATTAAAAATGTGGTAAAGGTGTAAAATTTAGCAAATACAAGGTTGTCAATCTGACCTTCAAAAGCTTATATTTCGATCAGCTCATCTCAATAGAGTTTGCTTCAGCAAACACTTGTCAGGCTATCTCATGGTCCTGAGAGTTCAGCAGTATCTCCAGGAGCAAGGTGATGTTTCTGTGCTACAGATGTTTTTGAGGAGTATTTCAAAGCAGGCAGAGTTAAGGCACAGTACAGTACTTTTTAGTGGTTGCAGCTTCTATTATTTTAAGTACGTCTCCCAGAATTTCAGAAGTTTTGTTTAGCAGAGGTAGGCATTCTAAATGGCCCATGTCTATATTAACCTTTTGGGACACTGGATTTTGTTTCAGAAAAACCTCAAACAGTTGTCCACTGTGCACCACAGCTCAACTTTGCCTTCATTGCTTTGAATGCCTTTGCAGCAGTTACCTTAGCACAGTAGCTGCACAGCTCAGCTCCATCCCAAGACACTGGACTAGTTCATAATACCTGGAAGCAGTACAGCCAGGTTGCTGTAATAATCCACCAGGACTAATGAGCCCTGCTGAGGATACGTGCAGCACTGCCCTCCAACATGGGCTGGTTCTTCCTCATCACTCCCCAGAGTCCCAAAAGAGGATCAAGCTTCAGTGAAAAACCTGTAGATGGAAGTTGCAGAAACAGTGCGGGACTGACCATGGAGGCAGCAAAAAAGGAGGCAGGGAGCTCAACACAGCAGTGAGCAAGAGGGAAGCTGGCAGGACTGAGTGTGGAACATTTCCTTCAGGTCATAGCCCTTCAACTAAATTCTTGTCTTAACTTTGGCAAATTGCTCCAGGTTAGAGCCAGGAAAGGACTTGGCTGGGCTGTGGTTTCTCAGGCAGAATTATGATGCACATTTTCTGTGTAAAACATCATCTGTATATCCAGTGTGTCCTGGATCTCGTGTATTCATTATAAAAGCTGTTGGAGATGCATATGCTACTATGTAAAGCACACATCCAAGATTTTCAGGTGCACTGTAGCTGCATCTGCAACTGGCAGGTTGCATCTTCCTAAATCTTGAACAAGATTCTGCCTGGGCAATGTTTTCAGGCTAAATATGAGAATATGTCCTAAAAAACCCTTAAAGTTAAAATTATTGTAGACTTCAGGTCTAGCTTTTGGGCTTCTGTATCTAGAAAAATCATTAGCTTCAGTTAGGAACTGAAGCTTCTTAAGCACTCATGAATAAAAGTGTTGAAAAACCTGATTCCAGGAGTCCAGCCAACAGTGCACAGAGCTGCCTATGGAACCAGTAGGATATGATAGGGCTAGCACTTGCCTCACCAGAATTGAAACTCCCTCTGTCTGCAGCACATGCCTGCCAAGGTGCTAGGCAGGAACTCAATTATTTTCCAGGCCAGAACAGTACCCTTCCTCGGATGTTACCTCATCCTTCTGCCCGCTCCCTGTGAGGAAATGAACAAAGCATTCAAGAGCCAAGGATTATTTTTGAGTAACATTAAAAGTCAAGAAGAGAAGAACCTGAAAAGGTCACTGTAGTTTTCATGCCAAAATACTAATTTGCAATGCATTTTGTGCTGTCCAATGAACCCCTCCCAGGCCTGCATGGCTGCTCCCTCCCTTTTATTTTCCTACCTCTTTAATGTCTGTCCTATGTCCAGAGGGTAAAAGGAAAAAGAGGGACAGAGAACCTGGTGCAACACAGCATATCTCTGGCTTGGGTTGCAGAAAGAAACACTCTGCCAAAGAAAGATGACCTGCATAGTATGGAACAGGTAATAACATGGGAGATTATGACTTAAAATAGATAAAAGTCTACCACAGGAAATTAAATGCTTGCAGTGCATATTTTAATCAATCTGCACAAATGGCAATAAATCATATTTCATATAAAGCGGTAGCTACATAAATTTACATCAGTCCCTTGTCTCACATCTTCTTCATATATACATAATACACATATATACATAATACACATCTCATGTATTTCTCACACCTTCATTCCACACCTGTTTTCCTTCCCTTCCACTTTTTTCCACCCACAAACATTGCTCACACATTCACTCATTCCTTAGGCACACCTATACCCATTAACTCAAAATTACATAAGCAGCTTTACTTCATGTGCCCTCCCTTGCCATCTTCAGTGTTTATAATCACAGGTTCTACTTACACATCTTCTCTGTTATACATGCTCTTATTCTTATTATACAGGTCTTGATTGATATCACAACATTTTCCACAGAAAATGTAGATATTTCCCACTGTAGGTTGTAGATAATAAGTTCTCATTTTCTTGCTGTCCACAGCAAAAGTCATTAACTCTGCATAAAAATCCCAACCTCAGTTTGGCTCTCCACTTCTTTCTCACAGTTGCTGGAAAATAGCAGCCAGTCAGAACTGAGACCTCATTGTGTATAACAACTCCATCCCCATCTTCTAATTGTGAACATTTATTTGCAATTTGTTTCCCGTTTCCCAGATATTCCAACCTCTGTGGGACCCTTGTACTGTCTTGACACCTAACTAAAAATTGTCTCTTCTCTGGGATCATAGATGTCATCTGGAACAGCAAAGTCTCCTTCACCATCATTGTCCTTATGGCCATCTATCACACTCATCCTGCAAGGTGGGGCTTGCTGTTCTTCCCATATCCAACAGAATCAAAATCATAAGAGACAGGGACAATAATTTCTCATTAGCTCTGTCCTTTGGGTCATTTCTGTTCCCCACACGCACACATGCATGCAAAGATATAAATATAATGCAAAGATAAATTAGAGATAGAGAGGACATAGAAATATGTACATATACACAAATACACAGAAAGATACCTTGTAAGGCCCATCTCTCCAAAGCAAACAAATGTGCACTGTGACAATCTATTAGCTGGTCAAATGGCCTCCCTGCTGGGAAATCTGTCTCAGGTGGAGGCTTTCCTTGGGCTGCCTTACAGACATCTAAGCATCCTCCAGCATGATGGAAACCATAGTGGCTGCCCTGCTTTTGCAGCCTCAAGCTGGTGTGATGTCTAAAGTTCTTTGAGAAGGTTGCTGGGCAAAGCAGAGTTTTGATACTTGGGTTTAAGTATGTGGAACAAGGTGGGACATCATCCCTTCCTGAGGGGTACTGATTGAGATGGTGGGGGAACGGACAAGAACCAATCCCCAGGGATCACACAGGGTTCAGGGATGGTGTAATAGATGAGAGATACGGTGTGTAGTAGGAAGGGTGATCAGCAGTCATCCACTTCAGAGGAACCAAAGAGCAGCAAACCCTCAACTCTCACTTGCTTTCAGCAGCCAAGAGCAGGGCTCCAGGAATAGAGGGCCTGTTGATCATTCTCTGGCTCAGCTGTAGGTGTGAAGGGTGCCAGGAAGCAACACAGGAATGTAAAATCCCTGAGGGCTTTCAGAATGGGTTGCACAGTAAGGAGCTGTGTCTGTGTACAGAAGGAAGCAAGTCTTTCCCTCTATACATCAAGCATGTCTGACACTTTTTGTGAGGAAGGGTATTTCCACATGGAAAGTAGACTGAAAATTCCAAATCAATGGGAAAAAAGCCAGAGAGGGTAAGTCTGAATCTAACATGAAGTATTACTGAAAGACTTCACAAACAAGGGTGTGTTATCAGGAGGCATTTATTCTGCAGCAACAAGTCACCTGAGAAACGGACAAGTAATCCTACGAGCCTTTTAAAATCATCAATATTTTTCCCCTGCTTCTTTCCTCCATAGTAATTCCACTAAAATGGAGTAAGGAAGGTCTGTAGTTACAGTCTTTGGGTCAGTAGTCCACATCCAAGTGAAGAAATAAATAATAACAAGTTATTGTTTGGTGCTTCACTTCCTGGTAGAGAAAAAAAGAGTTGCATTGCCATAGTGCATAATGTGGTAGATGACACGTGAGGTAGATGACAAAAGAGGACAGTACATCTGGGCACATTAAGAAAATACTCTCTTGGAATATTTTTACTTCAAGCATTAAGGCTGTGGTTTGCCTTTGAATAAATGCAATTTAAATCCTTAGATACTCACTGCAATGAAATGTATACACAACTATTTTTTCCTGTTATAATTATGCCCATAAACCACTGGAATATGTATATAATATGCTTTTATAATGCACATTTGAAATTCTGTGGCCAAAATTCTTATTTTCTGACATTGATTTAATACACCATATGCACGATAAATTATTGAACAGCAAATTTTAAATAAACCAAATTATGTAGAAACAGTAAGATATGATACTCATCTAGGCTTCACACCTTAATAAGACTGTATTAGCTACAGACAGAAAATTTATGAAATGTACAGAAGTTAGCTATTAAACAACTGTAGATTTAAATATAGATCAATTCCCTAAGTGTGCAGGCCTGCTAAGGTTCAGCTTGCATATCCCTTTCTAATCCTCTTTGTCATGGCACCTACTCATTTGTCTCTGAAAGGCCTGGGATAAAGACAATGTGAATTTCTCTTTATCATTCCTAATATAATATTTCACTTGACTTATTTATCAGCTGTGAGTACTATTTTCTTCAAACAGCATAAGTGCTCTCCTCAGGAAATCCCACTGACTATGTTCCCCATGACAAATCCCATTCTTTATGCTACACCTCTTCTTGACAACTATTTAAATGCCTAAATTCAGCATTTTATCTACTAAAACATTTCAGATGTTCATAGCTACGAAAAGTTGTTAATTTTTTTTCTCATAGAGATACAAGAAATTTTTCATGTGCCTTCCTATGGTACATTCTGTCCCAGCCAACATTCAAGTCTGAAGCTCATCATGAAGTGCTGTGTATAAATTGCACAATATTTTAAATTTCAGGATTTTTAAATTCTATGTAAAGATCAAGCTAGTTTAGTCAATATAAAACTTCTTCTCCAGCATCCCACCACAGGGTGAAAGGGTGGGGGGTAGTTACCCCACAGTGCCTCTCTCTCAACTCTGTCTTAACCCTGAATACTCAAACACTTATTCTATTTGCAAACTTAAGCCTATTTCATTTAAGTGCTTTCCCAGACACCTATAAATAGTCTCTTGGAAGTGGTAATTAAGTCAGGACCACATTCACTCACAGGAATTTAACAGCTTCTCCTGGCAGAATGCAATTGTTTTTTCCTCCTCTATCCAAGTCTTTGCAATTGGCCACAGGGGACCTGGAATGCTTTAATGGTTCAAAACATTTGCAGTATGATTGTATACTGGCACATTATTATTTGTTTTCCTTCATTATTCATGCTGCTATTAATTTTTATTTTAAAAATAATGTGAAGAAACAGATTAAGTCTGAGCTCAGATTTGTCATGTGCCCAAAATAAAATGGGAGGTGGAAGAGAGGGTGGAGCTGCCCTAGAGGACCCAGACGGCTGAAGGACAAGATGGTGGATGTTAGGGAGAACCTGTGGAGATGTTAGCAGAGACAGTTGTGAACTCCAGCATTCAAAAATATATTTCAGCTAACTGAGATTACAGTTTAGGCTTATTGTAGTGTATACTAACTTCAGTCACTGCAATGACAATTTTACGTTAATTGTATAATCATAAATTGCTAGAAGCAACTTGCCTACAAAAATTTGCTGACGTTAGCTTGATTTTGCTTTCAAATAATAGATTAAACTTGAAGGAAAAAAGTTGTTTTCCAGAATTTCATTTCACTCTATACTTAAAGTAAGGGAGAGTTATTTGTCCTGTTAGATTTAACAAAGAAACCTGTCATGCCAGCATTTTATACACCCAGTGGCCACAGCCCACTGCATTCTAGCTCTAACAGGAGATGGTTTTTTAACCTCCTGACCTTGGAGCCAGCGTGGTGCTGTGCCATCCCAGGCAAGGAGGCCCCTTCCCTGCTGCTGGTGCTGCCCACCCCTTGGGCAGGGCTCTCAGGGGAAGGCCTGAAGACTGGTGTGTGTCTTGTGTCAGTTTGAAAAATGGTAAATGTAGTCACTGTCCCACATAAAGCTGTTACAAAACAGCAATAAAGAACATTCTAGATAAATTACCATATATAGGCTTTATGCAGGATTCCCCAGCACATTCTCTCAGCAACTCCCAATTACTTCAACAACACTGGAGTGCTTGTTCTCACATTGACATCACCAGAGAGACATTTATACCAACACAAGATGTTTGCTGTGCAGAATATGTCCAATACTGTTTTACATAAGCACATTATTGCAGTTCATTTTTCATTTTCATCGAAAGATGTCTGTGGCGTTGCCTACTCTTAGGAGAGAAAAACAACAGAAAACAACCCCCCAGCAACACTGGGGTTTTTCTCCCACCCAGAAGAAACATGCCAGCTCCCATGTGTTTCAGTAAGTACACATTCCACTTCAGCAAGACAAGTATCACTGGCAATGATATATGTACACAAATATATATGTACACACATATATAATATCTCTGGAACATGAGGATGATTTAGCAAGTCAAATCAAAGTCCATCCAGCCCAGTACTGTGTTTCTAACAGTGGCCACTCCCAGCTGCCCAGAGGAGTTTAAGGACAAATCAGACATACAATGACATTTTTCAAGAGCCATCTTCCAATCTTCAGTGAATTCCAGCTCAGGATGTTCTTGCCCAGAGCTAGTAGCCCTGTATTCAACCGTTTCCAAGGGACTTTCTTTATTAAATTCATCAAATTGTTTTAGCATCCACAATATATATGGCAGAGATCCTTATCTATACCCTTGGAGAAGTACTATCTTTTGAACCTTTGTGCTGTTACCAGTTTGATGCCTCCTATCTGTTGTACTAAAGGTAACCGTGATGATTTTCTGTCTTCTCCATGGAGATGCATCACATCTTCCATCCATCCCCACCATGATGTGGTTTTGTAATATTCCCAGCCTCATGGAGGAAGAAATCTCATCTTTATTTCTTGCCAATTGGACTGAAGTGATCACTGCCTCTCATTCACCATGATGGCTGACCAACAAATGAGAAAACAGAGTTGGATAGCAGTCCCCACTAGTCTGTCCTATCTGAAATAAGGGAAAAAATGCAATTTAATGGTTTATTTTGGCCTTCAGTTCATTTTTCATGTGCTGTGGATATGTACAGAAGTGCTGAGTATCAGAACCTCCACAGGCTATATCAGTTCTGAAAAGCAGAATTCCTTACAGAATTCCTCAGTACGCCCAGAGCAGAAAAATACAACAGTAATACTATTATATCAATGTTACAGGAGTATTACATTCATAACCAGAAAGCTCCTCCTCTTATATAGTAGTCATCAATATTTTTTCAGGGATTTTTTTTTTTTTAGTTTAGTTGTTTTGTTGTTTTCATTTTAATTTTTTCTGGGTAGCACTGCCAGCCCATTTAGATGTATATTTTTCTTTTAAGTCAACACTCCTCACAGAAATGAAGTTGATATTTTATAGTGATGTATCAGATCATTGCTAGATGTAGGATATATGTGCACAGAATTTCTAATCTTTTTCATTTCATGGAATCATTACTGTTGGAAAAGACCTCCAAGATCGTCAAGTCCAACTTTTGACCAAAGGTTAAAACCAGCAAAATAAAAATAAACAAAATTAGTTGGATGTTTGTCCTTTGTAATTTTTGTCCTACATCATCCCCTAGTCAGCATCTCCCCACCAAAACTACCTAGATAAATTACCTAGGCACACTTCAGTGTGTTCTGAGAGCCCTTAAAGTTCACATATCCTCAAGTTCTTGTCAAATTTACATTAATATTTAAATTTAAACTGATCCCCAGAGATTATATTTTAAACATAGATGCATTAATATTTTCACTATATCACATATAATATTAAGCAAAGTTTAAATGATCATATAGGCTGCTTAGATATTTTTCCTAGTATTTAAAAACCTGCAATTAGCTTTCAAAATCTAAGGTTTCTCAGCCCTTTGACCGCAACCTTGTAAAATAAAGGCTCTTTTTCTTTATTTTACCTTTATTATAGGAAGAATATCAAGTTTCTGTAATGCCTAATATTGTAAAAACCATATTGCTAGACTTGGTATAGCAATAATACAGCCTAAGAAAAGCATCTGGTGAGCTCACACTGCTGAATTAAGATCAGTGTCCAGCAATGAGCTTTTGTCACTAAACACAGCAATC
This sequence comes from Notiomystis cincta, assembly GCA_013398075.1. Classification (NCBI taxonomy): domain Eukaryota; kingdom Metazoa; phylum Chordata; class Aves; order Passeriformes; family Notiomystidae; genus Notiomystis; species Notiomystis cincta. Next base: position 75,195 of record VZRX01005379.1, on the reverse strand, counting down.
TGGCACAAGGTTAAAAATCTCTTTTTTATTCATTACTTGATCCAATGTCTCATTAGCACAGAAAAATCCTTATGTCAAGGTCAACACCCTCCAAACAGTTTGATGCTGGAGAGATCTGTGCTATTACTCCTTGTGTTATGCAAATATAACTGCAGATTTGGTCTGACTCCAAACAGAAAGAACTTATTTCCCCTGCCTCTCTAGCAGAGTCAATGTCTTTTTCTCTCTATTGACTCCACTCTTGCTTTGGAAGCTCTGGATTTTTGTAACTGAGTTTCACACCATGAATTGCCTAAGCAGATAATGATGATACTACCCTTTGGTTTTATCTGTTATAAATGACTGTTGTTATATGTCTGTTTTAAATGTGTTCATCATCACAAAGAATGAAGAATTTTGTGGCAAAGACAGGGCTGCAATCCAGTTCTCTGGGGCAGGAGGCAGGTGATTTAATCACCAGAGTTTCTCCTTCCATAGTGTCTTGCCTCTTGAACTAAACACTTCCAGGTTCTGGGGAAACCTGGAAGGGAAAAATGCAAAGTCCTATGAAAATCGAAGTTGAAAGGTTTAAAATGACACTGAGTATGCAGCTGAAGAGACCTTCCTGTATGACCAGCATGGCACTGAGCAATGCCACTGACAACAGACTGCAGGTCTAAGGGCTGCATGTGTTTCCTTCACAAATGCTGACACTGGGCTTGCCAGAGGGGTGGGAAAGCTGAGGGACTGCTTCTTTTTCATTTTAACAGCTGCCAGCATCCTGCAGACATCCAATGGAACGATGGAAGGGAGGCTGCCATGCCCAGCTTCCAGGCCTGGCTGTCCTAAAGATGCCTACTAAATGATTCCTTGGCTTGTAGGTCTCAGAAACCACTTCTGCCACTAACTGACATGACTGGGAGAAAACAAATCTGTAGGCCATTAAATGTTTCATGGAATTAAATCAACACAAAAACCAAACCAAATCATAAAAAGCTCCAAATGAAACAGTATGTATGATGTGCCTTAAATCTGGTGAGACATAATTTTAATCTATACCTGAATTGAAGATTATAGATTATGCTGGTTTAATTTCATTATCAGATCTGGTAAAACAAGAGAGAGGTCACACAGAGTGGGGGAAAAAAGGGAAAAAAAAGCAAAAAAGAAAGTAAAAAAGAAGGCATTAATTTACAATGCTATTCAGAATGTTACAATTGTGTGCATGAAAGCTGTGGTAGTCCATTGGATCCTCCTGTTGCCATTCACCTGACATACATTATTAGTATGCAGTTTTCTATAACCACTAGCCCAGCTGAGGTTTTGGTCAGCATGTTTAGGATGTCCTATGTTCTCCTGTGAGAATAAAGGAAAATCCAGAAAATGAGCAATGACTACTTCAGGTGTTGTTCTCTTTCCTGTTGTGAGTTTTCTGACTGTGGTTTCTTTCTTTGCTGTGGTTGCCAACATTTTGATGAAGTCACAGGACTGCCCTGTACAAAAGATATCCCTTAAAGCAGAGGTCAGTGGTATGCTTTAGGGCTGAAATGAAATAAAATAATTTTTTTTCTTTTGGCTGGAAAAACTTATAAATGGCATTTTCCTTTCCACAGGAGTTATTTCAATGTGTTGGGACTTTTTTCTACGAGAGAGTCTGTATATGAACTAGGTTAACAGCAGCTAAGTTTCCTAGTATCATGACCCTTTGGGAGTACCATTTTACTAGAAGTAAAATGACATATAATCCTCCCCCCTAGCAACATCATTATTTATTACCACTCTATTAATAGATCCTGTAACTTGTTTTTATTAACAAAAGATATGACTGCATATTTGGCAGTAACTCTCTTGATACCAAGGCAAAAAGTCACAAGATTAGAATCATATTTTCTCAATAACACTTTCTAACAATAGATAGAATTCACACTAAAGAACATCTTGCTAAGAATAGATGGAATTATTGTATAAAAATGCTTCATGCACAATGGAAAAAATTCCAGTAATTTTGGCTGGAAGACTACGACAATTTGTGACAAAAAGAAAATGATGCTGTCACAAGTTCAGAAAAATGTTTTAGCTCTGCTAGGATGCTGCTTGTCTGTTCACCCCCACAGTTCCACACTCTTTTTGAAGAACTTAACTTTTAAAAAAATTGCCACTCTTTGGTAGTTGTCTGTCTCCTACATGTAAAAAATGTAGTTGTGAACATCATACCTGAATTAAAATTGAGATTACTTTGCATTGGGATCATTGTTTTTTCTGTATGTGTATCATCCTGGTGTAGCTTGTCTTTTAGTGGAGGAGTGCTTCAGTAACATCTTCAAAGCTACCCCACTAATCCTTAAAACACAATTTGATAATACCTGCACAAAGTCAGGCTGCAGTTAGACTGACAGTGTGCTGACTGTGTTTAGCACTGGCTAATACTGTATCACACTTTCTTTATACTTGTCTTTCTTGGATTTTCAAGCTCCTTCTTCAGCAGAACAGGCTCCTGCTATTCTTAAATGCTAGAACATATTTAGAATAATTGGCAACCACAGTTTCTTCATTCTCATTTTAAGCATCCCCCTTTTACATGGGAAAATAAAAGTCCAGTGTCTTCATCTTAGAGCTATACCATGTTTTTCAATGGTGCCATAAATCACATCATCCCACTGGAATTAACATAAGATAGGATAGTCCTTTGTTAGGGTGTAGTTGACATACATGAAATGTCCATGTCTCACATCATGTGAAGAGATGACTTGAACCAATCACTCCTTGTCACAGCTGTCAAATCCTAACCAAAGGCAACAGGATCAGCTGCAGCTCCCGTGATGCCACACTGAACAAAGCACCCCCTGGCTAGAGCCTCTTACCCACACTGTGCAGAAAGGCAACACTCCCTGCTGACACATTCCCTCCTCCTTCCCTTTACCTTGTGTCCCACCACTGAGGTGGGGAACCAAAAGCTGGGAAGTGCCATGGAGGGGTGAGAGCTGGAAGATGTGGGGCAGCACCAGAGGGTGAATCTCATTCTCAGTGGGTCCATGAGTTGAAAGCAGGGAGGTCTGACTTTCCTCTAGTAAGTCTTTGCTTGGCCAAAGCAGCTAAATGTTAAAAAAAAAAAAAGTAAAAATCACTGTCATTTTAGAGAAATGTAAAGTCTGCTGTAGAAGAATGGATACCTTTTATTAATACATTCTTATTTAGATGTATTTTACTTAAATACTTTCTTAATTTAATTTTGGCCTTCTCTACCTGTAAGTTTGAAGTGATCTACTGAAATCTGTTCCTGTCAGGTCAACCTAAATGTGTGGATTTGAGTGTAGAGAGGACCATAGCATCAGAAGTTCTGCTACATTTTACAGCTTATAGGAAGGCTAAGTTTAAAAGCTGATAGGAAGGTTAAATTTAAAATTGTTCCAAAGAGCACACCTTCAGATGACAGCTTAATTTCCTTTTCCCACAAATCACTGTGTTTTATTTCATGCAAATTTCTTAGTTTTCAAATATCTTATCTCATCATGTGGGAAAAGCACTCCTGCATTTCAATATCCATATAGGTAATAGTTTTGCAGCTTTAATCTTGAATTCCCATACTGGCCATAAAATGCAGAACTGCCTCTTTAAAACAACAACAACAAAAATTAGGGCGCATAGCTTGCAATGATTTCTATGTTCTTTAACATTTTCCTGCCACACTTCCTTTATTTTTGTCTGTCATTAGTTTAATTGTAATTTCATCTGGCTTAAGCATCTGTCATTTTGTTTATCTTTTCTGTACTATGCATACCAATGGCACTGCCTAAGTAACAGCACAAGCGTGTTTATGTTAATAACAACAGGCATACAAGGAATTGTTCTATGTCAGGTGCTATCTTACAGCATCCCTTTGAAAGAACAGATTGCCAATGAACACTGAACACCTGTTTTTTGCATTCTTTAGTAAATGACTAATGTTTATATACAAAGAGAAGGTGACCTCAGTTGCGAGCTGCAGCAGCTGGCAATCCCACTGCCAAATCCCTGCAAATGCTAGCCAGTGAGAAAAAACAAGTTTTCTTTTTGTGGCTTCCACTGTCAGCTTTATTTGTTCTCAGCTAACTCAAATATTACCTATCCACACAGGATCACAGGCCAAAGTACTTCCTGCAACCAGCTGCTGGCACCGAGTGTGTCCCACTGATCAGTAATGAAGGTGCTGCGAGCACAGGATTTATCTCCACAGAAGACTTGGCTAGTTATAGGAGAAAGATCCCATATGGAAGCCACACAAAGCCCTACAGCATCCCTAGAGGAGGAGCAAACCCGATTTCCTGCCTGGCTGGGATGGCAGGCAGGCGGAAAGGAGATACTTTCATTGTTTACAGTAGAATAGGAATTCCAACTCGAAGAGACCAGAAGCAGAGGCCTGAGTAGGCAAAATGACATTCCTCCTGCCTCACGTGTTCAAATCCAACTGGTTTTGAGAAACATTTTCATAATTACCTTCCAGGAGGAGAAGCTGAAAAGTACTCCTGATCTTCCCACAAAACATGCACAGAGGGTGAATGCATTTCTAGAGGGAAGAATATTTCATTGACATGAAAATCAAGGCACCACACTACGTTAGACTCAACAGGCGCCTCTAGTTCGGAGGCAAAGAGATTTTCCATATTCTTATTCAAGCGATGCTGGAGGCAGAGATGGAGGTATGATTCACAAACCACAGCCTCCAGTTTGGCTGCTCCTGCTCCTGCAGCTTAAGAGCCAGCACAGTAACTAGCTATCTTTCCAAAGGAAATAGCCTGTATTGCAAGGAAACATTCAGGAGTCTTTGTGAAAGCTAAAGAGCCAAATTGATACTTGTGGCAGCACTGAAGGAAAAATCAGCACATTAATTATTATCATTAATTGGCACACACATAGCAATTAAAAATAAACTGGTTAAATGACTGATACTGATTATGGACACTTATTTCTTGGTTGCAAGAAAATAAGGTATTTTGAATGTGTTTGCACTATCACTCACAGTCCTAAAAGTTGTTCAATAGCAACTTTACTTGCTCACTCACAAGGCATATGCATTTTGGTAACCAATTAATATTTGAAAATTATGAGCAAAGAATATAAATTTTACCTCTTTCATGGTTCTGTTTGTTGTTTTAATTCTGTTTTTCATATTACGTATTTTGTCATCTTTCATATAATTATATTTACTGAAAGCTGCAATGCACAGATCTAAAATCTTTTCCCAAAATTCACATTACTTTAAGTTTCTTTTTTCAATCTCCATCTCCTTTTTTGGAACCCAAATCAAGCATGAAAATTTTCAGCCAGAAAAAATGTTTATGCTACTAGTCAGGGCACAACATGTACCTAAGTAAATGCAAACACTCCCTCTTGCTGCACAGGATTGCAATTTTTTTCCAGCTTTGTAGATCTTTATTAGAAAGCTGATTTATGGGTAGTGCTGATCCAAATGAGAGCTGTCATGGCAGTTAAAGTAGGTGTAGCACCATTCATTTTGAGGACAGAATAAGTTTTGCATATGTAGTTTTTGCCTTCTGCTTTAAGGATTACCTATTAATGTTACCTGCTAAGGAGTTTCTCTTTTCCACTCCAACTGAATTTTGATTTTTTCACTTAGATAAAATCCTTAAAGCTAGAGTGGAAGGCAACTTACATATTTAGGTGTCTCATATTGACTTGCAGTCAAAAAAAAAAGGAAATCTTCTGGTTAAAAGCAATTGAGGATCAATTACCCATGAAAGTTTTGAAACCTCCCAAACTGACTGAATACAGTGTACTGTGCAGCAAGCCCCTCTCCCAGGTTCCTTAAATCAGTGTGGAATGACACTGGCTCAAATAGCTTGTGTTTATATGGTAGAGCAAAGGGCAACTTATTAGCTGTCTTTGATAGCTGTAAGATTATTGCACCATTGTGTTATCTTAGTTCTGTAATATGTAATTGTATAAATCCTTCTGAACATTTGTCATAGAGCTTAAAGTGGATTTTATACTCTTATATACTTTTTATACTCACATATCTTAACGATAGATTTAAAATTAGAGAGGATATTAAAAATCAGGTGTTTCCTACCTGGTCAAGGCTGTTTTTGTTGTGTCTGTGAGAGAACCACAAGTTATTTTTAAATAAAAAGCTAGGTTTATTTTGTTTTCTTTCTATAAATTCTCCAAAGGAAGGAAGTCTTTACCAGAAGCTCCTAAGGTTGGTTTCCTTTTACTGGCATAGGAGATGTCATTTGATGGTTTGCCTTGAAACTGAATCCAAACATCTCATCACTGCCTGTCCAAGCCCTCCTCCAGATTAACTTCATCAGACAGATTAAAATGTGAACAACCTGAAACATTTGCAAGAGTTTGGCATGTGATACACACTGTGTTTCTGAGGACACAGTTTTTGTAATGTCTGATCTCTGAACTGCTGGAGATGTGAGAGTGCTGTGGAAGAGAGATTAACAATGTCAAGCACCAGGAAAATCAGAGAGAAAGGAGAAAAACCTCTTGGGCATTAGGGAAATGAGGTCTTCAGAAGACAGAGTCTGAAAAATAAAAGTCTTTCAGGATAATCACAATTATTTTGCCACAGTAGTATGATTTAGTCATTAAAAAAGTTCCTGTAAAATAATCATATCCTTCATAGCTACATGAATAAATTGTCATGGAAGTGGCTGTCCCAGCTCAGGCTGCAGTAGACAAAGTGGTCTATCATGTTGCCATCCTCAAATTCAGTTTTCACGAAAACTAAACCAGCATTTAGGGTACAGTGCTGTTCCTGTGTTAGACCCATGCCTCTAAGCTTCCTTCTCAGTTTAACACAGTGGAACCCTGAAGTGTTATATGTAATTCTGCCCTGCAATAGACACCTAGCAGTACCATCTCTTAAGATATGGGAACATAGGTTTTTCTGGTGACACTAACATCCTTTTGAATAGTAGGTGGGAACAGAGCAAGCATACTAGGAGGGCTCCAGCTCATGCAGCACACCAGTACTGCATGGTTCAAATCCTGCATAATCTCAGCCCACTATAAATGAAGTCACATGAATTTATGAAATGGATTTTCTAGAAGTGCTAGAACTTCAAAGTGAGTGGCATAAATCAAAAATGTATTGATATGTCAGAAAAAAAAAAAAAGTAGGGTATTATTTAAATCATTGGAACTTTGAGAAAAAGGGCTGAAGGGATGTAGGGGATAAAACAAGTTTTCCAGCAGCTTGGTCACATATCTTATGAGGAACTAACCCAGCTCTGGGGTCCCCAGCACAGGAAGGACATCAGCCCCTCAGAGCAAGTCCAGAGAAGGGCCGCCAAGTTGATTACAGGGATTGAGCACCTCTCCTATGAGGAAAGCCTGAACGAATTGGGGTTGCTCACTCTGTAGAGGACAGGGGGTCTTCCAGGAGCCTCTTCTGAAGGGAGACCACAAGAAAGATGGAGAGTCAATTTACGAGATCATATAGTAACAGGACAAGGGGGAACCGCTTCAAATTGAGACTAGATCTAGGCTAGGCATTAGGAAGAAATTAACTTTTAGGTATTAGGAAGAATTTACTGAGGTTGGTGAGGCACTGAACAGGTTACTCAGAAAAACTTCCCAGGATTCCCCCATTCCTGGTGACAAACACCTCAAAACCTCCGTCCGGACGCTGTCTGGTCTCCCCGCCTGTTTGTGGGCGGCGGCGAGCGGCGGGCCCCGGAGCAGGGCGGCCGCAGTTCCGCCCCTCGGCAGGAGGTAGCTCAGGCCCCGCTCGCAGCTCGGGCACCACAGGCAGCTCGGGCACCACAGGCAGCTCAGGCCCCGCTCGCAGCTCGGGCCCCGCTCGCAGCTC
>VZRX01005379.1:0-66766 GCA_013398075.1 Notiomystis cincta | reverse complement strand
CCCGGGGGCTGTGCCGGGGGCTGTGCCGGGGGCTGTGCCGGGGGCTGTGCCGGGGGCTGTGCCGGGGGCTGTGCCGGGGGAGGCTCTCCGGCCGGGCCCGGCGGCTGCCGGTGCCGCTTTGTGGGCAGGAGGTCGGGAAGGAGCCGTGTGCCTCCGCCGGAGCGCTCGGCGGCCTGGGCGCGCCGGCCCGCCTAGCGGATCGCGGCGCTCGGCCCCAGAGAGCAGCCGGCTGACAGCTGAGGGTGCTGCGGACACCAGAGCCCCCGGCTTTAACGCGGCTCCCTTTCCACAGGCCTTTCTCTCTTTCTCTTCTGGTTTTTTCCTGGACTGAGCATCCCAATTGCTCACCTTACATATGGTTTGAAGCCATTTGCAGGAAAGCTTTGTTTTTCCAGTGCAGGCCCCACGGATGCCCTGCGAGCCTATCTCTGCTCGGGTTCCTCATACCCCCTTCTGCAGCCCCCTTCCCCGTGCCATTGGGGCAGCCCCAAAGGAACTGCAGAATATTAGCAGCAATGTACTTTTAAAACCGCTCCAGGACAATCCCAGACAGAAAAAGGTTTTTGTTTTTTCTTATCCTCATACATTCTGAAAGGTGAGTATAAACACGAAGTTGTGGTATATGCAGTGGATATATACATGAGTTAAGCCATGGAAATGACAGCTAACCTAAAAACCTGCAAATACTTGACATGGCCACGAAAAATCTATGCACCAAGTTTTGCTTTCCAAACTGTGGGATATTAGGAGGTAGAAGGAGCATCTCCAGCTGCCTGAGAAGGAACCTTCCCCATGGGCTGGAGGAACATTTGAATTCAGGAGAAAAAGAAATTCCTTGATTTTTAAATACTAATGGAACTCAAGATTGCTGGCATTAAAGCACTTGGTAGGAAAGGTGGTTAGGATTCCTCCCACTAGATAAAATGAGATATTTTTGAAATAAGATATTGAGATATTTTGTGGAGGTATCCCACAGAGCAAAGTAGTCCAACTGTATCCTTGCTATCTCCATGGCAGCAGCTATCATAGGGCAGCCTTGGTGGGCAGTAACTCCTGTAGAGACAGGAGCATTATATTACTAATAACAAAAACTTCTAGAAAATTTCTTTGAAATACTGAGGGGCTTTCCACAGTCTGAAACATCCATGAATGAACTGAAAGTATTGACCTCAGTATACCACAGTTTCCATTCCATAGGAAGCATTAATACTATGTACAGCCCCCACCCTAATACCTGGAAAGCAGTTCCAATTAGGCAATATAAAAATGATGGACAAGAAATTGCCAGCTGAAAGTGATCAGCTGTTGTCATTGTGCAATACTGGCCATGAAGAAAACTTAACATTCACCGAAACCCCAACACTTGGCGTCAGTATGAATTTACAGAAAGGAAGGCCTGAGCTCTGGGGTGACCTGAAGACCACATTTTACCCTGAAAGCTTTAGTGGATTCAGCCCTCACAACATGCAATGTCAGCCATTAAAAATGCCTACCAGGGTGTTAATCACCATTTTCTATCACAAGAATGCATTTCTTTAAAAGTGAGTGACCTGCTCCTTATCTTGAGCAGCAAGACAGGTTTTGTGGCCTCCAGCTGTGCAGACAAGCTTTTCTGTATGATCAAAATCTTGCTTTTTTTTTTTTTTTTGCTTCTAGGTGACCCAGTTTCAGCAGAAGGATCAGAGGAACAGGGTGTCCCCAGAGTTTCCATACATTTAACCCTATGTGGTATTTTGCTCTTTCCATGTGGTCTGCAGGTAAGTTTTCTTTTAACATCTGATTGAAGAAAAATACTGAATTTAATTCTCATTCACTGTGCTGGGGAAACAAGCTATAAAATGTTTCTGGGCTTCTAAAATTCACATAATAGAGCATGTTAACATGGAATCACTCAATTATTTATGTTGGAAAAGACCTCCAAGATTTTCAAGTCAACATGTGAGCATCCAGACTTTTGTCTGAAATTGACACCAACTCGTTCCTCAGCCTAGCCCAGGCCTCCAGCAGGAAAGCCAAAGGAATAATTTCAGAACCTTGTAGCAGTGACATATTATTGCTTATTTTTACTCTAGTGAACTGCATCTATAAAAAGATCCTCAAATTACTATCCTAAGATTTCAATTGAGATATTTAACTGGAAAACTTTGACTTCATCAACATGGAGAATTTAGGAGGTAGATTTAGCAGGGCCTGTTGTGATAGGACAAGGGGTAATGGTTTTAAACTAAAAAAGGATCAATTTAGATTAGAGATAAGGAAGAAGATTTTTATAATGAGGGTGGTGAAACACAGTAACAAGTTGCCTAGGGAGGTGATGGACGCCCATTCCTGGAAACATTCAAGAGCAGGTTGGATGGGTCTCTGAGCAATCTGATCTAACTGAGGATGTCCCTGCTCATTGCAGGATGGACTAGACAAGCTCACTGGAGGGGGATTGGAATAGACAATCTTTAAAGGTCCTTTCCAAGCCGAACTATTTTATGATGATTTCCCTTAAGGAAATGTGTCATGGATGGTCATTGCAATTGATCAGTCCTGCAAATGCATCTGTGTAATAAAACACTTGACCAAATTATTCTAAGAGGCATCTATTAAACAATTTTGCTTAAGTTGTAAGAGAAAAACTTTCTTTCATGTCTTTCATGGGATTAGAGAGTTTCTCAGTCAAGATCATCACCTTTTACAATTCAAATGACTAGCACAGAAATCACAATCAGCATGCTGGGGTCTTCTTTCATAATCCCATGGCCAGGTGGTTACTCCAAGAAGGCTGAACTAAGCTTAGTAGAGTTTTCAATATTTATGTTTATTACAGGATAAGACTCAGTTTCCCAACTAATATTAATTGTTTTCATTTTATGATGTTAGCTGATAATTTTTTCCCAGTGATGATTTGGCAAAAAGGCAGCCTGTCCTAAACCCAAGCTGGTATCTGTAGCTACTTGCTTCCTTTTCATGGTATTAAATCACCAGTCCTTGGTTCAGCTGTCCAGGTGTTGTCTGAGCAATGCAAACAATTTTCTGAGTGCTACAGACATGAATGCATCTCCCAACAGCTGTGTGTCTAGCATTGCACAGAGATTAAATCACTTACCACAGGAGCTGGGTAACAGCATTTTTGTGGTTCCTAAACCAGACTTTGGTCACCAATACCCATCTGCCAAAGTGGAGTGATACAAAAAAGTTTGTGATTAGTAAAAGCTTGAAAGCAGAAGCTCCTCCTGTCTGGTCTATCCACTCTGTTGTAAACTCTTCTTGCTTTAAAAGGAGTTCTTTTACATTAGGACTTTTTGCTTTTTTTTTTTCTTTACTCAACAGCACTGAATTAATCAGAGAGAGCATTTGTAAAAGGCTGTGTTAATGTGGACTTCCTCTGCTGGTTTTCCAGTAACTGAGCATGATTTCTAAGATTTTAAGTAAACAGAGGATTAAACTGGCTTTGGGGTTAAATCTTCCTATTGCAGGATAATTCATCTGCAGTGCAGGGCTGGAGAAAGCTATTAGTTGGGAATACATGGATATACTTTCTCAGAATGATGCTGCTGCTCATCTGAAATAAGATGTTGGCCATCAGTTTACAAATTCCTGTAATTCCAAAAGTAAACTCCTGAGAAAGGCTTAGGCAGATGAATACTAATATGAGGACAGGAACTGCCTAGGCTTCTGTGTACTAGAAAAAATATTTTATACATTTTACATAAATCTGTAGTTGCTTGCATTTTTCACTGTCACATGTACCTGCCCTAAGATCTCCAGATTGGAGTGCTAGGCACTGTCAGAAATGAAATTACAGGCTAGCTACCTTCTCTCTCTTTTTCTCTTCCTTTTGAATTTGACTCCCTAAAGTAAGTGTCCATTCTCATTTTATGAGTTGAAGATGATTTCAGGTTGAATTCTTCACAGACAAAAATTGTATTTTCTGAAACTCCAATCATATTTTAATCATTAATCTTCCCTATCTTTGTTAAATCACCTGCCTCTCATTTTCCCTTTCTGCTTCTCTCTTCTTTGCTTGCATTTTTCTGCTTCTCTCACAGTTTTGCCCTCAGTGACTCACTCAAGTTTCTTCTTCTTTACCCCTCATGATTTTTTTTATTGTTCCTCTGTCCAGTGTTGCCTTTCTACTGTGCCTCCAGTGGCTTGTCCTTTGCTGCTCATATGCTTGTGTGATCTCCAGATTGCACCGGCTATTTAGACAAAAAAAAACCAAAACCAACTTAGATCTCTTAAGGCATCATAGTGGACATTACAAGAAGGATAATTTGAAAAGAATTGGAGTTCCTTGTCAGATTTTCTAGAAACATGATTTGCAAATAGAATAATGGGGAATTCAGTTGCTATGGACTTCTGATAGTTTTCTTCAAAGTGTCTAGTTTTTTGTTTAATTTAAACCAAGAATGTTTTACAGTATGTCCTTAGGCAGTTTTGCACAACAGAGCTCAGACTTTTTAGACTAAAATTAAAAAGCAATCCTGGAAGATGCTGAGTACTTTTGTAAATTCCCTCTGACTTCCATAATCAGATTCCTGTAAGACTCACTTTTCAGGCTAAAAGCCTGAATTGTCTTTTCAAATTCAGGTTAGTTTTGCTTATGTCTACTCCAGAGTACTTTGTATTTGCTGCCACAGATACAAAGTTTCACCTACAAAATAGATTTTCTGAAGCACTTCTGGGCCTCTGAAAAGCAAGAAATGCTTTTTTTCAGAAGCAACTTTTTCTAACCATTAATAACAATTTCTATGAGACCGCTGCTTCAATGTTCGCGTCAAAGCTTGTGAAATTTGTGGACCAAATTCCTCCTGACATAGAGAATGAGTAGTGTTAATTCATTCTGAAAGTGGATTGACAACCAGCATTTCAAAAGAAAGAGCAGCATGTGACAGCAGGTTCTGAGGCCTGGACTGAGTGGGGCAGCTAGGGGGGCCCTGGAAGCACTGAAGACGCCACCAGCTTTAATGAATGTCAGTATTGGCTTTGAACATCACCAGGATCATTTGTGAATTCTGGGCTATTAGCACACCAAGCAATGTTTACTGTTTACAGCTGCAAAATGTAAGTCTCAGAGTTCCTGGGTTATCACTGCAAATGAAGCTATTCATAAAGAGATGTCCTGGTGGATGCAAACATTTCTGAGAAACAGCAGAAAGAAGATAAAGTATTAAGGCTCTTGCAACTAATCCCATTGATAGGCTCATGGATATGCTTTCATGGTGTGTGCTCAGGGAAAGATAGGATGAGCTCAGGCATGTGCTCAGTGCCTTCCTGCCAGAGGGATATCATACCAGTTAGCTTGGAACCCTTAAAAAGTATAGACTTCAACAACCTTATTTTATTCCTACCATAGGTTAAAATACTGAAATCTATATTTAACCAGGGCAAATATTGTGTGTAATGTAGGCCATGATCTCTGTGTTAAATAGTGTGGTTTAGTTTAACAAAGCATCATTTAGGTGCCTTTTGGTAAAGGAATCATTGATGCAGCATTGTATTGCAGCAGGCAAAATTCAATTAAATGAACACTGACTTTAGATATCTCTGAAAAACAAAAGTCCAACCTATGCAGAAAGTCACTTTAGAAATAACACTCATCAGCAACACTGAGGTGAACTCAGGTACGCCTATAAAACACAGCAGTGTTCCAAAGTTAGCTAATAAAAAATAATTCTTTGGGCGAAAATAATTTTTCACAGAGTGTATTTCCCTTGAATTCATTCCCTTGAATGAACCGACAGTGGAGAATGAATGTCACTGCAGGGTCACAGCTGAGCCCAGAGAGCTCCTCGGGCAGATGAAGTCACTGCTTTGCTATGTTTATGCTGTAGCCCTGCCTCACATTTCTCGCAGGCATCTGAGGCCTGATTTATCAGAAGGAGCCTTGGCAGGCAGCACAATGGCATGTTTATGTTCCAAGGAGCACGAGGGCTGCCGGGAGGAGCGGCAGCAGCGGCTTCCTGCGCGCCGGGCTGGCGTGGGCTGAGGGGGAGAGGAGACACTGCGGCTTGCACTGCACACCAGAGATGTAGCTCTCAGGGATTAACACACATCGGCCAGGGATAATTTTCTACATCCCTCCAGCTAGGAAAAAGCTGATATGAGGATTTTGAGCACAGCCCTTATAGCTATTTCTTAGAAGAAAGCTTGTAGGTCATTCCTAGTTCTCACTGAATTGTAGCAGCCAGTGAAAGCTTCCAAACAACCACATTTCCAGAGGGTAAAGTCTTTACTGAGCCTTACTCTGTGATAGACCTTTGTTGAAAAGTTCCTGGAGACTCTGCAGTGATCACTCAAGTTTCCCAGTTCCCACCTGAGCAGTGCTGGAGGAGATAACAGAAGTGTCCCTGGTAAGGGTGCTCGGTGCTGCGCAGCAGGTGACACCCAGTATCCAGCCCAGCTTACCTCATACTGACCAGCTGAGGGTGGTACCAAACAGGGCGTGGTCCAGACACCTCTGAAAACTGCCACAGCCATGCCATAGGCAAGTGCACCCAGGATGGATACATAGGGGTAGAGGAAAATACAGCAAATTATTTTACTTCCTGGCCTGGGCAGCAGAGTGGGGTTCAGCACACATGGTTGCTGCTGGCAGTCCATCAGTAGAGTCCCTGATGACCACAATCTTCAAAGGATGTAGTTCCCATCTAAGTCATTGCCCTCAAGGAGGACTCTGCCAAAGCTGCTGTGGTTACATGTGGGCATGGTGGGCCCCTCTCTGCTGTTTTGCAGTGTTGTCTTCTGTATCATCTACCTCCTTTTTCATCTGATTTTTTCTTGTTCATTTTGGCTTTTCTTTGATACATGATTCCTCCTTTGTTGTTTACCTTTTTTTTTCCACAGTTGACAAAATCACTTGTTAGTCAAATATTTATTATTATGATCATGTCAAACAGCACTATTTTTTTTTAATCTTTTTAGCATCCTACAATCTGCCTCTTTTTACTTTTCATTCCCTCTCTTACTTCCTTCTTTTCCCTTGCTGTCCCAGTTTTTCCCCCTTTGCCTTGCATGACACCATTCCTCTTGTGTCTCTGCTCTGTTGTAACACCAAGGCAGTGTCACACACCGAGGGTGTTCATGTGTTCATACTTCAGAGTATGAACAAAACCTAGTGGTTCAGTAGATCTATTGTAATACTTTCTGTGGCTTCCATCATGCTAATCATCATACTTCAATGTGTTCATTATCATACCTTCTGTGAGTTGCTACTATCTTTGTTGTACAAATGGTAACTTATAAGGAAAAATTATGTGTCAGATCTTACTCATATTTGGACTACTAAAGCTCAGATGTGAGGTCCTCTGAAATTAATTATTCTGAAAGTTGCATGCAGACCAATGAAGCTCTTCAATAGGACTTCTGAAAGTCAAGTAAGTGGATGGCCACAACATTATATGGACAAATCACCAGGGATATGGCTGATTTCAAATTCCCACAAGATCTAGTCCCTTTTTTTGGCCAGGGATAGCTACTGGGTATTATGTAGTTCTTTCAGAGATAGATGAAGCATCTCCATATTGACCAGCTTTATTCCCAGACCTTCAAACTGTTCAGCAGTAACACTAATATTTCAAATCTCTTCCCCAGCCAGTGGATGCTTCATTTCTAGTTCTGTAGTCTCCAGGGTTTTTTTAAGCATCTCTGTTGTTCAAGGGATTCCCTGCCCCTCGCCTCCCACCCAGTTTCAGTCAGCTGGCAGTTGCAATGCACCTGCATCATTGTGGGTACCATGAAATCAGTTTCTCACATGCTATCTCACCTACTTGCAGTGTCATTCCCAAGGCCATGGGGGGCAAACTGGGTGGGCAGGTACAAACTTTTCTCATCAACTGATCTCGAGATCTGGTAGTATTTTGGTAATGTTAATTAAAAGCAAGATCTATTTTTTTTACCTTTCTCTATTTATATTATAACAGGGCCATGTATTCAGCTGCTGAAAATCAGCCTGCACATGAAGTAACCTGGCACAGTCACAATATATGTGCTTCTTCAAGATAGCACCCTGGGAATTAACCTCATACTTGGTCTTTCCCACATATAATCTGAAAGGAAGGCTGTGATATGACCTTCTGTGAACTGGGTATTAACAGTGCATGCTGTACTCCATTCCCAATTTTGAGTATTTATTTGGTTTATAATTCTGAGATGAGATTCACTTACATTTTCTTGTTTGGCATGCAGCTGGTTTTGACACAGTAATTAAGAGCCAGCACACTCCAAAGCACCCAGCTAATTATTGAACTCTCTCAGGCAGGAGAAACAGTAAATTATCTGAGCAGTGGAAAGGGAAATAGGTCAGTTGAAAAATACGTTTTTATGAGCTGATACTGGGTTTGACAATACAGATGCTGGCAAGAATGAAAGGAATCCCAGTTTGGTTTTGAAAAAGGTAGATTTTTCACAGAGAACGTGTCTCTTCTGGGAACTCTTAATTTAATGTACATTGGTTTCCTATTTTAAGAAAACAATTTGCCATTAACACTATGCCAGCCAGACTTATATTTTTTTAATCAAAAACTCTTTGTTCTGAAGTATTTAATGGCCCAAAGAGGAGGAAATTGGCTGTGACATTTCAGTTTTTCCATTCTAAGGGGAAAATGGTCGAAGGTCTAAAAATATCCCTGAAAGCACTCTCCCTCTCATCATTGTAATATACCATAAGGCATGTGACAACAAAGACATTTCTTTCTGAGCCTAGCATTGTTTTTAATCAGCTAAATCTGCAGCTGAGACCATCTCCATGTAAAACTGCTGACTCAAATAAAAAATTTGTTTACCTGACTAATTTGATGACCTACTCTGCACTACAATGTCTCCAGTTCATCCTGCTTCCTGATCACAAATGATAGTTGTCCTAAATTACATATTCATTGAGGGGAAAATCTCAGCAGGCTTTGTGCTGTGGGGCTCTTTTTCTGTTAGGCACTCTTCAGCTCCAATCTCTATTTGATCATTCATACTAGAGGAATATTGAAAGTATATTCATACATTTTTTGGTCTGTGGCTGTGAATGGACAGGTGAGGTAGATGGTACATGTAAATAAAGATTAAGAAAATGCATCCTATGGTGGATTAATGGCAAGGAATATGTTGTGGAGGCCAAAGATGGGGGCCTTATCATTATGCCAAGATACCCAGTAGAACTCAAAGTGAGTCTTGGTATTCAGATTATTCCCCCAGCAGTGAATTCAGACATGTGAGTGAATCACAGGGCACTTGTTTATTGTCAGCTCAGAAAAAATAAAGCGAGACTCATTTATGTGTAGACTGAGGCCAGTGTGGAGACATTCCTAGACAGGGTGGAGCCCACAAGGCAAGCGGTGCTGTCACTGGGGAGGGAGCAGGTCCCAGTTTGCACTGAAGCTGGAGACAGAGCTTTGCAATATGATCTATGCAGTGCTGAAATTTGCTTAGGAGGGTTTTGCCCCTTATCTCTCTACCTCACAGCCCTGGTCACTCACTCCTGAATTACAGCTTCCTGCCTGTCCTCAATTGTGCTGCTACAAATGAGTGTGGGGCCAGGCCATTGAGTAGGTCTCTAAAGCAGCCTAGGTTAAAAATAGCCTTCCAAAATAATTTTGCCTTTTTGAGTTTTAAACCAAAACCATTTCAGCTGCCTGATTTTACAGACAACCCCTAAAAGTACCTATATAAGCACAACTGACATGGTAACAAGCTGACCTACTGAAAGGTAACTTAGGTTCTCAAATTCTAAAACAAAAGTGTCCTGGAAATATACACAAAGAAACTATGCCTCCTTGCTGGTGAAGGAAAAGCACAAGGGTTCTACTCCTCCAATATCAAAACTGTAATGAACACAAAGGTTCACTAAAGCTTAATAAATCACACCCCCCTGAAGGATCAAGGCCAGACAGGCTCAATGGATTGAAATCAATGGAAGTTTTGCCTTCCTTTGTTCTGAGCTAAGATTAGCCTAGAGGAGTGAGGCTCATGGGTGACCTGATCACTCTCTGCAACTCCCATAAAAGTGTAGCCAGCTGAGTCAGTCTCTTCTCACAGGCAACCAGTGACATGACAAGAGGAAACGATCTCAAACTGTGGCAGGGGAAGTTCAGGCTGGACGTCAGGAGAAAATTCTTCACTGAATGGGCTGTCAGGCACTGGAATGGGCTGCCCAGGGAAGTGGTGGAGTCACCATCCTTGGAGGTGTTCAGGGAACAGCTGGACATAGCACTCAGTGCCATGGTCTAGTTGAAAAAGTGATGACCAAAGATTGGACTCGATTATCTCAGAGGTCTTTTCCAACCTAGATGATTCCATGATTCTGTAAGATCTTTTTTCCTATCTTTTCTTCAGAGAAGGACTGAGAATTTTAATATAGACTAGTATTTGAACATAGATTATATTTTACCATATATCAACATAAAATCTGGATGACTATTGAGAGACTGGGAAAGGATGCCAAGAGTTCCATCTAGATAAGCCCTCTGTCCTGAGATGGGCTCACTACAGTCTTCCTGGCACTGTTTGTCTAAATATTTTTTGGGCAAAACTTTATTTTAAAATCCACACATCTCCTCAGGTAATATAGTCCAGTGTTTAGTTGAGGAATTTCCTCACCATCTAGTCTGTGTTTGACACACAATCAATGTTTTTTGACCACACATCAGTACAGATGAACATAACTCCCAGTGGAAACAGCAGAGACAGCAACACAGAAACTTGGCATGTGCCTGATGATGTTTGTTCCTTTTTCTTTAGCCAAGAAGTGTAAATGTAAAATGAACCCAATAATTAAGGGAATATAGTTTAAAAATACAGTTGGTTTTGCTGACATTTCTATGCATGCATTAACTCAAAAAGCATTGAAAAATCAGTAATTTTCTCTTAAAGTTGTAATTCCTTGCAAGGGAATATTGGTAGTTTTTTAGTGTAATAAGTTCCCTAGTGGCATAAACACATGGATAGATCTTTTTTTTCCCTTACAACTAGAATAGGATATAATCTATTATTATTATAGGCCCTGAGGGAAGAGATGACAGTACTACTGACCATACTATTGATTTGTACCTTTAAAACTGAAACCTACCAATGTTGTAAAGAATGTACATTAAAAACCAAACTGGAAACCATATATAAGAAACAAGCCTTCATTAAATTGCCTGCATTGAAACACCACTTAAAAGTGCTTTAAAGTATCATAAACAGTCAAAAGATAGATTCTTGCAGCAATGAAAAAATTATCAACTATGAGATTAGCTGCTGTTTCAGAAGAGACAGCAGTGGAAATGAAGGTGCTGTGGAGTTTCTATATTGTCAGACAGTGCAGCAAAGTCAAACCCAAGGGAAGATGTATAGAACAAGCTGGGATAGTAACGGCCAACAGCAAGATGACCTGGTTTGCTGGCATTTTGCTTTGTCTTGCAATGTCCAAAAACCATTACATTTTAAAAAAAACTTCTTTTCTTCTTTCTCTGAATCCATGACTATTTTAAAAAATGGAAGACAATTACAAGAGTAAAACTAAATTACTTAGATTCCTGTAGCATTTCTTTAAAAATGTAATAGCTTTTTGAGGACCTCTTTCAAGAGATCATCTGTTTGTCAACACCTTTGGCTCTTTCCTCCCGATCGCTAAACTGTTTTGTTTGGTTGGTTTTTTTTTTTTAAATTGTTCTTATTGTAGTATTTGGGACATTTCTCTTTCTTTTTTTCTTAGGTGAAGTTTAGTTATATGTGCCACAGTTAGCAACTGTGGTTGCTATGGCCATTACAGTGGGTTAAGAGACACAGGTTTTTAGGGAGCATGTCATCTCCCAGCCATTCTAGGCATCTTGGACAAAGGCAGTCTTTGTCTCTGCATTGATTATAAGCAGAACCTGAAGTGACTGGTTTGGATATAGATTTCTACATCAGGTGAATCACACCCTGAAAGCTGCAGAGTATTCCTGGGTACTGAGAGCACTGGGTTTGTAATAACTTGTACAAGTTATTTCCGTCTTTTGCAATACCTTCAGATTCAGTGAAGTGTCAGATGAAGAAGCAAACCCTTGCAGACTTTTTGGCTCTGCCTAAGTTAGGGACTAAAGAGCGCACCTTCCCCACAGGCAAACATGTTGCAACATAAAATGCAAATAGCTTGAAAGAAAAACAGAAGCAATAAAGGAATGGCTCTTTATGTGCCCTAGAGGAAGAGGAGAAACTGGCAAGACACTTGTAAGACAATGCAGGGAAGAGTCATTTGACACAACCATAATGACACTCATGTTATTGGTTTTAAAAGTCTTGACTTGTCATGAAATATACTTTGCTACAGATGTAATTAGATAAACAACAAAAGAGCTTAGTACTGACAAGGAAAGAAATTCACATTTAATACATGTTACTTCACATTTTTCTTACAGGACAGTTCATTCAAAGTCAGCTCTTTGAGCATGGTAAATATTTTACACCAAAAAAATAAATTAATCAATAATGTTTGTATATACAAAAGAGCAAATTTAATCACAAGTTGCTGCTCAACAGCAGTTACCTCAAAGACAAACCTCTGGTAATATGTGAGTACTAAGATGGTGATTCAACTGGTTCATATAAGAAAATAGCTTGGCTACTATAGAATAAAATTAAACTCTGCAGTTCCTTAACTTTACAACCACTCATGCTGCTCTCTCTTGTTCTGAAATGGCGTGGGGGAATTTGTCCTGTCAGGATTTCGTTACAGTGAGTGCAGTCACGGGAAATCTGTATGAGAGAGAAAACATCCCACTCAGCAGCAGGAGGATGACAGCCACAATCCCAACAGGAATGGCAGCACCAGCTTCCTGTGCTGCTGGACTGGAGGGCATGTAGTAAGAAGGAGGAAAAGCTATGCTCTGGTTGTGAGTTACAGAATAGAAATTCCAGCTCACGGGAATCAGGACACACAGACCAGCAAATATGTAGAATAAGCCACCCACCAGGAAGAAAGGGGCAATGAGAGTTTTGTGAGTGATTCCCATATACACATTTCTCAGAGCAAATATTGTAGCAGCCAATCCCAGCAAGCCCATGAACATGGCGATCAACAGGAGACCCTGAGCAGCATAAATTTCATGGGGGATGAAGGAGTCATAGCTATCAAATTTATGGCAAAACTGTTCTCTATAGCCAGGTGAGACATGAAGGTAACTGATGAAGCAGACTTTCCAAATCCCCACCCAGGCAATGCCCGAGGAGATAATGGTGGTGTTGTCCACATGCCACACTCTCCATTCCACAATTCCCATTGAAACGGTGCACAGGATCCAGCCCACCGTGCCCAGAACAAAGGCAGCAAGCTGGAGGTGTGAGGTGCTGACCAGGGAGTTCATCCTTTGGAGGTCTCCTGCCCTGTCACAGACAAAGTTGCCATGTGAAGAGAGAGAGGCACTGCAAACAAACAAAAAATAAAATTATAAAGGCAATTATTATTTGGGTGAATAGGTGAACCTGCCAGTGAAAAAGAGAATGTGGATGCAGAGGGAGGATGGCAGTCATCTTTCCCCAACTTTAATGAACTGTTGAAATTTAATATCCATGGACAAATAACATACAAGTTTTAATTCCTATATATCATGGTATCACATGGAGGAGAAAGAGTCTCTAATTAGCTCCACTAAAGATCTCCTTTTTACATTCACAAAAGGAAAATTCATGCATTTTTACAAGTTATTGTCTTCTTTGTTGATTAACCATTATGTTCAAAGATCCTTATACACATTACAAATAATCAGGAGCCCTAGAGTTACTGGCTAGCAGGAGTAAAATCTGAGAAAATCCTCAGGCTCCTGACCATTGCAAGAGATCCTACAAAGCAGAATCTGTGCTCCTTTCTCCTGGCAGCTGTGGCTTTGATGCTGGAGCCCAGTCTGTACAGACTTCAGCTTTTGTGCTGCCTTTACTGAGAGCTGCTGGGACTCGTGTCAGACAGAAAATGCCGTAGTTCAGAGGCATGAGCAAATCCAGACCATAAAGTCTAACAACAACCACTGAACTTTGACCATGTTCAGATTAATTAGCCATGAATGCATTAGCAGATACATTTAAATTAATCAAGAATGTAACATAGTGCAGGGGCTGGAGCATGGATATGCTGTTATTGCTTTCCCACCCTCAAACTTTACCCAAGTGGTTTTTTAGTGCTTTACCTTTGCAAATCCCACTTGTTTATAAACTGCCCAGCTTCCTCAGTTTGAATCATCTTAAAACTGTGGTGGAAAATATTTTAGTCATTTAGATTTAAGATTTGTTTGCTGACTGTACATTCTGAGTGAAAACTAAGGTTTTACTGTATTAAAAAAATAAAGAAAGAAAGAAGAAAAAAAGAGAAACAAATCAACACTTAATTTCTCATGTCATTTGCACAAGTTTTGAATACTTATAGGAATTATCTGTGGTCAGTGAAGATGTGGCCTCAAATTTGTTAAGTAAATCTGACTGATTCTGGGGATCTGTATATTTTATAAGTTTTCTAAAATACTTTTTCTACTGCTCCTATTTCATTCAAGACTGGAGAAATACTGTACCAAGTTGAGTCTAGTAAGATTTGTCTGCCACCATGTTTTCTGTAGTAAACATTAAACACAAAGACTATGGCAACAATTTTTCTATTTACTGATCTTTAGGTAAACAGATTCAGTTGGCAATACAATCTAGTTGCAAAAATCCACCTGTGGAAATTTAAAAAAATAATCTTCATAACAATATGGCCTTAGGCAGACAGTGTCCATCTTCTCATACCAGTGCCCACTACATACTTACTTCAGTCCTGAAGGTGATGCCAGCCATGAGAGAATGGGAAAGAGTGATTTTTGATGCCAGACAAACACAGCAACATCTGCAGTTTTATCATTTTGGTCTCCCAATTCATCTATGTATCTCCAATAGGACTGATTTCCTGTGGGGTGAATTAATCTCCATTATTACAAGTGTACATTTAATCCTCTCTAGCATGGAGAAAATTGCTCAGGAAGAGTCTCTTGAATCTTTATCTACTTAAACTGAAACCAACTTTTAAATACTTCTCAATTTGCTGTGCTATTTGCAAAGTGATTATAACCCCCCCCTTTCCAATTAACTGTTTTTACCAGCACAGAGCCCCTCTTTCTGTCTCAGTTCCACATCAAAATAACATCACTTCTGTTCCTGTCCAGGGATGGGAAGGTGCTGGGCAGGAAAGAGCATGAGCAGAGGAGTCCTGTGCTGACTCCCTCCAGCCTCTGCTGGGATCAGTGGAGCACACAGAAGGCAGAACCACGTGAAGATATCATTTTGTGTGGAGCTCATATGCCTCTAACACTTCTTGTGTGCAGCATAAACATTCATTTAAACAACCTGCTGATAGCAAGGTCGTAAAAGATATGTCAGCAGATGAATCCTTATCATCAAGAGATTTTCAGAGTATGTTATCAGCATATAACAGATTGAATGTAACCAACTGTCTGCTCACAGAATTAAATGTGATTCTGAGCCCACTATCAAACCTGCACGTGCTGAGATACTTAGAATCATGTCCAGAATTGAATTATAAAATTAAAAATTAGGGAAGGATCTTTTTCCCTTTAAGATTCTCAAAAAAACCTGCAGAACAAGCAAACACACAGGATGAAAGAATTTAAAGCTTATATAAAAGTTCTGAGAACATTGGAGAATAACCAACTAACAAATATGGGCTTTAGGTGAGTTATCAGGTGTCTAGACACACAAAAAATTGCTTATGTAGGAAATGATTCATTTTGGCTCATTTCTCCACACCCTGCCCACTGGAGCTTATTTGATCTAGCCTGGTATCACTGACTTAGAGAAAAAACAAGCTTCAAAAGAAGTACTTTTGAAATCAATGATGAAATTAAGTTACAATTCTCATACTTGTCTGTTTTGGAAAATCAAACAGAAGCCTGTACTTAACAGCCTCCTGCTACTGAGATTCAGCATGAAAATAAGGAGCAAAATATCAAGGTAAAATAGTTGCAGGATTTTTCTTGACATAAGAAAACGTGCCAAAATTTAAAAAAAAAAAAAAGTTCTAGTTCCTGATTCCAGTCTCTATCACTATGAATATTAATCAACACACCATAGGTTTTCCTGACATAATGAAAAGACAACAGGTATATATCACTTGCCTGAAGCATTTATTTTGAAGGAAGCCTTTGGGCAAAGAGGATCAGGGAAACTCCTTTTCCCCCAAGTGTAGAAAGTTACACTGATTTTTCAGAACTACAGTGGCAGGTATTTCCAAAAAAACTCAAAACAAGACATTTCTCTTGCAGAGGCCAAATAAAAATGGGAGTGAGCTGCAGAGGGCGTCGTCCTCCAGGATTTCAGCCATTCCAGCGACTCCCTTGCTGAGAGACCTCAGGAGGCAAGAAAGGAGGGAGGGAGGAAAGAAGAGAGGGAGGGTAGGTCATAGAAAGCTGCAGTTTACAGCAGCGCCTGGGTCAGGGCTTTGTCAGCTTTTGCCTCAGCTGGACCTGCACAAGTCTCCATTCATAGGAGATGGATGATGCAGGTGCTGAACTTGGCTCAAACATCAGCAGTGCCAGTCCTGTAGATTTCAAGGACAGAGGCATCCCTTTTGGAAGGGAAGAATTTGATCTGTCACCAACTTGTCATCCACAGAAAAAACCAAACCAAACCAAACCAACCAACAAACAAACAAAATCTCAAAATATTTTTTAAAATTAAATTAAAACTTCTGGTCCCTGTACAAATGCCCTTTTCAGCCTTCCAGGAGACAAATGTGAAAGCTCAGTTCCTGAATGTTTGAACTATATTGGATAAAATACAGTTAAAAGCCCAGATCATATAGCAGGCTGTGCTAACACAGACAGCACTGGCCAGTTGCATACTTTAGTAATTACATAAATATTTTGGATTAATTTAATTAGTGTAGTAAGGTTACCTATGTGGTCTAAATAATACAATGATGTAACACAATCGCTAGATGAAATGTCCTAAGGCAAATGAACTCATATTCAGTCAGCTACAGGAGATCTCAATAATTAGGTGGTGTCACTGGCATGCAGTTCTTGATTCAGGAGCTCTCTCAGAGCTGCAGATTTCAGCACTACAACTTTGCAGACCAGCTACTTCATGGATGGAGTCAGCCTACAAAGGCAATCTGGCCAGCAGGAACAAGATCTGTGTGGTGCCTGTGTCAGTGGATGAAAAGCATAAGTGAAAACCCTTTTCACCCAAAGAAGTGAGAAGTGGTTTTGAGAGGTAGCCACAGTGCCATCTTTCAGTATCTCATGATTCCATCTGCATTTTCATTTAAAATCTACTCAGTTCAATCCAACAAGCACCCCAGCAGCTTCTGGGAATGGTCTTTGGAAAGTTTAGAAACACTAGGTAAAAAACAGAGAGCTGCTTCTACAGGCTTCTCACCTGGCATCCATTTTCTTTCTTAATACATCTTTCACTTCCTTCATTTGGAAGGACTTTCCTTCACAGATTTGTTTTTAACTGAATTCCCTACTAAAGCAAAAGCAAGAAGAATCACAGAATCATAGAATCGGGGTGGTTTGGGCTGGCTCCAGTCCTCCAGCCATGGGCAGTGTCTCCTCTCACCAGAGCAGGTTGCTCAGAGCTCCTGGTCCTGAATGCTTCAAGAGATGGGGAGTCTGAAGCTTCTCTAGGCAACCTGTTCCAGTGCCTCACCATGCTCAGAATTTCTTCCTGATGTCTAAACTAGGCCTATTCTCTTTCAGTGGAAGCCATTCCCCCTTGTCCTATCACAGTTCCTGAAAAAAGTCCTCTCCAGCTTTCCTGTAGGTGCCCTTCAGATTCTGGAAGGCTGCTAGGAGGTCTCCACACAACTTTCTCTTCTCTGTGCTGAACAGCCCAATCTTTCTCAGCCTGTGTTCATAGGGGGGTGCATATTAAATGTAAATTCAGTAGCATTCAATGCAAGTTTGCAGGGAAGACAGAAGCTACTAGTAAAAGATGATACACACCAGTGTATTCATCCAAAACCTGAAGGATCCTTTTGTATTTATTGCTGATTTTACTTAAATTAAGCATTGCACAGTGAGCAGCTCTTTTTCTTTATAAAAAGTATGTTGTGCCATTGCACATGGACTTCAGGGACAGAATGAGACACAACTTTCCCACTCTTAGCTTCAAGAAATGGAGAGGATGCCTGAAGCCAAGTTGACTTTCCTACAGCTGCAAGCTTGCTTCTAGGAGAAAAAAATAAAAACAAGCTGCAGTCACAACTGCCAAGTGGTTTCATAGAGGGAGGTTTGGGTCATGTGTGCATCAGGCTTACCTTAAAAAAGGCTCAAATGAAATGGTGCAGTTGAATAGATCAGGTCTTTGTGACCACAGTCCTACCTCCTGATATTCTCAGCAGCAGGAAAAAACCAGAAATGGAGCTACCTTGAAATTTTGTCAAGATGTTTTTTACTACCAGTACTTGTTAGTGACAAAAGGCTGGGGCTCTGATATCGATTCTGAGGGTGGAGAAACCACATTTACACCAAATGCATTTCACTTCTGGAATTACACTGTGTCTTCCCAAAAGCTGTTTTAATTACATTCAGTAGTCTATATCCAACCACTGGGTTTCAGATCTGCTTTCTAAAACTCAAGCTGTCTTAAGTTCCTGAAAAAAAGACTTAAAAAACCCTGCAGGTAAATGCAGGAGAGAAAAAGCTATCAAACTCTCTGAATTAATGCATTTAAGTATAATTGGGCCTTTCAGGTTAGTGGGTCTCAGGCTCCCTCCTGGGGGGATGAGGGCCTGTGCCAGGGACAGATGTCCAGATTGTAGGGTGGCATAAGAGAGTGTTCCCAACCACAAAATCACCTGCAAGACTTGTCTTTAAATTCATCATTTCATGTGATGGATGGAGAGCGAGAGGGCTGCAGCTTTCAGAGGCACTGAAGGGAGTTTGCCATTTAGCCAAGGTCCTTTCAGTGTTGGTGTGTGCTGGGTAACACATTCCCCAGCAGCAACATCCCCTCTGCAGTGTCTTACCCCTTGGGACCTGAGGCACCAGGCAGAGCTGGATGGGCCAGTCATCAACACCTGGAACATAAGATCTCAAACACTGAAAATGCAGGGAAATATGAGATGGAGCTGGGTCTTGTCATGGAAATTTGTGGAAGTCTTACACAGATTGCATGTTCCTTGACATGATATTCAAAGTGTGTACTAATGCCTTAGGATCCTTGGGTTTGGATGTGTCCAGAAGAGAACTTCAGGATTTTTTTTTTATCCTTCTGCCATCACTGTTTCAGCACAGCTCTGGCTGAAGGACAGCTTTATGTCTAAGGCCATCTTACTTGCTGTGGTCCAGGTCACAAGAGGTGCCACCACTGGCTGATAAATCAGTCTATCCTACCTTCTTCAAAAGATATTTCAAACAGTCAGTGTGGCAGTTCTTTTGTTCCTATTTTCCTAGAAATAAAATTAGCTGCATTTATGACCCATTCCCTGAATACATCTCCCTGACACTCATGAAGTCTTGAACTCTGATATCTCATGTTTAGGTTTTAGCTGTCACTAACGTACTTATTCTTAATTAGAAAGGACAAACTAGTGAGGACTAGGGTCTTAAAAGTCGTTGTAGGGTATGTCCAGATTTAACATGCCTTATGTCCCCTGTCCATATCCAATATTATGAACTCTGCTGCTTCCATTTATTCACTGTTTCAAAACAAGCAAATCAAAGCAATCTTCATTTCTCTTCCATCGAGTAAGAATACATTGAACATTAGCTGTGTAAAAGTCCTTGGCTTATTTCAGGAAAATGTTTTGATTTGCTTTGATGATAGGATGGGATGAAAATGGTAATTTCTATACATCCTTGCTGTGTTTTCATGCCCTAATTTACTTTTCTGTGGCTGAGCCCATCCTGAGCTCTTGTTACATAAGAAAACATTGCAGGCTGGTAGGCAGTGGGGTTGACCCAGGACCCAGAGTATCTACAGATTGTTTTGCCTCTGCCTTGAAGGGAGATCCATTTAGAGCCCAAGTGAACAGTTTAGAGACATTCCAGGAATGACAGCCCCTGCAAAACTAAGGCAGATAACCTGGCTGTGTTGAGAAGGGATCCTTTCAGAAAGCTTCAGAAAGCAGAGTGAGACCAAAATCTTGCCTACTCTGGGTGTCTGGCACTGAGAAAAGAGCACTGAGGGTTCAGTAGTGTAAATAAGGCAACCACATCCAGGTCCCAGAGAACTCACACACGACTGGGAAGATGAGGGCACTGAACACACACTTGGGGAATGGGAAGATGTGACCCAAGAGGGGACACCTCCCAGCCAAAAGAACAGGAACTAATGTTTCCTGGACTTCCTGGAGCTGCAGAAGAAATAAAGAACTGCAGAAGCACTTTGAATGTCAGCCTGGAAGTGCTGCACAGGCACCTGGTCTGGAGGAAGGAGCATTCCCTGAGCCAAGGGCACGTAAGGAAGCCCCTGCTAAAGGGGCAGCAGGAGAATACAAAATCTGTACATGGCAACCTGCACACAGCAACCTGCTGGTGAGGTTTCCTTCATAGATGGGGGGAAGTGGGTGCAAGGAGAACTTTCCAAAAGGATAGGAGGCTATACTTGCTTCCTAGTAAATGATAGCACAGCGAAAATAAAATACGCTAAAAAATGTTCCAATCGAAGAGCGATGCCTGAGTCTCCCTGTCTGAACCCACTTGCCTGCCAAAAGACTGTGAACTCTGCTGCAGGTTGTAACCAGCTTAAAGGGAAAGTTCACAATAAACTCTTCTTATATAAAATATGCATAATTTTTTTTCCAGCCCATATAAGCAGAAATTTACTTACTTCCACTTATTTCATGCTTTAAGGAAATATTTTTGCTTTAGATGATGCCAGGTATCACATGCATTTTTAAATTAACATTCAAATCCTGCTTTTGTAAAGTTTTATAGCCTAGATTCAGCCTTATTGGACTATACTGAACATGGTTTACTAACCAAATCCTTTGTTTAATGTAAGTCTTGCAGCAGGAGTTTAAAAAAACCTAATTACAGTATAGTAATTACAAAGGTCTCTTCTTAGCAATATCTCTATGATTTAATGCTTGAAATCTTGATTCTTCAATTCCCAGTTGGGAAAGCAT
Organism: Notiomystis cincta; assembly: GCA_013398075.1. Taxonomy (NCBI): domain Eukaryota; kingdom Metazoa; phylum Chordata; class Aves; order Passeriformes; family Notiomystidae; genus Notiomystis; species Notiomystis cincta. The sequence continues at coordinate 45,711 of VZRX01005379.1, read as the reverse complement.
TCTTTATAGAAAACAAATAAATACTTAAATCTCTCCCCATCTGTTCTCTATCAGCACTTCATAAAATAAGTAATATTAAAATAAAAGGGGGGACTTACTTCTCCGAGTCTGAGAGTTGCCTAAGGCTTTGAAGCAGTGTCAGCTGGGTGAAGCAAGTTCCAAAAGGGAGATGGAAAAAAATGCTGGTGCAAATTGTCCAACTTGTTACGCTACCAAATAGGTACCTCACGGTTCCTTGTCACTCTCCCACTAAGTCAACAAAGATGTAGGAAGTCAGTTAATCATTAACATATTACAAAATTATGAAAGCTTTGCTATATGCCATTTATTCTAATTGCTTTAAAACACCAAAGCATACAGATAACTCTCATGGAAATTACAGTTTTCTGTAAGATGCTCTTTCAAAAAATCTACCTTTTTGATTATGTGATTTTTCAGCCTGAGACCACCATGACACCCCAGTCTGACAGCCTGAAGGACACAGAATTCTCATCTGAAAGAGAACACAGTGATTTCATAATCCTTTCTTTGTTAGATTTTTCTTCTTGTATTTATGCAACTTAAATTAGTGCAGCTCCTCAGTGGGAAGAAATATAGGGAGAAGAAGGAGTTTTTCTAAAAGGTAAGTTCAGGCTGAACTGCTCTCTTGATGGGCTGTGGTTGGCAGCACCCACACTTTAGTACAAATAGTACTGTGCTTGCTATCTCAGATGCTTAAAAAAACACACACATTTTTAAAAATTATGTTATGTTTGCCTTGCTTCATGGTTTTCCCATGAATGTAAACAATGGCTCTTACAAATTAGAAGAATGTTCTTAACTCTGTTCTGGTTTCTTCTCCTTGAACCCTGCTCTAAATGCTGATAAAACTGCAAAGGATGCACTGGCTCAGCTGGTTACAGAAGAGTGCTAACACTACCAACATTGTGTGTTTGATCTCTGTGTGGGCCATTCACTTAAGAGCTGGACTCAATGATCCTTGTGGGTCCCTTCCAACTCAGATTATTCTGTGATTCTGTGACATTTCAAAGCCTGGTGTTAAAACACAAATAAGTTTAATTCATAGAAACACCCTGAAAGGGGGAGGCCTCATTGAAAAACCCTTCTCATTGAAAAATTCTTCTCATTGTAACATGCACAATGGCTAGTCATTGCCACCACTAGAGAAGGCTGAAAATGTCATTAATTCATATCCTCCTGTTTTCTGCATCACCTTTAATCCTCTCCTGCTCTATGTCCCAGCTGACGCCGTTTCACTGGTTCACTGTGCAGGTAAAGCAGCCTGGACAAGACAAGAGGGTCTTGTCTTCTCCTGCAGCTCACCAGCCTGGGGCCTCCTCTCTGCAGCTCACAGTGGGATGGAGTTGGTTTGGGGCTCAGGCAAACTCAGCTGCTCAAACTCAAACTCATGCTGTTGCATGACAAGAAGCCCAACACCCCCCCACACACACACACCCCTTGGTGGGCTGCTGTCATCTGCCAGACTCCAGGATGGCCTTCTGACATCCTGACAGGACTGCTGATTCACAAGGACAGCACCCTTGGGCAGTAGGCAACTGGCAGATAGATTCCTTTTCTTGCATTTAATCCCTGTGCAGGACAAAATTTACAGGCAAAACCATTGCTGATTTTGCACACGAAGCTGCTGCACCCCCCTTTTTGTCTCACTCTGCAATAGGAGGGGCATCCCCTACACCACTCCCAGAAGAACAATTTTTTGCTCACCAAATTCTCTCTCTCTGACCTATTTCCCTATTTCTTCTCAGTCACAAAAAATTTTAAAAAAGCAAACTAAAACCAACACAACAAAACCAAACCAACTGTGATGTTTAAGAGATTAAACTGTACTGAAAAATTGTGAGTTCAGTGTATTCATCAGTCACCATCAGTACAGTGAAGTTTAATTCAATTGGAAATCTACAGTGCTCAATCTGTGATAACAAATATGATGCATAAGCATCACTACATTAGTGAGCAATAAAATACACACAAAATGGAATGGAAGAAGATTGGAAGCAAATGACAGCATTAAGTGTTTTTTCTTCTCAGTTTATGATTATGAGCTCTATAAACATACTCCTTTTTAGTGTAATAGTGACAAATTATTAGGAAGCAGACAGAAATTAACTAAGTTTCTGACTACTTTATTTAAAGGAACACATTTTAAAGGTAAGACTTAATTGTTCCTTGAATGCCAATAGTTAATACTTTTTGAGGCAGAAAACATTTGCTTTCTTCCTCTATGGCCTGGACCCAAAGCACATTGAAATCAGTGGAAATAGTTCTGCTGACTTCAAAGACCTTTAGATCAAGCCCGGTCCCTTCTGTGGTTTACAATTTCATTGTTAAATACCACAGACCAGGAAATATTTGTTTCAATTTAGTTTTCCTTTTATTCACTCCATATTGAAAAACCAGCCTGAAATCAAGATGCTGTGCAAGATACACTGCCCAGTGAGTGGTACCACGTAGGCAGCTGAGAGAGCCCGTAAACAGCTCGGAGGCTCAGGTACAAGTACTTTCTCTCCTTTTGTTTCTGAGATAAAGGTTCCTTCTTCCAGGGAGTACAGCAGCCTCCCTGCAGCAGCTTGCCAGTCTGTGATCTGTGAACTGAGGATTAGACTTGTTGCATCCTCACTCTTGGTCACTCCCTGCTCATCCTCAGCAGATCACCAGACCAACAACTCTCCAAATCCAACACTGAACCTAAGGGTGGGCCTCTAAAACCACTGCTTGAGTCTAAGAAAAATAGTTCCATAAACACCTTTCCTAACTGTTTACCTTTATGGCCAAACCAAGTTGTTCTTTAAAACTTGGGAAATTCAGAGATGAGACAAACACCTCTCTCTCATCATTAAGTGCTTCACAGCCCAGCAGCAGCTGACCTTCTGCCTGTTTTGCCCAGGCCTCTTGAAACACAGATCAGAAATATACTGTCTACAGTACATTAAATGACACTGCAAAGCAACAACATTTAAAAGATGAGGATGTGTTTTCAGAGAGTGCACAAAAACCTCACCACAACTGGTACCTCACAGTTGAGGCAAATCCCATAAAGAACCCACTGGACTCTGCACAGATGAACTCCACAGCTGTTGCAGTAACGCCCAAAAACCAGATGGGCTTTTGAAAGGGTTAAACCCCCCTGCACTTCATTGAACATGCCTTGGGATGGGGGAAGAAAGCCTTCAGGGGAGGGGCTTGGGAGGCCTCCAGGTGGGACGGCTTTGTGTTTCTCTGCAGGTGGAGGTGGCTGGAGCTGGTGGGATGAATGAGCCACTGGAGGCTCCTTCCTGTGCCCCTAAACACAGCCCTGAGGTACAGCTGGCAGAGGGCTCAGTAACATGGCAGAGGCCTCAGTGATTTAACAGCTTGACTTTGGCTTTTAGAGTGGTTTTCACTGCCCATCCTGCCAAGTCTGCCTGATGCTGGGAGCCTGCAGCAGCCAGGCTGCCCAAGGCTCGCCTCTGAAGAGGCAACCCACTGCCAGCCTCAAGGGACTCCACAGGGAAGCACTACACATTATCAGATACTCAGCTCAATCCCAAACTACACTGACCCTGTTTAGAGCTGCCAGCAGGTGCTGCTTGTTTTTATGATTAATCCCACTGGCTGGGAAGTTTTCTGGCTCCAGAGAGGTTGCTAATAGGTTTGTTGTGATTATGTCATTGTATTTTGTGTGGCCTTGATTTCTCCTCTGTTTTGTGAAGTTCCAAATAAACACCCACAATACTATCCTCTGTTAGTTCCACTTGTCCAGTGTGGGTGGGATTTAAACACATGTTTTAGCCTAAAATTACAGTGGACTCTGACATTATATGAGAGGGATTATATGTCATCCCTCCCAGCAAGGGAGACAGTATTCAATGTCCAATTTTGGTATTACAAGCTAGGGAGACTGTACTTCACTCATGTCTGAACTTGCTTCCTTTGTCTTGCACAGCACTAATATCCCTAACAATGGTCACACACTTTTTAGTGCTTCTTCTATCCAAAATATGTCAGAGACCTTTTGTCCAGCATCTACACTACTGTCCTGAGAGCCCCTGCTGACACACTAACATCCCTTTATTTTTGTCCTTAACTTCCCCTAGATTCTCTTATAACCAAACTAGAAGACTCACAGAAACTTCCTACAAAGAATCTGACCCTTTTACTGTTGGTCAGCTAAAATCCAGGGGGAAGTGGGAACACACAAAACACAGCTGCCCAAAGTATCTCCAGCATGGGTTGCTTTGAGCTTTTCTTCAGAGACCAGCAGCCATAGCTCCTTTGGAATGGGCTCAGTTTTTGAAGGAAAATTGAGCTGACTATTACAGGCTCAAAAATTTTAAGAGGAATGATTTCACTGTGATGGTGACTCAACAAGGGGCTGATTTAAAACCAATAAAATTTGTCTTTGGCTCAGCAAGAAATTGATGTTTTTTCCTGGAGATGCAGAACACAAAAGCTGGCATGCATGAAATGAAGGGCTGCTAAAATTAGATGCACTCTTGTGGTTTGGGTAGGCTCCTGGTTATTCCCAGATACCCAAAAGTAGGTCATTCAAAGCTTAACAAAGACATTTCCCTTAGATTTGACATTTTAGAGCCAGTTGAAAAGACCACCTGATGGGAGAATGCTATCAACACGTCACACTGGGGTTTCACTCTGCCTTGGCAGTGTTTCTGAGAGCTGCAGTGCTACAACACTGGCTTTTGTCACTTCACTGCAGCTGCTTTAGCAGCTTGCTCTTATCAGCTGTTAGAAGTGACAAGGAAATCAAATATCACTGAATTTTCATTAAAGGGAATGAAAGTAAGAGATCAATAGAAACCTTTAGCTGGTAACAGAGAGTGGGGGTTTAACAGTGTTATAAAGCAACTCCCTGCACAAATGATGGGGCAGTATTAAAATAATAGTTCAGGAGAACTGTATGAATAACTGGTTGCTCATTAGCTGATCATGGCCATGACCTGAGGTAGGAGATCTTTAGGATTTTTACTGACACCCTAAAAGGATTTCTGTACCTTTGCCCCAATTCCTGGCTACTGTAATAGCTAAACAATGACTGTGATCTTTCATCTGACCAGTACCCTATTTAGATTAATGCAGTAGGAAGTAGATAGAAATATTCTGGTGACCCAGAACACAAGTAAAATGGGATACTGCAGAAAGCAAAACAGATTTCTTATGAAAACCCAAACAGCCACAAGCTGGATGCCAGTGGAGAGCAGAAGGATGCAGTTCTGTAAAGAGCTCCAGACAGGGCAAATTCCTTAAATATGTGAAGGGAAGCTGCTTTTCAAAAGCATTTTATTCCAGCATCTCCAATGAAAAGGCAGGACAGCTCTACTGTTTATCCTTGTGCTGGTCTGTCATTTACTTGGACAGGGGGGGAAAGAAGTCTCACACTGCTCCTGCTTTCCCTCAAAGCCCTCCATAGCCAGCTTACAAGTTACAAGGCAGAGATGAAAGGTCATCAGTGCTGGAGCTTGGGACAGCTTTCAAAATGTGGGGACAACCACCTGGAAGGTTCTGATGAAGAGGGAAATGCTTTCATGGACAGCTAAATTGGTCAGCACAGGAGCGATGGGAGGAAACCCCGAACGCAGGAGAAAAAAACAAAAGCAAACTCAGTAACTAATTGAACCAGGAAAAGGAAAAGAGTTTGTGCCAGTTCCAGAGGTGCAGGTGTGGAGAGGATCTGTAATGGAAGAAAAAAAATTGTCTGAGCCATGCTGCCTGGAGTGCTCCAGCCCCATTTGCAAGCCAAGGGCTTGCAAACTCCTACCTGTTTTCCTGAGCTGCCAGCCCCAAAAGCCATGTTATAATCACTGCTGCTCCTTAAAGACCCTTGTTATAAAAGTGTGGGCAATCTAAATATTTACTGAAGTAGTCACACATTGGTAGGTGACCGTGCAATGTAAGAAGAGCAAACACAAAAGGTGGATTTATAGTGACCATAAAGTTTTCATTCCCAATTTCCTGACATGCAGAGACTTTATGGCCAACCTTCGCGTTGCACTTTCCCCATCATTAATGACAACAGTACTGCACTCCTCACACCATTGAACATTCACACCTAATTTTTATTTTCATGAATCTGTCTTGTACTCACTGGTTCCTGACAGAGCTTTCTCTGCTCAAATGAGTCTCATGCTGTATGTGATGCTCAATAGCACACACACAACTTTTAAATCCCAGTTTTGATCCGTGAGTGCTCTTTGTTATGACACACTCTCTTTACTCTCCAATAATTTACTTGAGTCTCTCCTCTCATTTTCCTGTCCTTTGCATTGAATATAGATTGTGGGCTAAGACACAATATTTCAGAAAGTTTATGAAGTTTTCAGCAATACTGGATCAAAAATTGCTACTCTTCCTGTGATCTGTGTTTCAGCCTTTTTCCTAGAGCATGGAGCTCATGAGAACTGTTCGTTCGCTGTGATCCCACACAAGTTTTGAGAGTCTGCTCTGTGTGTCATTGCCCTCTCCAAGTGATCACCATCATCTGCTCCTTGATTAATGCTTTGCATGTCGCCATAGGAAATGATAATTTGTTTGAACACACCCAGGCTACCAATTTTTCTCTATGCAGCTTTCCTCTTCATTGTTTGCCATTTATGTTGCAAGCACTGGCCATTATCACTGGGTTTCTGTTGTAATCATCTCTTATTGGTTTGGTGGAACTGCTCATTGCAAAAAATGCTGGGCTAAATAACTCCACCTTTGAAAAACCAGTGTGACAGTGAAGTTTACTCACCTAGGATTTTTTCTTTCCTATTGCATAAAAATAGGAAGTAGTTTTGGTTTATTTTTTTTAATTCTCGAACTTTAATTGTACACAGAGGATTTGGAAAACAGAGCCTTATAAGAAGCCCCAGATCTGAAATACCAGAGACATCTTCTGTATTAAAATCAAAAGGATTCAGCATATGCAATCATTTGACAAACTGAGCTACAGTTAATGCTGCACAGAACACCTCAGCTTTTAGAACTGAGTGCTGAGTTGGGGACCCAATGCATGGATTAATTCCCCTTTTGATTTCAATGCCTAAATTAGCTTGGCCTGCTAAGAGGAGAAGGAGGTGAGGAAGGGAAAGATATTTGGGTTGAACCAAGCAGCCTTAGCTTGGCTATAGAGGCAACAAGGGCAGTTAGGCTCCTTATTTAGGCCACCAGCTGTATACCTAAACTCCAGTCCAGACCTAGCCCCCTGTACATGCTGAAGAGTTGGACTCTGCTGTCAGTGTCTGAACCCAGACACCTGAGACTAGAAAAAAACCCAGGACAGAAATGGATCTGCAGTTGTATCCTCAACAGCCTTTGGTGCTTACACTGCAATCATACAGCACTTCAAGGCTGGATTCAAAGCCTGAAGTCTCCTGCATCTGGAGAGACAAAAAGCTGGATGTGAGCCAGAAGAGTGGGCTCACAGCTCAGAAAGCCAAATGTATCCCTGGGCTGCATCAAAAGCAGCACGGCCAGGGAGGTGATTGTGCCTGGAGTGCTGCATCCAGCTTTGGGGTCCCCAGCACATGAGAGATGTGGACCTCTTAAAGCAGGTCCAGAGGAAGGCCTGGATGATGATCAGAAAGCTGGAATCTCTCTCCTGTGACCACAGAGAGAGTTGGGGCTGTTCAACCTGGGGAAGAGAAGGCTCCAGGGAGACTTTCCAGCACCTTTTAGTACCTCAACAGGGCCTACAAGAGAGCTGAAGAGGCAATTCTTACAAAGGCATGCATTGACAGGACAAGGCTTTAAACTGAAAGAAGGTGGGTTTAGATTAGGTATTAAAACAAATCCTCCATTGTGAGGGTTGTGAGGCACTGGAACAGGGTGCTCAGAGAAGCAGTAGATGCCCCACCACTGGAAATGTTTGAGGACAGGTTGGATGAGCACTTGAGCAACCTGGTCTAGCAGAAGGTGTCCCTGTCTATGGCAGGGAGTCAGAACTAGACAATTTTTAAGGTCCCTTCCAACCCAGGCCACTCTATGATCAGGTAGGGCACTGGGGCCCATTCTGGTCACACTTCTCCAGGGAGTGTTTCTGCTTTTGAATTCACTGATGGCCTACCATGAACTATGTAAGAAAGTCCTGGGAACAGAAACCCAAGATCCTCCACCCTCTCTTGATGGCAAGGCTGAATTTTAGATCTTCAGCTCCTTGCTGTTTAAATCATGCTTTCCTGGCAGAACACAATGATCCAACTTAAAACAGGGGATTGCTCTGTCCTCAACCAGAAGCCTGGTATTAAATTGAGCTCCAAAAGGTGGCAATTAGGGAAGCAAAATCCCAGAGAGCAAAGTCACTCATTCTGTAAATGTGTGTTGTGTTGCAAACACCCTCATCTCCAGCTTGTGTGACCTCAGCATCTCCAGCCAGCTGAGCTGTTTGGCAAATTTAGGATGACCACAGAGAAAGGATGACTTCTTCCTCAAAGGGTAACTTCCTCAAGGCTCCCTGGTGCCAGAGAGCTGTTCCAGTGTCTCCTGAGCCAAGAAGGGTGTGCATGCACAGAACATGATAGTCTTACACAGTGACATCTGAGATTCTGAAATTCCAAGTGATTCCCTGTAACATTAATGCTCAAAGATGCTTTAGGTATTTTTACATTACAGTAACTAAAAACCCTGCCCTAGCACATGGAGACAGAACATTTCTGCTGTGTCTCACATGGAGAAAGAATATCCAGGAAATTCACAGTCCTGAAGCACTTCACCACTGGTTTAGTTTTTCTTCCTTCAGGGCACTGATCCTTCCAAGTTCTCTTGGTTTTCACTTCCTTGTGATATGTATCACCCCGTGAGTAAGAGAGTTACTGCTCCACCCCTTTCCAGTCAGTGTTAGCCACTTTGGACCAGCATGGCTTGTTTTCCTGTTTTATCTCTGGAGGAACCATACCTTCGTGAGAAAGCTGCTGAAGCTGCAGCTCCTGGGAGTGGCTGTGAATTCTGTTCACAGGACTCATGCCTTTCATATTTAGATACTGAGATAAACAATCTTATCTTCCTTCCATTGCTTATTATTTAGCCTGTGACTGCTCACTGTATTTATGTTTCTCTGAGGCTTTTAGAAAAGACACAAATGTAACTTATCAGAAACAAACACTATGAAGAGCAGACAGCTGGGAAGTGAAACAGATGTTGAAACTAAATACTTGAAATATTCCTCAACACGAAGATTTTGTTAATTCCTCTCAGGCTTTTGAACTTCACAGCTTCACTGAAACAGTGTTTTGGTGAAACTCTTGTAAGCAGACATCCATTACCCAGCTTCCAGAACATGTTCTCCATAAGGAGCCCAGCAAATGCTGCTGTCACAGGGAACAGCAGCAAATCAAAGACCACAGCTTCCTTTGAGCCAATACTGGCTCGTCTTACAGAAGATGCTTGGAATGAATAGTTTAGTTGCAGCTTGGTATGCACTTAAGAAAAGCTTTTCTTTCACTAACTCCATTAAAGTATAGGAACATAGACCTAAAATTCTTGACAGTTCTCACCTGGGACATGTAGCATCCCATTTTTAGATGCCATTTTGCTGGAGGTTTTATATTACTGAAGGTAACACAGGATGGCTATGTAAGTAATTATGATTTATTTTTCTGTATCTTCCACCACCTTCAGCTTCACAGTCACAAATGTATTTGCTTTAATTAAAATCTTTCCTGTGTTAAGACAACCATGAGCAGCAAATTAAAGTATTCCAATGAAAGATGAAATGCACTGGGAATCTGGTTGTTCTCTAGTGGTGCTGTTGGTTGTTAACAAATGACACCTAGAGAGGAGGAGTTCCACAGAATTCTCCTTCTGCTTCACCCCAGAAGAAGTGCCAGAAATCTCCAGAGATATTCTTGGTATCCCACCCCTGGCAGCAGCCAGCACATGGGAGTCAGAGCAGCAGCAGGTAACAGGTAATGACAGCTTGTGGATACATCCTTGTCAACTTCACCAGGAAGCAGCTCGTTGCATGGAGGAGAATTAAGAGAAGGGAGACCACAGGCTCCACTAACACTGATGTGTGTGGCCACTGTGGAAGGCACATCTGAGTCACAAGGCCATCTCACCCTGCAAAACTCAGGAGACTCCAAGACAGATATCAAAGCATCTGAAAATGAAGCCATTGTGAGGATTATTAACGTAGGAGAAAAAAACCCTCGCATTTTACTCTGTCCTTGTGCTCAGGAAAGGCTCAACTGCTGTGACTAAAATAAAATTTGGCCTAAGATACACAACAACCCAGGGGCCCACAGGGTTACAGCCAAGAAAAAGGTGTTTAAAGTAGCCCATCCTAAAGTGATACTTGCTCTGCTTGTAGGTGTGCTACTGTAGCCTGAGTGAGAATTACCTTCTGCTACTGGACTGCACCCAGTTTATTTCAATTCAGATTTTCCTCTGGAGTGTAGTAAGTTAACCTACTTAAAATAGAACAATTTTATTCATAGAAACATTATTAAAACAGCAGGTATAAGGAATGAAACCCAAGATTTCACAGGTGAGTTGCTGATTCACATGGCTTACCTATCTTACAGTTTATGGATCATTATAATTAGTTAAGTTGCAGACTGCAACTGTGGAAAGTAAATGTGATGACCAATCTACCACTGCTGATAACTGACAACATATAATCCAGTTTAAAGACGTAATTGTTAATTTTCATAACATTCTGTGGGCATGATCTGCTCAAGTATATAGAAAAAACAACTTATCCCCTAAAAAACCTGCACAACAGAGAAGCCCTTAATTAGAATAAGCCTTTGAACTTCCACAGTAAATGACCAGACCCCACTAAAACAGGAGTTGCTTTCTACTGCACATCGTAAGGCCTTGCTAGAGCTACTGGACTGCCAACAGGTTACCCAGCTGTACAAAAAGAGACAGTGAAGTACACCAAAACTGATCACTAGAGCTTGATTAGGAAAGAATGTTGTGAAATGGTGACTCCTTTGAAATCTGAGGGTCTCAAGTACCCCATGAGAGAAAATAAAGAGCTGAATTTCAGTTTAAAATTTTAAAATTTAAAAAAAATTCAAACAGTACACCAAAACTAGACTGTTACTCCTCTGGAGCTGCCATCCTGGATTATACCTAATGCTCTTGGAAACAGGCACAAACAGGGGGGTCCATGTACAAAGAGAGAAGACGTTTAGAAGAATCCTACAAATACCCAAGTATTTTTCTTTCCCTAACTCCCTTTTCCCAGATTTTATAAAGACCTTCACACACAATCAGACAATTAACTTCCTGGATCAAGCTATGGTTCTGTGATCTGTGGTAACCTCTACTACAATTTGTGCAAACTTGCCAGTGTTTCCCAAAAAGGCAGAAGATTCTGCAGTTGATCTGAGAAACCCCATTAAACTGAAGTTTCTGTGAAAGCCTGTTAGAGTTGGAGAGTTCACAAGTGATCTGTTCTTGCAAAAAACCTTGTGCATCACTGATTTAGATATTTCTGTACGAAGTGTCCATCCTAAACATGGGATGAAGCTGAAACAGTGGAATTGCCCAAGTGGGAAAGTCTAAACTGCTCCCCTGGTATGTACTCTCTAAGGGTGAGAAACCCTTTATTTTATTGACCTCATAACACATTTTAGCTTTCAGCCATCTCATATTCACACTCTTAAAATCCTAAATAGACACAAACACCTTTCTGGTACTTACACTGGGAGCCTGAGAATGCTTGATTACTCAACACATGAAATCAGCTGTGCAAAGACAGCAAACTCCTTCAGACCATAAGACAACTGGCCTGGCCTTGAAAAGCTCAGAGCACCATTGACAGGCACCACGAGATGGCCAACACTGCAAAGCAGCCAAGCAAAGCAGAGCAGTAGCTTTTGACATTAACACTGCACACAAAAACTGACTCTACATTGAAATATACAGTTTATTTTCTCAAAGTCAAGCAATACCATTGTCAGTAGGTACGTGTTAAGTGTCAGGCAGGAAAACTGTACAGTTTCACTCTGGGCTGCAGGATCCAAACAGTTGGAGAAGCACTCTGGAAATCTTTCACTATACAAAGAGATCTAGAATTGAGAACAACGAAGGATGAAGAATCAGCCATCCCCAGGATGCCGAAGGCAAAACATTAGCACCAGATTTTTTTCAAAAAGCAACAGTACAGCTATTTACAGATTTACATATAACATTGGGAGGCCACCATCTTCACGTTTCCAGGGTGAGTGATTTTCAACAGCTTGAAGAAGGAAAGGAGATAATAGTGTCTACACAACTGTTCTGTGAAAAGGATAATAGATATAGCTTTCACAATATTGCTACCTTTTATCAGAGATCTAAATCAAAGTACTGTATACAAACACATTGTAATTATATTATTATTCACATTTCACATACACATTTCAGAGTAACCACAATATGTAAAAATTTTAAAATGCCACAGATAAAACAATGCACACTTTTCTCCAAGCTAAAAGACAAGCATAATTTATTTATGTTTAGTTTTGGGTTTGTTATGGTTAAGGGATAGGTTTAAGGACAAAGGGACCACTTGTCCTAGGAACATAGCAGCAAATAACTGTGAGATGCCAGAAGACTACATTTCTGAACTAGGAGGGAGAAACTAAGGTCAGCTGTAGGTCTTGTAAAATGGTAGCTCCATTTGACCTCAACTGATGCACATCAACATCATTTCAATTAAAATTTGGTCCAGGTATACAAAGTAGTGCACGATAAGGGTGTGTGCAAGGGCACCAGTCCTTTTAATGTTTGCTCCTGTCTGTAAAGGAACTGGTTCCAGAGGATTTTTGCTCCCCAGTTCCCCAACTTGCAAGGAATTCACTGATCAGAGCCTTTCCAGTTCTCTCCCTACAAAAGAGAGGATCCAGGTAAGAAGGACAGAAAAACTCTTACATGTTATGGATTCTGCCATACAGCAGGAGTAGTGGGAAGAATTCTTTGCTCTCTTTTCAACTACTATTTGTATTTTCAACCTTCTTAGCTACAGACTGGCATTCACATCAGCCTTGAAAATGGCTTCTGGTTGGGGAACCTATTTGTCTGAGGAGAGGTAAATGGAACTACAATGGAAATGGCATATATACAAAGTCTTCCAAGACTTTCTCTGCCTGCAAAACTTTATCTTGATATAGAACTTGACACTTAGACACTACAGAATTTCACTGTAGATATCTAAGCAAGTCAGCATAACCCATTACTGCACTGAAAACATGAGTTAGCACCTCTTTTGAGAGCTACTGGAAATTATCTTGTCAATGGCAGTATTAGAAGAACACAAGCAGTGATCTGATACTGTGAACTAACATCCTCTCCTTTATCACTGTTCAATGGGAAAAAACCAACCAAACAGCCCCACTTATGTTCACAGTTATGACGCAGAGTTGCTCCAAGTAATGCACAGATTTCATGGCAGAATTGTTTATATTGCATTTGGTAGTCTGAGAAAGAGGAACAAACAGGTCAGCTTATGTAGGTCAGCTTCAGTATGACTTAAATTGTCTCTATAAAACCATCACAATGTTGAACAATCAGAAGAAAAACAGAAGCAATGACCTTAACCTACATTTATTTCCATGAAGTGTAGTGGGTTTGGGACAAGAAGAATAAAAACATGCATAAAAAAGCACAAAACACCAAATGAGCCTTCTAAATAATTTAGATGAAAAATGTTTTGAATAAAATCAGCACAGCACTTCCAGCCTGTTTCTTAAATCAAGTACAGGTTGCTAAAGAAAAATCACTTGCATTGCATTAAGAGGGTGTACAAATATGTCCTGCAAAGTAATTTTAAAAAAACCTTCAGCAAGGTAGGCATTAGGTGATTTGCAAGCTGGTTAAGAAACATTTAACTGAGACTGATTTTAAAGTTGTTTTCTGTAAGGGGAAAGTGCCATCCTATATACAATATTACAAAAAAGTGTCTGATGCCACAGGATCAGAGTGACACTGCATTTCAGCAATCTGAATATATTAGCTATAAGATGCATACTTCCCCTATTTAATGTGTCTTTAAAAAAACATAAAAACTCACTAAATTTAGAGCTTCTAAATGTGTGTGCATTCATGAATGTAGGGTTTCCCAGCAGACTGTGCAGCATCTGAACATAAAGGAAGTATACAACCTATTCTAAAAACCATTGTTTGCATGCACAACTGCCACAGACTTCGAACATACTGAGCAGAAAGGTTAAGAGTCTCTCTTCTTGTGTGGAGCTTTCTGGAAGTTAAACAATGTAAAGTCCAGCAATAAAAATGTGTGCTAAAAAATTAAATACATCATTCCAAAAAAAATGAAAGAGAGCATTATTGCTGTTGTGAGAGCTATTTTTCTCTTGTGTACTTGTTTCTCTACCAGACACTCGAGCAAGCCAAGATACTCATTTGTATACTTGGAAACTCCCCCATCCCTCCCTTCTTTCCCCTTTTTCCCGCCGCTGGTTGGACCTGAGGCCCTCATTTGAGCCGCTCGGGTTGGAGGCTGTCGGTCAGACACTTGAGCTGCTCCTCCCCCAGCTTGATCTTGTCCTCCAGCTCTCGCTGCTCAATGATGAGGGCCGACTTCATTTTCACAAAGTGCTCATAGTCTGCTAAGTTCTCCTCGCTCAAGTAGTTGGCCAGAATGTCGAAGACAATGCGCTCTCGACGATCCAGGTTTTCCTTCAGTTCCTTTGCATCCTCGTGTTGCTGGGTCAGCAGCTTTTGCTTATCCACCAACGTCCGCTTGGGAGAAAAGAGAAACAGTTAAACATTCACTGGGATCACTAGGCTGAGACAACAGCTACACTGTTTAAGTCTCAAGTCTGTTTTATCTACAGAGACCGTCCTGCATATTTAGAAAGGTGGAAAAAGAATGGTCCTTAAAATTCAGACTAATAAAATGCATTAACAAACCGATAAAAAATGTAGTAAATCAATAGAAGATCCACCATTACTTTCTATTGGCCTCAAAAGCATTACTTCAAAGACTCCTTTACTATTTAAGAGTTCTAAGTAGCTGTATACAACACAGTTGCCTTTGAAGAATAGTCCTTCAAATTAAGACTCAGCAATGTCTTACATCTTCATGCGCAGCACTGGCACAGCTGTGGTTACAGAACCCAGGAACAGACCAGTTAATGGAGCAATTTGTTCTTATACAGCTCCTGACACCGTGTATTTCGCAATTCTGCTGCATCCAAAGGCCTTCCCAATGACATGTGAAGTCCTGTCATCTTCAGACATGAGCAAGAGTGAAAGCTGAGGCAAGACAACAGAAGAGCAAAAGGGACGCAAACCCAAAAAAATCATCATTCTCCAAAAAGGGCTTTAAACTTTCTGCTTTGTGCCTTCACAAGAGACAAAGTAGGAAACAGGGAAGTTGAACGGAGGAACTATTGAACCAAGGAAGAGGACAGCAGAGGACAGCAGCTGTATCCCTCTCCCCCAGCATCACCTGCTACACAGCCAACAGTCCTGCCTCAATCACCCAGCCACACTCCTTTGGCAGTACATGGAGAGAAACAGGAATATCATCAATCCAACCCTTTTCAGATGTCTGCCTACAAGTGATTGCCTTTTTCCAGTGACAGAATATGGCTGGCTTACTGTGACATCTCGAATTCTGTACAGATGTCTGAACTTCATTAAAAAGTGCCCCTAAGAGGTACCAATCCATAACTCTTAGCTTTGCTTCAGAGATGAATTTTCTTTGAGAAGCTGCCTCCAAACAAACCTCAGTCTGTTCTAATAAAAATATCCATCTTTTTAATTTGCACCTTCTGTTAAATCACACATGCTGTTTGATAAGCCTGAAGGATTTACAGAGAAGTGTTTTTGTAGGGTATAAAACAGTGTCTTTCCAAGATGGAAGTATGAGACAAAGGAGGCTACACACAGTGAGGAGCTTTAACAAACCTACCTGTCAGAGTTGCACATGCACCCTGTGCTGACTCTTTCTACAGACAGACCAAAGCTCAAGAATGAAATGTTTTCAGATTCTCAATGTACTTAAAACACACAGCCTAGATTAACTCAGGATTCAAAAGAGCTATGGAAGACAAGTCACAAAATCACACACTATTAGAAAAAACAGTTTAATCTTCCTTTGAGCTTATGCCAGGGGAAAAAAAATCCCACTGCAAGTTGCAAGCAGAATTATCTGCTGCAAAGAGATGGAACTACCAGTTCTGAACTCACCAGGGCAAGCAGCAGACAGCCCCAAACTCGGGAGTGTGGCTACACTGCTCCCAGGGCAGCCCTGCAGGTGTGTGTATGCTGAGCAGCAGTAATGAGCCAGAATTTGATGAGTGCAAGAGGACACAAAGTGCAAGCAGTGAGAAAACACTGGCCTTGCTATGTAAGAGGAAGGGGGCTGGTAGCTCTTCAGATGAAGCCCCTTCCAGAAGCTGAACTTGAAATACCTGATACTGTTGTTCCCTGTGGCAAAAAAAAGACCTATGGTAGAGTACCTGACAGACAAAATATTAATTCAGCAGTCCTTATTTAGATAATTTTTTATTTAGATAATCTGGTAAGCTTTAGAAAGGTTTGGAAAGCTGAAAGTGGAAAGCTATCAGAGCAATGTTTATTAGACAACATCAGCTTGGAAAGAAAAATCAGTGGTCACTGGGAATATGCTCCCCAACAATGGAAGTAAAATGCCCTGTTTTGTTTATATGGTACATTAGTGGTTCACCACATATTATCATTTGACCTACGAAATACTAAAGGACAACCAAAAAAGCCACAAGCACCAGTCTGAATTCAACATTTCTAGATAAATTTCCTAGAATCATAGAATGGTTTGGGTTGGAAGGCACCTTAAAGATCATATAGTTCCAACCCCTCTCTTCCAGATGAGATTGCTCAAAGCTCCATCCAACCTGGTCTTGAATATTTCCAGGGAGGAGGGTGGGTACCTCTCTGAGCAACCTGTTTCTCACCACCCTCAGGAAAGAATTTCTTCCTAACATCTTCCTTCACCTGAAGGCCATTCTTTCTTCTCCTATCACTACAAGTCCTTGTAAAAACTCCCTTTCCAGCCCTCTTGTAAGCCCCCTTTCAGTACTGGCAGGCTGCTCTAAGACCTCTCTGTTACTCTCTTCTCCAGGCTGAGCAGCCCCCACTCTCTGCCTGTCTTCACTGGAGTGGTGCTCAGGCCTCTGATCAACTGAATGCCCTTACTCTGGAAGTGTTCCAACAGTGGTCCATATCTTTCTTGTGTTTTGTGCCCCAGAGCTGGATGCAGCACTCCAGGGGGCATCTCACAGGAGCAGAGGGGCAGAATCCCCTCCCTCCCCTGCTGCCCACGCTGCTTTGGATGCAGCCCAGGACACGTTTGGCTCTCTGGGCTGTGAGTGCACATGGCTGGGTCATGCTGAGCTTTTCATCCACCAACATCCCTAAGTATTCTTCTCCAGGGGTTGTCTCAGTCCTGATGGATCTCTCCTGATGTTACTACGGCAAGATTGGTGTCAGTGCATGTGAAGATGTATGGGGATTAAAATATGTTAGGGATTTGGAGTTCTGTCAGTATAAATTGACATCAGAGCACAAAGACTATTTCTGACTGTCCTCACCATCTTCCTTTTCCACACCCAGCCAGTATGCCATTTTTATCACAGCTCTCAAACTGTGTTTCCTATGTGCACACATCATCTGGTAGCTCCTTCCCCATTAGGCAACTGCAACCACACTTAAAAAAAGTCTAATGAGGGATTAAATTTCTTCAAGTGTCAGAAGCTTTGATCTTCCCTTTAATAAGCTGTCAAATACTTTCCCTTCCCCCTCAGTCAGAGAGAGGTCTGAACAGCCATTAATCAAGTATGTTAGGGCCAAGCAGCAAAAGCACAGCTTCAGATCAGTCCCAGCACTTACTGGTTCTTATGTGTGAAACAATGGAACATGCTGAAGAGACAACATGAAGCCACAGCCCATGGAAAAAATTCTCTTACAACACTTAGGTGGACTGTTGGCATTTCAGTCCACAGCTACAAGCCAAAAATCCTACTTCACATTCATTTAACCATAGAAAGTAAACTCATTTGCAACACCCCCTCCCTCCACAGTCTCTATTTATTTTAGCCTAAGTTTCACACATATCTACATCTGTCCTTTAGTGCATATCTGTATTGCTATGTATCTCCTTCCTAGGTAAGGCCTGATAGGATTTGAACTGAAACAAATTGCTACAAGTAGAGGTGGGATCCAACACCTCGAATGCTCCTGCAATTTTCACTTCTTCTGGGAGTCTTCCACTTCGCTATCAGGATATTCTGCTTGGATGAAACATGTTTTCCACTGAAAAATTCCTTTTGCCATGCCTCCTCCTGTTCCCCTCCCCCCCTTTTTTTAAGGTCTTGTCCTTCTGTTGTTTCTTGCCTCTCACTAGGCATTGTGGAAGGAAGCTGTAGTACATGACAAGCATTTTCTTTGTAACAACCTTATAATTTGTATCAAGATCCTCATTGCATGTAAAGAACTCTGCAAGCTTTCTGCATTACAGAACGAACACTCCTTTTCACATCTTGAATTGTTACAATATTTTTGTTTGCCTCCTTTTTATGCTCTTATCAGCAGATTCCCTCTTTCTTTAAACTTTGACAAGAAGTCTGTTTTCCAGTACTTTGCACCCCAAACCCATTTTTTCTCAGCAAGCCACTTGTAGTTTCAGTATTCCAAGAAGGCAAAGAGAAAAGTTTTAAGAAATAAAAAAAAAAAAAAAAAAAGGGCTTATGAGATTCATCCACTTGCTATCCCTCAATGTTGAGGGCTTCCATTTACATAAACAAAACCAAGCAAAAATCCCCCAATGAGCTTCCTTAAATGCAGGGATATTATTGTTGGCCCTTCTCACCCGTTCTTCTGGAGAGGTGTTGTCATCCAGGTTATTGAGGGCGTTTTCCACCCGGGCCAGACGACCAGACAGGGACAGCAGGAGGTTGACCACTTTGTCAAGGTCACCAATAAACATCTTGAATTTGTCAAACTCATTTGGTTTGCAGACTTCTTTCACAATGGCCTCTACCTCCTCCCCCAGGATATTGTTTGCTTGGATGTCTTCCAGAAGCGTCTCCCGTGCCTCCCTCAGCACCTGCAGCTTCCTACTAATGCTGTCAATAAGTTCTTGCTGTGGAAAATAAAGGAGATAAGAATTTATTAGCACTACTGCATTTTCCCCTACTTCTGAAAGTCATGTCAGTTAGCACTGTAAAACATTCTTCCTTGAAGCTTTGACAATGCACTACAAATAAATACATGCCTGTGCCAAAGGTCTATACCTCTGCATTCAGAGGTTCAGGACATAGCTGTATGATGCTCAGCTTGAGACCTGTGTTAAAGCAAATTACCTTTGTGGAAAAAGATGAAGGCTTTTCACCCTACCAAGAAGCATTCCTGCTTCTTCTTTGAGCAGCTTCAAAGCCTGCTATGAACAGCAGAAAGTACAGCACAGGGCTGTGTCTCTAAATACCAGGTCCATAACACCTTGCTGAAGAGCTACACTTAGGAAGATACACAGTACCAGAAAAACAATCCTATATTTTCCACATGATGCAGTTAAAACTAGGGCACTGTCAAGCTTTTTTTTTCCCTTCTGCATAATATTAGCATTCCTCCAATAGCAGTCCTTGCACTCTCAGAAAATCTTAGCATTAACAGTGCCTTACAACATTTCTGCAGGGTAGTCATAATCCCCATGGCACAGAGCAGGGAATAAAAACTACTGTATTGTACAAAGCAGCTCTGTGCAAAGTGGCTCTGCCAAAGGACCAAAGAGGCATCACTGTCCCAGGCCAGGCAAATTCACAACCTCACCTGCAGTTTGGGGGGCTTCTGTACTATAGTCCCCACTGCCTTAGAAAAGCACATCAGGTGCAGAACCAGCAGAATCCAGACCAAGAATCCAGAATCCTTTGATCTGTGGTTTCCCTGTGTTACTTCCCTTCATTTGGGCAAAAGGTCTTGTTTCTTACATGCCCATTAGCTTTCACTGGTGCACAAGGAGTGTAAGTTAGTCCAGCCAGGTGTCAACTCTGAGATGAATCCCACCCTAAAAATGCCTTGTTCATTTAAATGTAGATGCCTATTTGGTATTCAGCTAATTTCAGGTAAGAAAAATTTCCAAAGCATTCTCTAAACATACACTTCACTGCAAATTCTGAATGAAAATGACATCCTTTAAAATAGTCATTATTTCACAGTACCCCTAGCTTTTTTTTTTTTAATTACTCATGACATTCCTTAGGAACTCTTCTTTCTAAATGCAAATCTGATTACAAGCCTTCATGATTACTGAGAAACATACTGATAGCAGCTGCTGTTCACAGAGACTACTGAACAGTCATTGCCAATTTATTTTGGGAACAAAACCCAACATAAAACAAAGTCTGCCATCTTACAGAAAGCAACTACACCATGAAAATGTAACAGCCTTTTTGAAAGTAGAAATTCTACCCATGGATTATCCATACTGGTTTTTTCCTTTTTGATTTAATGTACTCAGTCCAGGTTAATCTGGATCTGGGTTATCTGTTGGCCTTGGTGCCCAAAAGATTAAGGTAGTAAGCAGTTCCACAGATGCCTGCTTTACTGACTGATTAATCTGCAGGATTTGATTTTTCCCCCTTCTCTCAATGCAAATGCAGTTTGATTTGGATTATGTAGGTCACAGTGCTACACTCTCATTTCCCTCAGATGACATGTATTATGCTGCTCTTTCACCATTCAAAACACAGCAGGATACTGTGGTGCTCTATATTATTATCTCAGTTTTTTCACTTCTGTAGTTGTGCTGCAACTTTCTTTAATTAAAAAAATAAAGCCACATGGCTGCTCAGCATTTACTTATCTGGTCTGCCAGTCCAGATCAGTTCTCTCAGTTTCTTTCTTAAAAAATAAGAAAGAAACCCTTTTCCCAGTAATATCCTGTTTAATAACATCTCAGGCAGCTGAAGCTAACCTCTAAAGCAACAATTTTTCAGGTGAGAAGGCCATAAATACTAAGATTGTCATCTCTATTAAGAATTGGATTATGATCACTGATTGCTTCCTACCCAGATGAAGCAGCCTCTGCATGCAGCAACTGTGAACTCACTACATGCTTTTGCTAAACAGCAGAAAACCTGTATTATGTTCCATATCTACTGAGCCAGAAGAGCTGCAGTCTACATCTTGAGACTGGCAGATGAATAATTTATAGCTGTGAATTCTGTACCAGTACACAAGGAAACAATAAAGTCATTCTTGCTAATCTGACTAGCAACACAGAAGGTGGCTCAGCAGAGCACTGCTCAGGTGGCTCACTGCTTGGCATGCTTTTATGTAAATTATACCCTGCTTTCAGCTCACCACCCCATTCCTAAGGAATTCAAGCCTCAAACCAGATAAAAATTGGTGTACATGAATTATTATTACATTCTTCAGGAGTTGCTGAGATTTTCCTAAGGGCAAAGGGGAAACTTCCTACACAGCCACATATGGATTTTCCTTACACAAAAAACACTCTTATAGCATCTTCAACACCTGATCAGTATTTTATAATTGTGGTAAACCTACATTAAACTCAGTACATAAGACACACACATTCCATTCCTGCTAGCTGGGAATACAGAGATTGGCTCAAAAAATCAAAATAAAAAAAATAAAAGAATTAACAACCCTACATGAAATTCCTATACTTATTTCAAAAGAAAAAAAAAGTACCACACATTTCTGGTTTGCAGAGCAGAGAATGACAAATACAGCAATAATTTCACAGTGGACTACAATTAAGATATCTCATAACAAAACTACCAGTTTCCAGGAATGAAGAAACAGGTTCTGGGCATATGGCCCCTCTAAAACTATTGAAGTCATAAAGTGTGCCATTAAAATATTCAGGTCCTTAACAATGCCTCGTTAAACTGTTGCCAAATATGAGAAGCTGGGCCGAGCTGTATCTTTTGTCCATTTAATAAAAATGCCTTGACCCACTTACAAAGAGTTTTATATGTTTTCTGACAAGATCCATGATGAAAGCCCATTGAACTGAGTGCTCCATCCTACCCCATGTGGAAAAGCTGGGAGAGAAGCAAGCAGCAGGGTGTGTGTGCTACATGTACACTTAGAGGAGAAGATGGGAGGGTCCTGCTAAAAGCTCTTTGTGAAAACCTTCCTGTCTTACATGATTAGTGGTATATACTGAAGCTGGGGGATGCATGGAGAAGTATGAAAAGGGTAAACATGATTTTCCTGTTAAGAAACCAACAAAAGTAAATGGCACTCTCGCTTATAAAAGTTTCAGTATTTAGTTAGAAAGGTTTAATTTTACCTCCCTCCTACTCTGTAATTAATGAGAATGAAACTAAGTCTAGCAAAAATCATGAATGTGACAATCATGTGGCACCAGATAAACCCACATTATTTAAAATGAAATCCTTAATTTATCTAAGTAGTACAGCTGTTGGATTCAGCAGCTGTCTAGCAGGAGGGTGAGGGAAGGTCTCCTGCTGCAGCCACACCATGCCCCTGGCAGTGCACAGCCCACTGAACCACGTGATGCAGAGGCAGAGGGAGGCTGAAACAGCACAGAGCCAACAGAAAACAAAATATCCCCCTCAAATGCAGTGCCAGCCACGCCTGCTCTGAACCAGAGGTGGAAATCTCTCATTCTTAGCAATGAAATATGGTCCTAATAATTAAAAACCATTTCTTTGGGAGTGGATTATCAAGTACACCCTGGCAGCAGATTTTTAAGCAGAGAGCTGACTTGGACAGAAAAGGTTTGCACACCACTGCATTACTGGCTTAGGTAAACAGAGTTAAACTACATCACTTTACTTGATCAAACAGAACATTTCCTCCAGCTTATCCATACTAGGAACAATGACTAAAATATTTTGTGACAAATTACTAATGAGATTAATACAATGATTTTACTGTAGGACAACATTTACTCCAACCACACAAACATCAGATCATCACTGTAGTATCTAAGGAATCATGGTGACCTTTGATCAGAAATAAACCACCAAAGAATGGGGATGAATAAGAAGGCTGCTTCCCTCCCTTCTGACAAGTAACATCCACTGAATCCACCAGCCTAATTAGTTATCTCCCACAATCTTTATTAATTTGGGAGGCAGGAGAAATAGTTTGCTGTTCATGAAAACAAAGGGGGAGGAAAATAAAATTCTCTCTCAAGACAAACCCAATTCTGGACCTAAATTTCAAAAATTTGGAACAACTAAAACCACCACCAGCTTCACTGGGATACATAAGTTCTGCTGTTTGTTTGTACGTAGTGAGAAATAGAGAAGGGCCTCAAATGGAAAATGGTATTTTAAAATAACCTCCCCAAAACTTCTCCCCTTGAGACTTTCCAAAACATGCAACAAGTTGCAAGAAGCACCTAATACAAAATTCCTAAATTCAAAGTGTACACTTAACTCATCCCCAAGAACAAACAAACAAAAAAAAAACTCCAGAACGAAAAGAGGCTGATTTTTCCAACTGATCCTGTATACCCAGAAGGCCTTTTATTGAGGGGTGTTTAGTCAAACAAATTCACAGTTAATGTAATGAACAGAACTCAGAGCCTCCCATTACACTTTTAGAAATGTCTTTTACCTTCTTCTCTGATAAGTCATGATCCAGTTCATCTTCAGAATCATCCTCACTCTGCTGCTGTTGCTGCTGCTCCTGCATGTCCTTCATTTTAATCAGCAGCTCTGCCTTTGGTGCAGAGGTGCTGTAGTAAGTAGAATTGGTTGTCAGGGAGATGGCAGATGGTGCACTCTGCTCCTCTTTCCTGGGAAAAAGTCAAAACTTTCATTAACTGCCTTGACACTCTAATCAATGAAAAGAAAGGAGAATCTTTTAGAGCCATCATTTCACCAAGCAAGCAGGGGGCTCAAGAGGAAACCATTACCTATGTTATTAGGATAAATAAACACTGTCTGTGAATAAAATCTGTATGAATTCAGTACATGCTGAGCAAAAGCTAAAACTGAAATCAGTTTGTACACCATTACAAGATCATACACCACTACAAGAATTGAAATGCATCAAAGATATCTCATCTGGAAACAAAATGTAAAGTTACATTTTACAAAGTAATGCAAAAAATTTTCAGTGTCATAGACAGTATCCTTTTGGACTGGGATAGTACAATAAAAGTATTTAACTTTTTGATTAGGAAATCATAAACAAACTTCTCCAGAAGGATACAACTCATCAGATAATTCATATCAAGAAAACAAAAAACCACAGAACATCAACATACAGGGAATTCAATTATTTTCTTTGATCTCATTCACTTCTAGGAAATGCCTCATGCTTGCTTCAAGCTGTCTTCATAAATTTTCATCATACAAAAAAGGTGAGAATATTCTTCTCTATCCAGTTACTAGACTGGGTGATCTTGGTAAAATATGTAACCATCACTATGAAATGGCAGAAGTAAATTATTTCTTAAGTTGTCAAAAATTGGCTTTCAACCATGTCTTGGAAATTTTTCATACTGTACAACACTGTTCTTTCTGTCATTAATAGTAATTGTTAATATGCTTGACTACTATTCTATCACAAAAGTCTTAGAAAGACCCTCAACAGAAGAAGACTCACCTCCAGCCCCCATGGAATACTGACACTCTATAGATAGAAGTTTACAAGGATATATCAACTTACAGAAAGTAATACTCACTTCTCTTCTGAAATTTTTGGAGAGGGAACTTTTGGCAGGAGCTTCCTGCGCTGCTGAGCTTCTTCTAGGAGGTGCTCATCCTTAGGGAATATACCAACCATCAGATCCATTGTTGTTTTTATTTTCACATTAGGATCTAGTATGTCTGCTAGAGATTTATCTCTTCCCACAATCTCTCTGGCAAGTTCTTCTGACTTCCAGTCTTCGAAGGTCTTTTCTTTGGCCTTTACATAGCTAGATGCTTGCGTGGCAGCACTGCTGTCCTTGCTCCCAGGTTCTTCAGCTGGTTGGGGGTCAGCTGGTTTGGTTCTGGCTTCTGGCTCTGGCTCTACACCTTGCCTGGTGTAAGCACAGAATCGTGAATAGGACTGCTCTGAAGTGCTGAGTGTTTTAATCTGGTCCTTTTCCAGGCCACTGGGTAAAGCAGGAGGCTCCATAGTACTGACAAGGCTCTGCCGACTCTCCTTCTCCGCGCTGCTCTCAGAATGAACTATCTTGATGGGAACCATTTTCACTGTAGTATTGTTGTCTATGACCCTTTCAATTCTGGAAAATAAGCACAATTCATTCTTAGAAATGGAAGAAACTTAAATCTCAATTCATATCTGCAAATCAGAGAGGAAGCCCAAAAAGACAGGTAAGAGAGTGAGGTAATGGAATATTCCTAGCTCTGTATCTCAAACCCGAAATCTACACATGTTCTTTTCTGCCCACAAATTTAAAATAGTATTATTAGTTCATGTGTAAATTCATCCTAACCTCAGCCTTGTACAATAATCATGATACAGGATTTCTGTTTGTTTCCATGAACATGAAGGTCCAATCCCATCAGCCAGGCCCCAAATTAGACAGTGCTGCTGAACCCCTGTTACCCTTTGTTCCACAGGTATAGAGGAAAACGTGCCCTCAGCTCAACCTCACTGCCTCACACAGATCCAACAGCGGCCTCAGCTTTTGGCCTGACAGGCAGCTGAGCTGTGGGGGAGTCTGTGATGCCCTTGCATCAGTTCTCAGCTCTTCCAAGGGAAGAGACAACAGACCAGATGGGACCATCCCACAGGCTAGGATTTTGCTGACCTACAAGAATAACAAATAATCACACATGGGAAACCTGGAAATCATTCAAAACTCAATTACATGGTTAAAAAAAATCTTCATTTATAAAATTTCACATATGACATAGAAGCTTAATAAATAGATCCCACCACAGTGTCCTAGTTTTCCATTCAAAGAAGAAAAACCAGAGGATAACATATAATTCTGGATATTCTTTTTAAGGGAAGCTTGTAGCAGAAGTTCTGTACTGCATAGCACAAAGGGCCACCTTAGCCATTCAGTAAGGAAAGCTATTTAAAGAGGAGGCTAACGTAGATTTTTAACTGGACAATAACATGTTAAATAACATTACAGAAACATCTGTACTGTATGTAAACCATATAAGAAACTGAAGTCTTGTTTAGTGGTTCTGAGTTTGCAAAAAGTTTAAAATTATTGCCGTAATGTGGGTTTGGAAGCTCTACAGCAAGGAAAGGAACATTGCCTACTAGCTAAAATATCTGGTTTCATCTGGCTGGGTCGCTTGCCGCCTTTCAGATAAGTGACCAAGACATACTACAGCTCTTTTCCTCTAAGTGTGGGTGTGTCACTTTCCCTAAAATAAGCTTATACTTTTCTACTCTTGGTAACAGCAGAATCTGCTTGACATGATATTTTTCAGAAGTTGTAACTTGTATTTTAAAGGTATATTTGCCTCTGAATGAACATGCAGCCCCCCAGTAGGTATTTACTTTCCACAAGTGCTGTGTGGTTGTGCTTTGACATGCTGATCCAGGTCCTGGGGCAGGTTTCCCAGCCCACGCTGAACCTCCCCACACCCCTTTCGTCCGGCTGTTTTCATTCAAGGGGACTGTCATTTTGAAGAACTCACTCCCGTGCCCACTGCTTAGAGCCAGCTCCCCACCAGCAGACTGGGACTCTCTTCCTGACTGCAGCAGAGCTGGGCAGTGCCCAGCCACCACTCCCAATCCTTTTTTTTGCTTATTTTAGTTAAAGCCCACACATTTGAAACTCCACTAAAATGTGAAGAGGAACATATTTTGGAATTTGAGGGAAATATAAGATGAATGCATAAATGTATGGGGGGCAACTGGAAAAGAAGTGAGCTGAGTGCAATTCTTCACCTCAAATGCCCAGCATCTGTTTTGAGACTTTGAGTACATTCCTCTCAGCCTAGACAAAGATTTTCCAGAAACTTAAAGCATCATTAAATCAATTGCTTTCAGTAAAGCAAAGACAGTTCAACACCAGGTACTTCAAAAATTCTGTTTCTGCAGTCACTACCCTCCTGATTTCTGAAGGTTTTCCATTTGTGGAAAGACAGCATGAAATTTTGACTCGCAGCAACTCTGCTGGTGGACATTCCAAAGCTTCAACCCAACCACAAACAGTCCCTCCTTGACTTGAGTTTAGGTTTAGTGGAAATCTACTGATATACTCTTTTCAGCTTTGTTGTTGCTAAACAGCTGTCTTTGGGAATAGCTGGGTTGTGCACACCATCAGTATTTGCCCCACACACACTGTTCTACGTAAATCACTGTGGGAAACCCTGCACACACACTCACCTTGGCCTGCTGATGAACAAGACATTTTTCTTGAAAGAGTACAAAGGCTATAAGCTAATATAATCAAACATTAGCTGCCCCCAGCATGCAAAGTGGCATGTCCAAAAGCTCACATGCAAGGAGCCAATAGAAATAATAAGCCAAATCTGATTAACTATGTATTAAGATAAATCTACTTAACATGTTTTATTCATACGAAATAAATACCATATAGAAAGTTTAGAGGTATGGCCATCACAGTTTTCCTTTTTGGCTGAACCTGTTTTACTGAGTACTTTAATTATTAATGGGGACAATACATTGTGTGCAAACAAGAGCTGTCTGAGCCTAAGAATTTCAAGTGTTAGCAAAAGATTCGCAGGGTAAGTATTTTATCATATATGGGCATATAATTAGGCACACCTCAGTGCTCATTTCATCATTAAAGCCTAGCAGAAAGGAAGGACAAATACAATTGGCTTTCTATGCATCCTTCATATCTGTTCATAAAGCAATACATTAAGCAAGTCATTATTGTCATCTACCTTATCACATGGATTCTAGGGGTCATATGACATACTGCACTTTTCATTGTAAATTATATTATTACTTCATGTTAAAAACTGCAGAATGAAACCTCATTTTTTCCTCCAGTTGTAAGAGGAAAGACATCAAGGCCTATTTAGGAAAAAAAGTGATTCATGTTTTCATGCCATAAGGCACAATGGAAAACAGCCTGAGTTTGTTCAACCATTTACATTAGAGTAGAGAAAAGCCATGCCAACTGCTTTTGCTCAGAGAAGCAACCTCTGCATTAATTCAGCTTAGAGGTTTTGTTTTCATTCTTTAACCATGAATTATAGTGCTGAAGGATTTATGAAAACCAAGATTCCTGAGCTTCCTGGAAGAGTTTGTTATCTTGTGGGAGAATAACCTTTTATGATGTTAGCAGCATACGACAGACGCAGAAACCAATTAATTTCAGTCAGTTGTATAACTGTGAGTTTATCTACCCTGGGAAAGGACTGACAATCTCCTACTGAGTGTTCAGTCTTTGTCAACATAAAGTGTTGAGGACCCTCCACAGACAACCTGAAGTGCCACATTTCACTGTAAAAGCAACATAAAACCAGTCATGATTTGGCAGCGTGTATTACTGTGTGTTTTCAAAACAGATGTTCTCACAAAGGATCCAGCTTCCCTTCCCACATCTGCTTTGTCCCTACACTGATTCATATTTATATACAGACTCAGGTAGGGGAAATGATGACAGGGACTTTTCTGACTTTGCCTGGACTTACTGTGGAAAATCCTTTAGAACCCTTCCCTCTAATTTTCTACTAACTACCAGGTGTAACACCTGGGCAGCACAAGTCAACTAAAAGAAACCACAGATGAGCTGAAGGGCATTAATGGTCCCAAAAGGGATTTCACACTAGTCTGTTGTCTCTAAGATTTGCTACAATGGCTCAATGCTTAATGAACTTGAAGGATGTGTAAAGAAAATGAACAGACAACCATTAATAAGGTCTAACTGGGCAAAAAGTGTTAATAAAATAGTAAAGGAGTTGCGTCGAGTACCTGGCTGGGTTCTCATCCTGTAGGGACACAGGAGGTTTATCAGTGAGCTTCTGTGGTGCAAACTGGGGAGAAGGGGACCTTGACGACTCCATGCCAGGTTTTTGAAGATACCGATACTTGGAAGACTCAGACTTAAGGTGTGTTTTTTCTTCTAAGTGCTGACAAACATTCTCTGTGGATGACACTTGCTGGAGCTGCTGTGGATTAGCACTCTTCAGTTTTCCATTGAAAGCTGCAGGACTCTGACAGAGAGAGGACTGACTGGCAAAGACTTCAGTGGAGCTGGGGGATGAGGACAGAAAGGGCCGGCTGGCTGCTGCCAGCAGAGGTTCAGAAGAGGTGCCGAGCGATGGTGCACAAATATCTGGTCGCCTGTATTTATCTCTTTTAGGTGGTGGTGGCCTCTGAGGAGCAGGTGCACGCTTCTTGTTCAGCAGCACTGGCTCTACCCTATGGTTTTCCTCTCCTTTGCCCCAGGACTGACAGGAGTGGTTCTCGTTCAGGCTCTGTGGCTCAGAGTAGGGCAGGTGAGACAGGCTACAGTCCTTGCTCTCCTCATTCACGCTTTCCTGAGAGTATCGGTAGTCACTAGGCAACGTCCCAGACCTGCCCCGGCTCTCGTGAGGCAGAACTGTAGGGCCTTGCACGTGCGAAGGTCTGACAGAAGACTTCCACTTGTGGCCTAAATTCTGGTCCAGCTGATGGCTCTTCTCTTGTGGGTTTTCCCTCAGGGCCCCTGTGTCAGCTTGCCTAGAGAAAAGAACACACTGTTAGTATGCTGCTGCTTTACTTCCTTGGGTGCAAGGCCAACGGACCAACCCAGGAAGCTTGAACACCAAGGTCACATCCAACACTGAACACCAACTCCTCCAATCTGTGGCAACTGTATGGCACAAAAACATCCTCTCAGTATGGGCACACATGGTGTACCTAATCTAACGTGGTGAGTCAAAACAATGACGGGCTAAATTAGGGTATGGAGCGCCACAGGACGCGACACAACCTCTGCGTAACCCCAGGCGCTGCAGTGTGCGTGGCTTAGTTAAATGCACAGCCAAATGTCCAAATGTGGGTAGAAAACAAAACTCTCTCCAGAAGAGGAATTCTAATACTAAAATTTAATTCTCTTCTTGCTCCAGAGTCAGTAACAAAGTGTGCAAAATATGTTTCTTATCTAGCTGTAATAATACTTCAGTAACATTTTAAAATGTGAACTGAATACCAAGAACTTTAATTATGAATCTGGAGGTTGAATTTTTGTGTATCTGCTGAAAAATGAAATGAGTGCAAAGAAAATGTTTGCTGAAGCTAAAAAACAGGGAAAGGGAAAATTAGTATCTCCTGAATTAAGGCAGAAAAAGAAATTTAGAACAGATAGTATTTTTCAGCCAGTCTTATTTTAAAGTTGAACAACTTCTGCCCTGTCAGCACAAATGACAAACAATGGCCAAAAAGGCCTTATCTTATAAATGTTTTTGGGTTTATTCCAGTTTCACATTCTCTCTCTAGTCAGGAAACAGCCTTTCACAGCTCCATGCTCCTCCTTTGCCATAAGACACATAGTACATTTGTGCTCACCAGATAAAGACAAACTGGGGAAGAAGCAGAAGGCAGGAGAAAAGTACCTCTGGAGTCCCAGGAGGAGAAAGGTTTGCCCTCTGCTTTAAAGGAGGCTGAAGAGAACCTATGAGCTTAGAAAAGAAGCTGCAACAAAGAAGTCAAAGGCTTCAGACAACTACTAATGTAGATTATGCTACTGACAGTGCTGGTCTCTGTATTTTTAAATAGTGATCCTGTAGTCATGTGCTGTCCAAGCTTTCTTTTGAGGTGACTCTGAAAGAGGCATCTTTTGCAGCCTATTTGTAGAATAAGGTTTACTTGAATTTTTCAATGTAAACACATTATTAACACCACTGTACCAGTTTTGAGAATGCCTATAGGCAGTTAACACTACCGTGTAGGAAAACAAAATTTGAGATAAAAGCACACAAAATAACTAATAGTTTAAAGTCTATCATGAACTCAAGAATTAAAAAAATGGAGTAATTACACACTCCATTACTATTTTACTTCACACTGCATTACTATTTTAATTAAATAAACCCAAATATTTTAAATTAAGTATTGTGGAAAGAACTCTGATTAGATG
Organism: Notiomystis cincta; assembly: GCA_013398075.1. NCBI lineage: Eukaryota > Metazoa > Chordata > Aves > Passeriformes > Notiomystidae > Notiomystis > Notiomystis cincta. The sequence goes on along the minus strand of VZRX01005379.1, from coordinate 14,759 downwards.
TGGATTCCTGAGAAGTCACATACACAATCTTTCTCTCTCATGTGAAGTGCTAAACCTTAAAATTCAACTTTAACTGGTAAATTTTCAATTTAACATGAATGAGGAGAGCAGTATTGTTGACATCCAGGTCTCTTCATATTGCTCTTACCTAAGAGTAGTTGGTTCGGACAATTTCAAGTTGTCTGACAAATTCAGAATAAATTCTGATTTACAAAACAGTATTTATTGATTCCTGTTTTAACAGTAGATGAAGGACAGTTTTGTGAAGCAAAAAATTATACAGAAGGCCAGAAAGACCAACACTGTTTAGATTTGGTTACATGACATCTTGGCATCTCAAGAGTGAGCTTATTTTCCCTAGTAAGTTCAATGTAAGCAGAACCAGGCCTGTAAATAGATCCACTAATTTCAATGGAAACATTTACCAAATGAAGACTGCAGGCCTTACATATGAAATACTGCATTGAAACCACCATTTCTCATTGCCTAGATAACTCATAAACAGCACAATTTTCTCCTAGTTACCCCATGCAAAAGGTCTTCAGGCCTCCCAATTCACCTTCACATCCATAAGCCATAACAAAAACCAGGGCAACAGATGCTCTCAGGTACACAGAAAAATCAAGGATATGACACAAAATGTTGCAAAGACATCAAGTACATGCATTACCTCAGCCAGGGTGCAAAGTATACCATGAACTTTGCATGCACATAAGGATTGGGAGTGCTGGTGGAAGCAAACAGGACAGAGAACGCCACCGATCTGACACATGTGCATATCCAAAACATGTAACCAATATACTGGAGTGCATATATATATATATATTTATTTATTTATATTACTCTGGCTCAGAAGCAATGAATGCTTTAGCAGTCCTGTCACCTTCCAAAACTGAACAAAAGGACATAAAGAATTACAGCAAAGAGAAATTTAGAGGTGCTGCATTTGCAAACATGGAGATAACATTCAGAGATTACACACATGCCTTCATAGAGCTTCCACAGAATTAATCAAAAATTTTGCAGTGCCACACAAAATGAGTCTGAGGAAAGGTAGTGGCTGCATTCAACACTGAGGCTAAACTGCATCCAGTGTGAGTGGGTCTTCATGCAAAACATGCTCATCACATTATTTTGGAGAGATGTAAGCTTACTGTTCAGAAAGGAGGAAAAGAAAACAAGCTTCAAGCCCCAGGAGAACACAGTGGCAAGAACCTGCAAAGGTGTTACATTATTATCAGTACTGAGAAGTCCACTAAGCTGCTTTTTATCTGTCAGTGCATCATGTAATAATATGCCCAGAATACAGCTGGTTTGGAAATGAGGCCCATAGGATTATGCAAAGATAACACACCACTGAAAGGAACTCATCATTTATAACCAAACATCACCAAGTGAGAGACACAGAACAGTTTTAAATCATCTGAAAACATGACAATTGATTTAATTACTATTTTCATTGTAGATAACAAACCAGCCAACATCAAAAACATTAAACTCTTATCTCTCTTCAAACTCAAAGCTTCCCCACCCCATAATAAAATGCCACAATTACCCCAGTTGCAAGAGCCTTTCTGAGACAACAGAACTGGGAAAGCTCACCCCACATTCCCCGCCCCTGGCACGGCCCATTACAGCTTTCACTGTCAGACAACTTACACCAATCACTTAACCCGAGCTGCACAGGAAGTGTAATTAAGAGTCTCATGCTACTGCTACAAAGTGGTATTCAGTAAGGGTGACTCTCCTATAGGAGTCTAACGTGAGCCTTTTCTACTGCACTTGGTTTTGGTATTTCACTACAGGAGCTTTCATATCTAAATGGCAGCAGGCAGAAAACCAATGTATGCTTCTAACTGAAAAGGAGTTGCTTCATTACACAAACCAGTCCTTTTTGAACAGCTCTCATTTAGCAGAGGGCTCAGCATTCCCAGAGGGGGTCTGTGTGGAGAGACAAGAGGCTGAGCACTCATCAGTGAGTGCAGAAGGAGCTCTGCTCTATCTTGCACTTTCCCAGTGGCCATAGCCACACCACCATCTCTTACTGCTGTGGGGATGGGCATGTGGATCTCCATCCTGGCACGAAGAATTTTCCACCTAAACCAACAAGTACATCTCTCAGCTTCCTTCTGGCTCCATTAACGTGGGGCATACACACTGAAGACTGAAATGTAAAGGCCATGTAAAGACTAAGCTGGGCAAAAAACTCCCAAGTGTCATCCCCAGCCTGGATACCCCCAGTCCCCTGAGCCATAATACAACAGGCTATTCTAACAAACCAGAGAGAGGTTTGTGAACTCTCACATGAAGGTTAAACCATATACATACACACAAACACACACATTAATAGGAGCCTGCCCGTGGAGTCAGTGAGCATTCACAAAAATGAATCATTATGTTTAGATGCCTATCAGAAGAATAACATTTTTGGTTGCCATAAAAACAACTCCAAACCACCTTCTTCATTTGCCCCATACTCAAGACTTGACTAAATCTGGATAGAGAGATAGAATGATCTGATCAAATGGTGCACCTCAATAAACTCAGTGTGTTTGATTTTTATCTGTCTGATTTACAGTTTCTTGAGAACACTTCAGGCCAACCCAAACAGTGCCACGAGATGTTCCAACTTCAAAATTCCAGACTACATAAGCTTTGCAAAAATGCATTAGCCAACATTTGAAAAATGTAGCATTCGCTAAAGACCTCCTGACCTCTGTGCAAAAGTTTCACCATAAAACGTAAGCATGGTTATGTAAGCAATGGTATGTCCTGCCCTAACTCACTGGCATAGGAGAGCAAATGGAGTAGCTGTTTCTGATTTAATTTAAATTCCTTCTCAAGAACTACAAGCTATACTGGATAAAGGCCTTTATACCTGACTACGACTCCTCCATAAAAGTCCTTGCCCTACAAAAACACTCTCAAAATCAAGGCCACAGTTTTGCAGCCCCTTTAAAGTGACCTTATGCAGGTGCTCTGCCAGAAGAGGCAATCTCCTTCTTTGACACTTTGAGTTTTGTCTTCCTGCTTTTTTCCCCGTACTAGCAGTAGAAATTGTACAGCCCCACAGATAACTGGATCAAGGACCTGACCTGGCTTGAAACAGATAATTATGTGGCTTAAAGCAATTGGGAAATACTATCTTGGCATATGACAAAACCCTGTTTATAGCTATGAACTTTATGTGCTGAAACTATGTTTCTATTGTGTATTTGTCTGGCATGTGGCACACTGGGATCCAAAAGCACTTCTGCAATAGGCCACAAATAAAGGTTAGTTTCTTCTATCCAGTATAGTTCTGCTTGAGACAACAACACAATGCTATGAAGTTAAAATGGGGTGCACAGGGTAAGACTGTTGGAAATTCAGGAAAAAAAATTTGAGGTCTAATGCCACATTTCAATCCATATTGATAAGCACTAACTAATGCATGATGGGTGTCTTCTATGATTTCAGAAACTTTAAAGGTTCAAAGGCATCAGTTACCCCCAGAGGTGGCAGCTGGAAGCCAAGTGGGATATGCTGGGTTATCTCAGGTCTCACTAGACCCCTGTGTTTAACCAACTGTTTAGCCAACTTAGAATGAAATCTGAGTTATCTGTGGTGTACAACTTGAGTCAGCACTTCATTTGCACATAGATGTCTCCCTTCTATTAATTATCTGAATCCCCATCTGAGTCTCACATGCTTTTTTTTTTTCAGAGGGTCCAGGACTACTTAAGCTCTTAAATTGGTTTTATTATTGCAATACTCAGGAGACACTGACAACGCAACACAACAATTTGGACATGCAATACCAGGGCAATTATTTTACCAGTGGTTCATTTTTCTGATGAGATCTCTGCTATCACTACTGAGTCAGTACAGCACACACTATCAGATAGTGACACACAAAGCATATTCCAAAGACGCTAAATGAGAGTTTGGGCTACAAAACTACTTAGAAATCTTTAAAGATAAATGTAGAGAATAAAGAACTCTCTAAAGAACCATGATGGCTGTACTCTTACAGTCATGCCATGAAGAGGCACAGCACATAAGCCCCTACCAAGAAGTAGAGCTGTCCACTGCCTTGGTCTGAGGAGACAGATGATGGCAACTAGCATCCAAGAAGCACTACTGAAGCAAACGGTCCTAAAGCCAAAACACGTGTTAAGATGAAAAGAATAATGAATACTGAATGATGAGAGAATGCTTTCTCTCTCTCAAGGGAAAAAAAAAAGCAGCCTCTCAGAACTGAAGGTACAAAACTAGCAAGATATTCCACAAAGTACAGCACATCACTGGTACAGTACAACCCGTTTATCATTGTGCAAGTCTTGGTTTTCCAACTGTGCCTCTGAAAGCCTGTTAACATTATCTGTGCCTCAATAGTTGGTCACACTAAATACAGCTTAGTTGTTGCACCCAATGTGATAAAGCAAAATGTCACTCTAGCTTAACAAACCTTGCATTATCACCTGGCTTTATCACAGAATGAAATATGATAACAGACACTGCTTGCCAGTCCGTCGATCCCACCAGAATTTCTCTCCTGTCCTGCCTGCATGGCAACACAGACACTGCAATGTGTTTTCATCTCTCATTCTCTCTCTTAAAATGTTAGCTCTTTCCCCATGAAAATCATAAATAAATAAATAACAAAGAACATATCCACTCTAATTCTGCACTAAATAAACAAAGTTATGTTGATGGATGAATGTAGGCCAGTCATGGGTAACAGCAAAAGACATAGGCCCATGACAAAAAATAAAATCTGATTAAAATTATATTTCTTATAGCAGCACAAGGGCCTTTATGCAGAAGGGAAGAATCTTGTGGGAAAGGGCAGAGGGAGAGATGCTTTCCTTTCCTTAGTTCAGAAAACAAAAGCCCCTCCTCCATTCTGCTGCACATCAAAAATAAATGATAAAAGATTTTTTGGCTGTATTCTTACTGCTTTATCTATCGCATGCCTCTCCTAGCACACAGGGGATTACCTGCATGGAATTAAAATTACTTCTACTCAAGTCAACCAGTTAATGTGTTCAGTACTTACACACTGAATTCAATCATTAGAATATCCCAACAGTATAACGAGAACCATCATATTACACAAATGGCAACCATTGCAGAGACAAAAGACAGTATTTTCCCACACTGCTAACAAGGAAATCATAGTCACATTAAAAAAAAGCTCAAAGAAGAATGATTGTTTTGTCAATTTACTAAAAAACACCTACATTTCAGCTGCCACTCCCTTGATTGTTTTTTTCATTTAGACTTTTCTGTCCTGATAATGCTGTTGCTATTACTACTGAAAACAGCTGCTTGCAGCTACACACAAGAATTAGGTAACAGAAGACAAGCTATAAAATGAAACACTTTGTGAATAACAACTAGGTCACCTGGAATTCTCAGGCATTCTCTCACCAAAAAGAACACATAGCTAGCACATCTCTGAAGGAAAAAAAAACCTAAATCAGTTATTTAAATTAATTAGCATGCACATGCACACGTTTCAATAGCCATCTTTTCACTCTGAGCCACACTCACCGCTTGCTTCTAATAGTCACATCCAATTCTCTTACACTCCCAGCTAATAGCTGCTGCTGCTGTGGAGAAGGTCTTCGTGCAAGCCTGTACTCACAGTAACAGGCTTGCCAGGCAAATAACGAGATGAAAAGCGCTCGCACCACCCCTAGCCGAGAGGAACCCCGAGCCTGGCACCCTGAGCCACAACAACAGCACTGCAGCCCTCAGCCCAGAAAACAAGTATTTTCGAAAGGCACTGCCTTCTAATTCCAGTGTCCATGATGCCAACTGTGAAAACAAAAGCTGCTAAAAACAGCGCGTGTGTGCGAGCATATGAACAGAGAGCATCTTAGCTGGAATTAACTCACGTTTTCCCCTATTCTCTCAGCCCATCAGCAAACAGAGCAGTCGATTACACTAAGCAAAATAAAATTCTGTAACAAGCATTGCATTCTTGCTAATTTGCTACTGTAGCTTCTGCTGATAGGGGCAGAAGATGCAGCCTGTGCTCAAAAATCTGAAGAACAAAAGAAATACTGTATGAATTAATACTGCAAATTTCTGTTCAGAACTGACAAAAAATGGTAAATAAGGCACACACCTCTAGCCATTTCTTTCATGCTTTAACACTAAAGACAAGACAATCTTACCAGGATTTACAGCTTTTTACCCATATTCACTGGATATGTGAGCTTTGCATCCTTGCAAATGTGCCAGCCAGTTTGAAAGCCTTGCTGAATCTGTCTCAACCTCTGCGTCTCATTTACTGTAACACAGAGGATTTTCAAAGCCATGCCTCACAACAGCTGGCTTGTTTTTGCCTGCTTCCTATGATTGACAAGTTCATACAAGCTCTGTCAACTTTAACCTTGATAAGTGAAGGCTTAGTCTGTATTGTATGTTACATCACCAGAAACTTCTGACCTCAGGGAAAAGATCTCAGAGACTTCAAAGCTTTTCCTTTCCCCCACCCCCATCCCCTGGATTTGGTTATTAAAAAAAAATAAAACAAAACTTAAAAGTCCTTTAATTTTTTAAAGGGTTTCATTTGTGAAAATCATGATCTGCATTTCCACAACTACAGTTTTAACTATTTACAATGATTTTAAAAGATCAATGTGTTACTAGGTTCCTTTCTGAACAACGTTCGAATAACCAAGTCTTTAATTTTAGAGGAGAGTCTTCATCAACAACCCTCCAGCCTGAATTTTTTTACATGTGTTGTGTGCACAGGCGCCCTCTCTTGCAGGAGATTCTGCAGGGAAAGAACTGAATGCTTTCATGCTGCATGAGCACATTGCCACCCCCACGCTCCATCTTCAGAAGGCATCGTGGCTTTCATCAGAGCAAAGCTCAAGCTCATTTCAATTTTTCTACAAGAACACATTAAAGACTTAATAGAGAAGGTGTGGATAAAGGCTTTAACATGTATAAAAAGATCATTTTAAAGACGACCACTTTAAGAGGAAAATGTTATTTAAACGGCACACAAAATCACATAGAGCAGTTAGATATGCAGTTAATAACCTCCCCTAAAATTTTTCTGCCTCCCAAAGCTGCCTTTTTGATTACAACAGAGTGTGAGAATGACTTCCAGAAAAAACACCAGTTTACAGAATACAATACAACTGGTTAACAGACTGCAGCAAGTCTGGTTGGCCCATGCAGAGAAATGGAAGCTAGAGCTGTCACGTTACTTTTTAGCACAAAACTTCACTCCCATTTCCTGACATAAACAGTCTCCTGCGTGACAGCAAACCATAACCATGTTGCCTAAGGGCTTATAGCTGAAAGTGAACATTTCACAGGCTAGCTCTTAGTACCAGAACACCACAGAGCTACTCCATGTGTCAGAAACGTATGAATTGCTGCACTGAGGGGACAAATCAGTCACCTAGTTCCAATTATGCTTTTCATCAAGTAACTTAAGGGAAAATAAAATCTACAATGCATCAGCACATGATGCTTTTATGACCATAACCACTGGAGACTATATCTTACATTAGCTCTAAATCTCCATGCTCAACTATTATCATCATCAGGGCTACATGAAGATAGCAGGATTTCGAGGAATGCAACAAAAATGCATGCCTTTGGATGCTTTTCATTCTAATCCTCTTTCCAGGGAAAGCACTAAAATCAAACCAGAATACAAAAATGCACTAATGCTTACAAATTTATCTCTGTTTCTCTTTCTGGAAACATTTTTGTGTGCTGTTCTTTTGCTCACTTCCAATTTCAGTACCTGCAGAATCATGTTTAGGACTTCTTCCAGCTACTCATGTTTGGTAGCACCTTTAGGGGCAGGGGAAGAAACCTTCTGTAAGAAGAATCTATCCTCCAACACTTCATTTTATCAGCCCATGATGGCCTCACATACCCCTAGCTGTAACTGCATTCACAGTGAAGAGAACAGATGTGCCAGGAACACTTAAAGCAATTAAAGCAAAAGTAAGTTTAGTTGGTAGTAAGAAACTGCAAGTACAAAGAAGGAGATATATGAGATGGGATAGCAACCCTCAAGTTTAGAAACAGGGATTCAAAGTTCACCTAATAAAGGCAGAGGGAGAGCCCACATTTTCAAGGGTGTGGAGAATGCACAAATTGGATGGGGGAGAAACAGGGCTGTATTACTGTAGTGTACTGTAAACCAAGCACAGGTTTTGGAGGCAGTCCAGAGCCCGTTTAATGAGATCCAGCAGCTGCTGGTGAGCCCGAGTGGAGCATCACACCGACCTGCGGGACGCACACCTGACAGCCGCCGGCTGAGTGCTGCCAGCAGAGTGAGGAATGGGGAGGCAGTGGCAGGAGCCTGCAAGTTTTAACAATTTCTTTTAGCCACAACCAACCCCAAATCCCAAAATAATGCATTTGTGATGCTTATGAAGATGCCCACACATCTCTCAGCTCAACCAGCCTGCAAGTTTTAAAACGGACAACAAAAGGAAGAAAAAGACAATTTATCATGCAACTTCTGCCTTGATCCTGAGGTATGAGAAGAATTTGGTTCAAAACTTTGCTATATGAAGATCTACCCTGTGCCAGTGGCCATAAGTATTTAGATAGATTTTTTTTGAAAGATTAAGAATTCACATGGTGATATTTAATCTTGAAAAGGGCATTTACATACACAAGATGAATATTTTGAAAAGAACAAGCCAGATGGTATAATGCTAAGAGATAACATGCAACTGAAGATACAATATTTGAAACTCAAAGGAAATGTGTAACACCTACCAAAATATCCAACCACTGTTCTTCCTTCCCTCTCTCTGTCCCCTCCAAAGGTTGAATTAAGTAGCAATTAAAAGGAACATCCATCAGAGAACTTAAGTCCTACTCAAATGAGGAAAATCCAGAACTAATCTAGCAAAGCAGATGTATAAGCAAAATATAGTAAAAAAGAAAGTTTTAAAAGAAAAGCTGAGGTACAAATTCTTAAGGTTGTTAGGCCAAAAAAAAAAAAAAAGGAAAAAAAAAGTACTTATTCAAACACAGATATCTGCCAAACAGATTATAGGGATGGAAGTTCAATAGTAAGAATACAAAGAAAATAAGGCTTCAGCAAAAAAATAGTCTTTGCAGGAACTTTCTCAGATGCTGCACACGATTAAAAATGGATAGTCATAAGCTGCCTGAGCCATATGACAATAACCTGAAACTTCCACAGGAAATTGCTGAGCTGGGATCTGTGCTACCCAGCTACCCATTCCTCTGATACTTGGACAGATGCTTGAGCACAGTGACACACCCAGTGTTGGGGGAGAGAAGGGGTGAGGATGCTGAAGAGAAAGAATGAAAGAGAGCAAGAATAAAAAAAAACTCATTATGAATATGGAGAACTTTAGAATCAAACTTAACATCTGAAATAAGCAAAAAAGTAAAAATTTTATTAAGAGATTCAACAGCTGCAGTAATGAGTAAAAATGACAAAGAGTAATTTGGGCATGTGTAGAAAAGATGTGTCTTGGATGCATTACTAATCTTAGAAAGAGCCGCTACACATAGGGACAAGAATGATCTGGATGACAGAGACTTTAGATGGATTTTTAGATGATTTAGAAAATTAAAATTTATCTCACCTGAGGCTCTTAAAAATTTCACTCTCATGAGACAGAGTCCTCACTTGTCTCATCACATCATTCCCATAAGAACTCATTAGATGTAGATGATTTACAAAGGGATGAAAAACTAGGTGGCAACAGTTGCTCCTATGAGGAAATTATTCTGATAACAAAGACACAAAACTAAAATCTCCTACCATTGAACAAATAGGTCATAAAACAACAGATGAAATTCAGATTTAATGAATGCAAAGTAACCCACAGGAAAGATTTTCCTGTACTTCAACAACACATACCATGATTTTCAACAGAAATTACTGCTTTGCAAGAAGGAAAATTTCAGACTCATCTATGAACATACAATCTTTGTATTTCACAAAAATGAAAACTAAACAAAACCCCCCAAATAAAGATAGATCAAAGATAGTTCAAAGATAGACAGACCAGCAGAGGCTTGATAAGATACCCACTGCATGGCTCCTGGTTTGCCCTGGCTTTCTGCTCCCCAGGAATCTGCTACTGGCTCACCTAGAGAAAAAATCCTGCCTAGGTAGACCTTTGGTCTGCTTTAAAGCATCAACATCCATCAGCTGCCATCATGTACCACTCATTCATGGTTCTACTGTCTCAAAGTGTGATATTTATCTATCTGTTATATATATTAGTCACATACACTAGTACACTGAAAAGACATCATGGTAATGAAACTTGTACTAATTACAAGTATTCATAGAAACCTAAGGAAGATGAAAGGTTACAGGGGGTTTCTCATAAATGAACAGATTCTGTTAGACTCTCTCTCCTCTATATGCATAGGAAGAGCTACAGTAGGTTTTTCCCATTTTCAGACAAAATACAAATGTTGTAACAACCCAGACTGTACTGTGTCATTGCTATATGACACATACAATGATATCACCAGCAAAAAAAGTGGTCTGAGGAATGCTTTAATAATTTCTATCTCATGATAAAGAAATGCTAAGGACATGGACCTGCTGGAGCAAGTCCAGAGGAGTGCCAGGGAGATGATCAGAGGGATGGAACACCTCTCCTGTGAATACAGGATGAGAGAGTTGGGATTGCTCAGGAAAAGAGAAAGCTCTGTGGAGCTTGTTAACACATGCATGAAATGTTTGCCAAAGTAATTTTTCCACTGATTTCTAAAGAAGCAGTTGCACAAGATCATACTATTTCTTCCTCACAAGGAAAAAGGTGAAAACATTTTGTTTACATAGCTCTGGTAATGTCTTGGTAAGTCCTGCAATGACTGAGACATACTTGTCCTGCAATGTTCAGTCAGGAAAAGATACTCACAGTTTGACTGTTTAACTGCAACAATAAATGAGTAACCTCAGGAAGGCCAGCAAGGCCAAGTGCCAGGTTCTGCCCCTGGGTCAGGGCAATCCCAAGCAGAAGTTCAGGCTGAGAATTGACCAAGAGAAGCCTTGGGAAGAAAGACCCAGAGATGTTAATGGTCAAAGAGCTCAATATTGACTTGGCAGTGTGCACTCCCAGCTCAGAGCCAAATTGCTACATCAAAAGGGGTCTGGCCAGCAGGTCGAAGGAGGGGAGTCTTCCCCTCTGCTCTGCTTTTGTGAAACCCCATCTTGATTACTGCATTCAACTCTAGGGTTCCCAAAAGAAGAAAAACGTGGCCCTGTTGGAATGTGTCCAGAGGAGGGCCACTACTATGATCACAGGACTGGAACATCTCATTGAGGATATACTGAAAGAGTTGGGGCTGTTCAGCCTGGAGAAGAAAAGGCTCCAGGGAGACCTTACAGCACCTTCTGGTACCTAAAGGGGGCTACAAGAAAACTAGAGAGGGACTTTTCACAAAGGCATAAAGTGATAGGACAAGGGAGAATGGCCTTAAGATGGAGGAAGGCAGGTTTAGATTAGAGATTAGGAGGAAATTCTTTACTGTGAGGGTGATGAGGCACTGGAGCAGGTTATCCAGGGGACCTGTGGACTTCCCATGCCTGGAGGTGTCAATGACCAGGCTGGAGGGGGCTCTGCATAACCTGGTCTAGTGGAAAGTTCCCTGGCCATGGCAGGAGGGTTGGAACTGGATGACTTTTAAGGTGATTCTAGGATGCTATGATTCTTAATAAAGAACTGAAGTTTAAAATGGCTATGAGACACAATGCCAGCAACAGAAGTTCTCATTAACTATTTAAGGAAACATCCCTTTTGCTACATATATAAACCCCCAAGCCTTCAAGTCTTGTATTTCAGGAGCTCAGTTCCTAGTTAAACTGATCCTGACACTGTATATTGGTACTATATTAATTTTTTTGACACCACAGTAAAAGAAACAAAAAATAGAATTTAAAATTTCTGGAGTTATGAAAAGCTGTGTAGTTTCTAAGAATCTTTCCAATGACTAATTTACACCACCTAAATTGTATGAGGAACTAATTGGTCCAAATGTGTATTGTGGATTGTTGGGGTTTTTTCCCTACTGTTAATTAGTCCTCATAGATAGCTAAGCCCCAATCCCTATAATGGTCACAAGCCAGAAAAAGGTAAGAGAAATAACTATCAATATAAAAATGTATGTTTTATATGTCTCTGTATATACACACACACAAACATCCATATATGCATGATACAAATAAACACATACAAAAATGGACTACCAGTCATTCTAAAATTCTTTTCCATCTCACTCAATTCAGAAGACATAAGGTCACTCTGTTGCTGAAGGTCTTCCTCCTTCCTTGCACAATAATTTGCTGCTGCTCCTGGTGAGCATGGAGCCTAGATATTCATCAAATGTTGAAAAATCAGTTTCCTTATAAAGAGCCTAATAAAAATCTTGGAACATGCCTATAGGCTCCTGTTTCTGGCTTATCAAAGATTTTTCTAGAACATTATACTTAGGCATTTAGGACAACTTAGGCATTGAGAAATTATTTTTGTTTTGGTTTTGTAAAGGTTGCTCCTCTGCCTTCAAGAGCTCAACTCAAACAGAAGTAACTACTAAGGTATGAAAACACCGAAAAAAATATTTTACAGTGTTCAATTAGAGTTGAGTCACACTGTGGTCCTACACTTGACACGCACATGCTCTTGGACTTGACACCTATTAAATCTTGAAATATTTTCTGCAGCCTATGATCTCATACATACTTTTTTACTTTTTGAAGTTATGTAACTTTAATAGACATCACAGGAACAAATTAATAGAGCTAGAAGTCAAATGTTCTTAGAAAGTAAATAAAGGCAATGGCTGTAAACATCTCTAGTAGATGGCAATCTTAAGAATTAGGTCATAAAGCATGATTCTTTTGATGCAGAATGACTTATGTGTGCATGTCATACTGCAGGAAGCCACAGACCACTGGTCAGAGCATCCATTTCCCTCTTCAACCTTTTGAAAGTCTATTTCAGCTTAGAAATTATGGAGGTTTCTATAAGGAAGTTAATTATATAATAAGTCATTTCACAAATGCAGAGACACATATTTAAAGAGGACAGACCTTGCATCTGTGAAAAGGTAAGCTTTTGTAACTAATTTGAAATAGAGTAGCATCAATAAAAAATAAAAAGCACCATTTTCTGTTTTACAGATCAGCAGAATTGTTTAATGCTTTTAAGCTGTCCTAAAGGTAAGAACATAGCTGACCTAAAGGTAAGAATCACATCAACCCCTCAGTACAAAAATACTCATCTCATGTTAGATGACTGTTTGCATCCCTTTAAATTCATAACAAGAGTGGTTTGGTTCTTCCATAAGAGATGACAATGGCGCTGCTATGGATCACTATTTTCTCTTCCTACAAAAGTAATACCCTAAACTATTAAATACTGCAGTTCACAAAAACATGTTGCAGCTCTTCTAAAAAGGGAGATGAAGCAACCTGAATTCACTGGAAGCACTCAGTAATCTCAGAGGGGAAAAACAGAGCTCAAAGATGAAAGACATTCACAAATTATCTTCGTCAACTCAACATTCACACGCCCCCCCCCAATTTTTCAAAGTAGTGTTAATTTAGGTTTTACAACTGTGTGCTAAAAAAGAACAGCCAAGAAAATATTTTACCAAAAAGGTCAAGAGAAAAAAAAAATTACCAAGCATCTTTATTTTTGTTTGTAAGTTTTTAAAAATTTTGCTGTTACAATATTCTAACGCTTTTTCATTCTAGATTCAGTGCATTAAAAAGACTCATATTTCTAAGGAAAATAATCAGAGAAGCTGTAAACGGTAAATATTCCAAGTTTACTTCAAGTTATTAATTTTTTTCTTTTCTCAAAACAACTGAAGGGGAGGGAGACCAGAAGGAACCCTGCAGTGTAGGACAGTCTCTAACCTGGAGAAAGCACCTGTGAACTCCACAGCTGTCTCTCAGGTTGGGTTCCTGCAAGTCTCACCCCCACAGACACAGAAGGGCCACTCCTGTGTTCAGCCCCATCACACTGACTTTGATGACTTTGGTAGCACAAAGGCAACCATAGCACACAGGTCTCAGTAGCACAAAATAACAGCTGTCAGTAATTTAATCCAAACCTGAATTTTAAAAGAGAATATTAAATATGACCATAAGGAAGACCTCAGGTTTGGTTACACTCATGTTCTAGAACATACCCTGAATTAGGCAGATTTGCTAGCCATTTGCAGATTGCTGGATTTTAAAAATAGAAAACAAAATGCCTTTAGGGCAGCTCAAAAATCATAAAATCAATGCTTTAGTCCAGTTCCTTTGGAGCACAAGAATGCCTTGTTAAAAAAGGAGCACATGGAAATACCTATTCTTTCCCATAAGGCAGCCACTCATTATCACACAGTGGTAGTTCACAACATAGGAATTAAATGTCCAAATGAGGGATTTTAATTAGTTTTTTGAATACAGAAGGCATATAAACCCTCTGCGTATCAATGCTGACAGAAAGACTGTGAAAGAGACCATTTCGCAAAACCTTCTGTAATGCGGTAAAATGGCCAAATACTACATCTGAAACAGCACGTCAAAATAGGCTCCAGCTGAAAAGAAAGTTACTGCAGCTGGTGCCCATCATGTGACTTTCATGGATTCCACGATTATAAAGCAAGAATTGTGCTGCACAAACACTGCTAAAATGCTGGCGTAGGAGTATTATTCACATGCTTTTGTGACTCGGCTTCGGCGCTGGTAGATGGAAATCGTTTCAGCGGTCCGGAGGTGCTGCCACCTC
>VZRX01005377.1:133194-186624 GCA_013398075.1 Notiomystis cincta | reverse complement strand
GGGCAGTAGGGCTTGAGAGACTCCTTGGCCAGCTCCGGTGGAGTACAGATAATGTTCTTTCTCCTCCAGAGCCTTAATTTGGATTCTCACCTCCATTGTGCTCTGTCAGGGGCCTGGCAGTATCCTATCACAATTACTTGGGATACCCCCAGCCAAACTATCTTCATTTTACTCCAGTGACCCTCTTTTCTGGAATGTAGGACAACTGACTTTCCTTCCTCTCTTTGGGAATGTGAATCTAATTTCTGAATTTTACAAACTTCCTATCCTTTACTACTACCACTACTACTACTACTACTACCACCACTACTACTACTACTACTACTTCTACTATCTATTACTATTACTATTACTATTACTATTACTATTACTATTACTATTATTATTTTGGGTAGTGTGCTTGGATTTTTTCCTCCTTAGATATTTCTGTGCTAGCAAATTCTGAAGCAGTCAGCAGTTGTTTTTATTTATTTCCATTACTTTTTTAATCTCTTACATTACTTTTATATCTCACTTATTTTTTTAAGCCAAATTAATTTCCTAAATCTAACATGAATTCATGAAGATTTGTGGCTGTTTCAAAATTTCCTCTTTCATGGAGTCACTTATTCATTGAGAAAACAAATAAATAAGTACTACCAAATTTTATTTAGCAGTGTATTTTTTTGGCAAATTTATGACAAGATTTTTAAAAATGTTCTGCAATCTAAAGTTCCCTGTGTGTCTAGTTAGTGTCTATAGGAGATAGACTTTTGGGTTTAGGAGAGGTAAAATTCTCTTTTTGTTGTGAATTCATGTTATGGGGTGAAAATATAACTTGCCAGCTTCTTATCATACCATAATGCAAGTCTATCAGCTCCATTCTTTCTCTTACTAGATAGGAGAAGAGTTCTTTCATTGTCCAAAAATTTTTTAACGACTCTGAAGTAAAAGGTTATGCCCATAGTGCCTCCCAATTCCAGAAAAGCATTTAATTATAAGCAAGATTCCATTTGTTTTCAGAAATGTTAATATTAATCTAACTTCATCATAACATTCAGTGCACCACTAAATCTCACACATATTTAACATTAGACATGCTCAAATGTTAGACTGTATAGAAATGAGCAGCTGGGATAAAGCCTTAACTTTGTAGTTTTAATTATCAGTGCAGATTTGGGAAGTGGGATACACAGCTTTAAGTAGTTGTGATTTAATTAACCTTTCACATCAAGTTTATTTTAATGTGAATTATTCTGTTAAAGACATTGTTTGACAAATTTCTGCAGGAAGACTTTTGCTAGCAATAAATATCAATGGCATGCAAACATTTTTAAATGGAGGAAACATCAGGATATGATTCGGTCACATGACAAAATTGTAAAAATTTTAATATTTAATTTTTTTTTAAGCTAGTATAAGGGATTAATGGATGGAGAATTTACAACCAGTACTTTAAAAGCTAGTCACTCTTCATGGAATATGGTAAGATAAAATATTCACCTATGTGAAATAACATACAGAAGTATTTCTACATATCTACTTTTTCTGTTTCCTCCATGGGCATAAATACAGAAATGACATCATGCATTAAGTCTTTTATATATATAATTACTTTAAACTGTTCCATTTTGGTGGTTACTTATCTTTATTTCTGTTTAATGAGTTAGTTTAAAAGAAGTTCAAGACAAATCAATATTTGATCTTATACTGAAGAAAATTCTTTGTAATATCTGGAAGAAATTTCATAAGAAATATGAAGGAAGGAGGCATTATAAAGATTAGGTTTTGGTTTTATGGCAAGAATATATTTATCCTGTTAAACTCCTACAGTAAATTGTAGTTTTCAGAAATGTCTGCTCCATGATCTTGCCAAGCACAGAGGTAAGACTGACTGGTCAGCAGTTCCTCAGATCTTCCTTATTTCCCTTTTTAAAATGGGGGTTATGTCTCCTCACCTCCAGTCAGTGGGAACTTCACTGGATTGCCACAAATTTTCAAATATGGTGGATAATGCTTTAGCTTCTTCTTCTGACCCTCAGGACCCATGAATATATCTCATGAGGTTACATGGACTTGTGCACCTTAGATGGTCTCAAACCTGGTCTTCTCTTACAACAGGTGGTTCTTCATTCACCCCTTGACTGTGACTTGAATGATGTGTCTGGAGCACTTGCTGCTGAAGATCAAGGCCAAAAAGTCATTGTGTGTCTCAGCCTTCTCCACATCCTGAGTAACCAAGCAGATGGTATCCTTACAGATAAAACCCACATTTTCACTGGTCTTTCTTTCTGCCAACATATCTACTGAAGCTCTTCTTGTTGCCCTTGACATCCCAGGCCATGTTCAAATCTGATTCCTGTCTGCCTGGACAATTTCTCCACATTCCTCTCAGACTGTCCGTCCTTGCTTCCACCCTCTGTAGGCTTTCTTTTTGGGTTTGTATTTCTCCAAGAACATCTTGTTCATCCATGCAGGTGGTCTGGTGGTTTTTCCTGACTTTGTCTTTGTCAGGATGCATCACTCAGAGAAGGTGATCCTTGAATATAAACCAGATTTTTTCTTGAATACAAAACAGCCCCTCTTCCTTTCAGGGCCTTACTCCATGATATTCTACCAAGCAGATCCCTGAAAAGACAAAAATTTGCTCTCCCAAAGTTCAGGGTAGTGAGCCTGTTGTATGCCCTCCTCACTGCCCTAAGGATCTTGAGCTCCACCATTTCAAGGTCACTGCAGCTAAAGCTGCCTTGAGATTCACATTCCCACCATCACCTCCTTGTAGATGAGAACAAAGTCCAACACAGCACTTCTCCTTGACAGCTCCTCTATCATTTGGAGAATGAAGTGATCAGCAATGCATTCCAGGAATTCCTGCTGTGTTGTCCCTCCAAGAGATGTCAAGGTCTCCCATGAGGACCAGGGCTTGTGGACATGAGGCCACTCCTATCTGTCTTCAGAGGGTCTCATCTGTAGCAGACCCTCACAGAGAGTCATCTATCCCTGCCCTTCCATTAAAGCTGACTCATAAGCTTTTTGTTTTCTCATTATCTATCCTCAGCTGAAGTTCCATGCACTACTTATGATAACCTTCATTTCTAGTGAGGAGCTCCTTCTGCTGAGGAATTGCCCTGTAAAAAACAAAGTTCATAACTCAGGACATCAGTGCCCATTTGTTTGTCCAAACTGGAAATAAAGACTAATATTTCAAGTTTATTATGAAGCCGTGTTCCAAGGTTGGGCTGGAAATGTATTCTAAATTATTTTTAATTATTTAATATGTCTTTCCAGTGTAAAAATAGAGTAAAAGGAAAATTATCTTTGAAATCAGAACATCTTTAACTGAATTCAAGAACAAATAGAATGAAAAATAAAAGTCGAAATTTTTCTGATATTCATGGTTTTGCTGGATTGTCTTCTGTTTTCATCCATGGGTATTGACCCAAGTTTATTTCTAGGGAGCAGTGTGTGTTCTTGACAACTGTGATTATGGAAGAATATCAGGAAGATTTATTCAAGAGCACAGGGAGTTATGAAAGGTATGAATCATGGGGTCTACAAGAGTGAACTGAATAACACCTGCAAAATAATTTTCTGGGGTCAACAAGGTACTGAAGGTGATATGGGATTTTTTTTTGGAAGGTTGGATATTTTGGGGGTTTTGTCTATTTGTTTGTTTGTGTTTTGTTTCTTTATTCTGTCCAATCCCACTGCCTAACTTGCCTTACTCTTTTAAAAGAATTGTTTACAATAGAGAAGAGGAACAGAGTAAAACAACTTGGATGAGTCCTGCAGTAGGCATCCAGTATGATGCACTCTCTGTTGTATTCCATGGAAGAAGAAGGCACAGAGTAATCTTGACATCTCTGATTAAATGCAAGAAAATATCTGCTCTGCTTGGCTGCTATTTCACTAGAATATATTTGTCTTTTCTTGGTTTCGTTGCTTGGTTATGTTTTTCAATAGTACATTGTGGTACTTTTTGGCAAATTAAACAGACCTAAATAAACATAGGGTTGCATGTTTTTTTTTCGAATTTTAGTTGTATTTCTCTTGCTACAAAATTATGTATTACCTGGAGAACTCCTTTGTCACATCCTCTTATCTTCAATCTTTTACACATGAGTCAACACTTTCTTCATAACACTTTCAGAGAAGGGTTCAGGGATGCCCCTCTCACTCTTATGAATATCCTACTACACTTTGGAAAATATACTGTATTCTCTCCTGCAAGTTTGAATGCTACAGAGCAACACGATTTGATATTTTTCTATGATTCAGTTCAAGTAAATAGTTCTAAATATGTCAACAGAGGTTTATAGATTAGATGACCCAAAAGGAATTGAATTGATTCAATAGAGGTGGTAGTTTAAAAATATGTAGAATACATTTTTGTTGTAACAAGTTAGTCAAAGTGTTGTGGTGTAGTCAAGGAGTTCTATGTTTTTAAACTGGCTTGCTCATCCATTCTGACAGTATTAAATGTAAACTCCTGTGATATTATTAAATTAACTTTTATAATCCTACTTATAAAGAGATTTACTACTGAAAGGAGAGATCAAAAGGTTAATTTATTGGAGGAACTCTCACTAGCTATTAGCAAAATTTATAGGTTAGTACAATTCTAGACATTAATCAGATTTCTATATAAAACAACACATTAGAGTATGCTGGTCCAACCTCTGCTTCCAGGGAAGACCTTTTGAGGTTGGATTATTATGCTGTAGCAAAAAATGCTTGACTAGTCTCAATGGACTCAACACATACTATTGCTCTGAGACTGTTAAGAAATCCCTGACCAATTTTTCTAGCATGTAAACTCCACCCCTCCTCCCATGGAATTGCTTATTTAAATGAATTCAAAGAAATTGTAAAAATAAATAAACCAAAATACTTGCCAGGATGCTTGTCTTGAATGGTAAAGCTACTTTAGACAACATATTTATAGGATTTAGGAGTCTAATCCTGATGAAAATTAACAGCCTAAAGCTCCTAAATCACTTGTATGCTTTTGAAACTATTGCCTATAACCACTCAGACAGGAATTCTCTGAGATGATCTGCTTGCCTAGGTTATAATTCTCTGCATCAAAAAGCAATGGTATTCAAGTTGACTTTGATAGGTAAGGACTGTAATTTAGAATTGCAGCAATAGTGATTATAGATTGTAACTGACTTCAGTTAAAGACATGCAGTCTTTATTCATGTCAAGACAGAATATAACTTGCCTTAGGTACAAATCTTGATGCTTTGCCCATAAAGTTTTTGATTTTTAAATGAATAAGTAAGATAAACATATACCTGATACCTGTATTTCTGTAGCTTACTTCTACCAACAGGTCATTCTGGGAACTGCCTAGCAGAAAACACTGTTTATGGAGTATTGAAATACTCAATACCATAAAAAAGTGTATTTTTAATATGAAAAATTCCAGCATTTGTTTCAATTTCTTTAGAACACCATGAAAATACTTTGCATTAAGACACAAAAAATGGATTTGTGTGGGTTGGGTTTGTCTGTATTATGGATCTCCTGCACTGTCCAGGACAGAAATCATGGTGATGGAATAATGACTTGTGCAGCCAAAATCATTGTTCCCATGAAATGCTGGACAACCATGGAAATATGCAGCAAAAAGGTGGACCTAGTCAAGCACAAGCTTCAGATCATATCAATAATTCAGAAATTTCTGGTATTATATAGGAACATAAATACACTGGGTTTTGAAAATACATTAAAAGTTGAAGTTTCTTCCTTATCTTCTGAGCATTTGCAGGACATATCATGGTGCTCCCTTGCTAGAAAAAAAAACAAGAACTGAAATATCAAAATGTTTTGCAGTGGACATATTGAATGCTGTTTAGCATTCTTCAATTTAATTCCTTAATTTAAGAACTTGGCTTCACAACTTTACCCTACCTGCTTCAAATTAAACAGGAACATCAACTCTCAGAATGGTTTGCTCACTTTTCAGCAGTTCTCAGAGGTTCCCTATGAAAATGGGACTTCATTGGGTCTTGCACAGAAATAGTCTGTGATTCTAGACAAGGCAAAAAGAGAAGGACTAAAGGACAAACAAATAAAAAATACAGGTTTTACCCTTTTCATAGAGATGTATCTGAAGCTTAAGTGATTGTACTTTCAAACACTTTAAAAGATATTTTGCCAGAGGATTCACTTACCTGTGTCCATGAAATTCCATCTGGCCAGTTCTGTCTTTATTCAGAGCTGGGTTAATGTTATGAGATGCCAATATGCACTCTGTTCCTGCCTATGCCCCTCAGCAGAATGTCTGTGCTTGGACACCCAGGCATATTTGAAAGCTGACTCTGTTTATTCAACTCAGGTCATGGGTAGAGGAACCTGGGTCGATTTGTTCCCATCTCTGTAGACACAGAGATGTAGATACATCCAGGCTCTGAGGAACTAAATCCTAAAGCACTATATCATTGTGAAATTATAATTTTCTATCTCTATATATCCATCCATAAGTTCAGAATAGCTTTTGGTTAAAATAACCTATATTCAGTCAAAAACACTTTAAGAAAGGAATATTCTCATTGAGCTTCCTAGTGTTTCTGACTTCCAAGTATTTTTTTGCCTTGGGCCTCTTTCTTTGCAAAGCCAGAGTTAAATGGCAGCAGAGTAGACTCACATTTAGAGATGAAGCTTCATAGATTTATGATGTGAAATCATTTGAACAACTCACCCAACAATACAAGCTTCAAAGATGAGGTTTTCCTAAATGCCATCAATTCTGACAGGCATACATCAATCTATGTCCAAGTGTGAAAACAAATTGCAAAGACTCCAAGATAACCAGGCAGAGTTAAAGGGTGAATAACCAGTCTCTGTGCAAATGCTAAGTAGTATGAAAATAGGTAAGTCACAGAAAATAAAAATAAGAAACACAATTTCTGATGAGATGACTCTTGGGAAGATACCTCCTACATTGCATACACCATCACCTCCTTTTCAGCAGTGAGTGATTGCCAGCAGAGTAGAAGCCCTCTATTATTGCAATAATCAATAGTAAAATGAGAATAAAGGGACCAAAATCCTGTTAAAAATGGGAACAGGAAAATAGGTCACCACAAACATAATTTTCTGGTGTTTCTCATGTATGCAAAATTCTGAACATATATTTATATAAAATTATACAAAACCTTTGACATAATGTGGATTTTGAAAAACACCCAATTCATTATGTTCTGAAAAGGAATTCTACTATTTCACTTGTACAAAACAACAGTTATACAAAAAAATAATAAAGTATGTCTCCTTATGCCTACATTTATGAAGACCCTATTTAGTCATTAGATTAGCAATAATGTAGTGGGAAAGTCTAGATTTTACTTTAAAGAAACACCTCAGTCCCAAAATAACAAGAAAATAACAAGCTGCAATGAAGGAAACACAGATCATATTTAAATATTTGAAAAAAAAGAGCACTGAACAAAAAGAGAAAGAGCAAGACCAAACCTACTTTTTTCCTCTGTAATATGTATGGCATTGCAGTACTTTGAAGTACTGCAGCAAAAATACTTTACTAATGCTCAGTGTAATCAGAGGTANTAAAACATAAAAAAAAAAAAAAAAAAAAAAAAAAAAGGAAAAAAGGAAGTCAAGCAAAATTTTAACCATTCTAAGGACAACATAAAATATGCCCCTTAAAAAAACTGAGCCAAATGAACCTCAGGACCTCAAGGAAATCTGAAGTTGCTGTGGTTCATTGAGTGGTAAAGATCATATTTGCCCAACACACACGAGTGTAGACATGACTGACCAGCAACAGGTAAATGTAGCCAGGACTGCAGTGCCTTTAGATGCACCAAACACATACAAATAACACTCACAATAATGAGACAAAGCCCTTAACCTTTCCTAGCTGGCCCAGGCCTGCTTCCACTCATATCCAGCTCCAAGACCAGCCAGCCAGGCTCCTCCCCAGCTAGTCTGACTTGAGTTTGCTAGCATCTCACATACGCAAAAACCCCAGGGTGAGCACTCACACAGATCTCTGTAAGGACAGAAACAGGAATTTACCAAGAAGTGAGGAGAGACCACGCCTTGATCACGGACAGGACTCCTGCAAGTGCAGTTTATTTACATGAGACTACCTTCTACAATAACCTCTCTCCATTTTTTTCTGATATTTGATCCTTCTCCTAAGCAGTCTATAATAAATTTAGCGAATTCCCATAATCCTTTCAAGCATTCCATAAAAAGTTCTTCACACCCTCAATGATCCACCTCAAATATCCTATAGTAACTTTTCTCTTTCACACCAAATCCAGGATACTCTAATTTCCTTTTTAACCTATTACAAAGTTGTGATTAATTTGCCCAAAGTCACCAGAGGCCTCGTGCCTTTATCAGTCCATCTAGCAACTCTGATTTTACAGAATAGTCTGAGCTGGAAGTGACCCAGAAGAATGATGGAGTCCAGCTCTTAAATGAATGGCCCATCCAAGGCTCGAGCCTGCCACCTTGGTGTCTTTTTTTCTTTGCTTTCCCTGTTCCTTGTCTTGGCCTTTTAAACAGATGTTCTTACAAAACAGATGTCCTACATTGCAGCTATCCCTATAGAATTGTGTCTAAAATTCAGGGCTAACCCTCTCCTTTCCCCTGTCTTGCTTTCTTTATGAGTAGAACAAAGAATTTGGAAGAAATTTAAAAGTGAGCAGATGACAAAGAGAGGAAGGACATATTCTGCAACACACATCTTGCATATCCATGTCCCTTTGGTATTCATCAAATTGATTTTTAAATTTTCTGAATCTTTCAGGAATAAAGACCATTTAAAAAATATGTATTAGAGAGATCTTAGTTGTCCTTTTTAATAATAGACAACAATGCTCAGAATTTGCTGCTTGTGAATAAGACTGAATAATATTGATAAATATTGAATTCAACTGCTTACCTTTTATAAAATTACTATGAAGGCTCAAAGTTCACTCGAATGCCACAGAAATTTTAGACTGAAAAACAGAGCTGGTTCTATATTATATTAACTGTATTGTTTGTGTCATTCCATCTCCTCATATTAAAAAAAATAATTAAAATATCAGTACAGGAATTCTTACAAACATTTTGACAAATGTTATAAATTGCACTCCAATTTTTGTTTCTTAGTGAACATATTTTCAGCCAAACCCTTTGAAGAAAACAAATGGTTTCTTATCCTGAAAATGCACTTATATAAACAAACTACCTGTAAAAATCGCTGATATCTATCTTCTTATTTTTCTAAAATAAGAATAAGATAAATTATTAGGATATTGAATCTCTTCTACTAATTGCTTAAAGACCTCAACTCTACATTAAGCATAAACATTTATTAACCAGGCTGTCTAAGAATGACAAAACTCCAAAGATCAGGAAAGCTTGTTTGCTAAAGTATGATCCCATTGTGAGTATCTAGGTGTTGCAATGGATTAAATGGTGAAGACTAAAAATTATAATGTTTTCTTAAGTAACTTGTTTAAAAAAATTAAAATTCAGCGATGATATGCAGAGAAACTTCTAGGTCAGGCATGCTGGCATGAAAAAAATGCTGGTTATTCATGATTTTATGTAGATTTCTAATGCAGAATGTATAAAAACATCGATAAAACTGTGATTCAGGTTGTTTCACTTGATATCAAACAGTTGCAAAAAGAATGCAGGGGTTTCTGTCAGGTCCAAATGCTGTCTCAGAAGAAAATTGAATAGGAACAACTTTACAAGTACAGTATAAAATATTTTCTAGCTTTAAAATGCATTCACTGTGGCTGGCTGGCTCACCAAACTTTTCCATGTGGATTCTTAATTTCTGAAGATTAGAGTCTTTTTCAGCTTCTTTCCTTGTACAGGTTGAAATGTGCTAAGGAAAAAGCATCAGACTGCCTTCAGTATCTTTCCTGTGAGAATTAATACTTCACTGTCTGTTGCAGTATTTATTTTAGCAGAGACTGATGGAAGCTTCTACATGCTTTGGGCGAGATAAGATTTGGTTATGTTTACAACCAAGTAGATTGACTCTAAAAACAATGTAATTGTGCAATTTCCATGGCACTTCAGCTGCAGACTTGAGGGTCAGCAAAGGTGGCTGCTGCTCTGGGGCTTTAGCAGATTCATGGCACCTGCTCTTCATCTTTGAACTGCCCAGATTTCCATACCTGAGGTTACCCTCCTCACATGCCTGTGGCTGAAGTGTCTCTGCACCCATGACTTCTTTGATGCATCTTCACAATGACACTTTTGGGACCTAAATTATATATACAGAAAAATATGGAACCATTTCATACAGACTCATGAAGTTTATACAAGAGATCCTTTTAGAGAGATTAAATGCCAAGTACGTGACGAGATCAGTAAAAACCAGTGTTTATTGCATAGCTTGTGTCTGCTTTCCAGATTTTATTTTCCCAAACTATCACTCCATATTTTGTAGTTGTTTTTTTGAAACTGGGTCCACAATAGATACTGAGGACTCTTGATACTCTTGCCAAAAAAAAAAAATCAATTAATTAAGATAAATATGAATAAAAACACTACTTAGACTTTCATTTAATTGAATGACACATTCCCCTATTGCAAGTGCAAATCAAGGTTCCTGACTGCAAGTTTTTTAATAAGTGTAATAATTTTTTTGATAATAAGGTGCATGAAATTATGACAATAGAAGGAAAAAAAAGCTGTTTGAGAACACACATATGGAAATGTGACTGTATCAGATTTCCTTTCTTTTCAAATGCAGTTTTACAAGTACTATGGAGACCATTTGAAATGTCTTTTTCATGTTATTAGCATTAATTTTACACCTGCATACTCTAGGTAAGATTTGGAAACTCTGATCTTTTCAGTGCATTCATTTTGATGATCCCTGCACAGAAATCAATGATGACTAAATGCTACATTCAGCTGGGACTGTTCTGATGTATTTTTTAAAGACTTAGTAATTCCCAGTTCATTTAATGGATTTCAGCCAGTATAGAACTACAAAAAGATTACTAAAAGACTAGAAAACTAGAAAAGAATGTTACAAACCTTTAGTCCTGCATTTTTTTTTTATATTTGAGCAATGATTATTTAGCTGTCCAATTGTATGGTTGAGTTGTCATTCAATGTTCTAAAATATTTGTGTATAATATGTATTCTCAGTGTTACATCAATCTAAGCAGTAGCTTTGCTTTTTTAAGAAGTAACAAATAAAGATTAATATTGGAGTGACTTGATCGATTCTAAGAAATGTTTGATATTAATAATAAAATAACAAATGGTATAAGAAAATATTATATTAATGTTCAACTTCTGTGTTATTACACCTAAATATCATTAAATATTACAGTTATTCTAGTTAAAAGCAGGAAATAGAACTTGCTAGAAAATAGTGCTTTGGTTTACTAAGAGTTTTCAAGTTCCAGATTTGTTTTATTCTGCTTTGGCATGAAAACAAAGCCTTTTAAATGCCACTTCAAAGTGGAAATGTGTCAAAATTTTTCCTTCATATTGAAAAGGTCAATCTTTTGATGTAAGCCTTTCTCTCCTGAGTGTTTGTTCTCGATCAAAACCTTTACACTGAAAATATTGTAAATGTCTCTGGACTGTTTCTGAAAAGAGTTTTGACTTCAGCAAATCATCCTGCTCAAATGTGATTGTTCATAAATAGCCAAAAAAGTGAAGCTTGGTGTACCTTGCCTCCAAACTCCCTGTAATGCACCCCACCATACTGCATGGAACATAGAGCTGGTAAATGACAACTTTTTCTCCTTTCTGTACCTGTGCAGGTGACTGGCAAACATGCTGCTACCAGAAGAAATGGATAATCATAGAGTTCTCACAATTTTTATTTACAAGAACAAGGAACTGAATCTCTCTCTCCAACAAACTCTTAGGGGATGGAGCAATGGGACAAGAAGGACTTATCTTTGAGTTTGACAGGGGGTACAGTAGTTGGTTAAGAGTGCTGAGAACTTATTAGGATTGACTTTTGAACAGACAGCATGATCACACAAAGACTCAAAAATAAAAGGTTGTGAAGAATAACCTTATTTCATTGTAAATAAATCCATTACTATATCTTAGTATCATGTACTAAAATAAGAATTTCCCTTTTTTATTCAATTTATGCTCAAGTATTATAATAATATTGGAAAAGCATTCAAGAAAATAATGACTTCTGGATTTTGCTTGGCAGTAGGCAGGTGTAATAAACATCAATCACAGTAAAGTTTTGAGAATGGTATTTGTATTTCTGTACCACTCAAAGCATTGATAACTCCTTGTATTTTAAGAACAGGATTTGTCTCCCTGAAGAAAGCAGGTAAGTGCCATAAGCACAGACAGGTATATATAGCCTACATAGCAGATCTTATCTGACAGAGACTTTCTGGTGAGTGGCTGATTGTCTCTTTAAACACCAGGCATTAGATGGTATCAGAATTACAACTTATTGCCTCAGTCAAATCTATGCCACAGTGTTTGACATATACTGCACATATATATTGCCTAAATTATGTAAAACCACAAAAGTCTTCCTGACTGTATTAAAATTATAACTGTGCCAAATCAACATTTCTGTAATGCAGTTTTTACTGCTTTATCTAGCCATAAAAGCTACTCTTGATATAGAAAAAAATTCTATCCTCAGAAAAATTACTTTTCAAAATTGGAATGGGAAAAACAAAACAAAACAAAACAAAAACAAACAAAAAACTCACCCCCACCATCAGCAAAAAAAGCCAGAATCATGGTCAGGACAGTCAGTGGGAAAAGTTTTTTACACCATATGGTAAGCAGCCCAAAAGAACACTGTGTTGGCTTTTGTGCCATCAGCAAAATGTTTATCAGGCAAGAATCACAAGTCTGTCCAGAGCCTGAAAGGAGATTAAGACACTCTGAGGGGATTTAGAACAAGAAAGTTTTTAGTCTTATTTAAAAGAACATATTTTTATTTTATGAGGCTCTGAGGGAAGATTAAGGTGATTTTTTGGTGAATGTCTCCCTACTACAGAAAAGCTCGGTAAATGGTCAAGCAAGAATATGAATACACATTAATGCCCTATAAACCACTCTTTTGTGTACTCTGATAGAAGAATCTATTCCACCATAGTTCTGGACTCACTCATGAAATAATTTCAAAATAGATTTGTAAAATATAAAGAAACATTTTCACCTAGTTCTATATATATAAACACACACAGCCATGTCGCTGGTAGTATCTGAAATAGCAACCCATATGCTCTCTAACTAAACACAGACAGCTCTCAGATGTAGCCCCTAAAACGTGGTGATCATATTAAGACTCACATCCAGAGCTCTGTGTTTCAGCTATATTTAGCACAGCAATACTCATGCAAGCTTTATATTTAGGAAAGAAATCTTGCTTTCTTTTGCTTATTTTCAACACTGCATGCAACACAGCAGCAAACTCACACTTCATACAGATATTGTGCTTTATTGGGCCAGAGGATGAAACAGCAACTTTCAATATAAATGGAGAAGAATTGTGCACAGCTTAGATACAGCCCAGAAACAAGCAAATCACAGACTGCTTCTTCACTTCAGCCTCCCATGTGTTCATTTTAGCAGATCTGTGAGGCACTGCAAGCTGACAGGTGAAATCATTTGCCTCATAGATCATGAATGGAGCTGCAGGAAGATGAATTGCATGCAAAAGAGCAGACAAAAATCAACAATACATGACATACTGAAGCAATAAGAATCCAGCAGTAAATTAGGGAACTCACTAAAAAAAGAATAAATTAAAAAATACAGCAGCTGCACTTCAGACTATAACAGAAGGAGATGTGATAAACTAAGCTTAGATGAACATTAAGTACATTGAAGTTGTGATATACAGGATATAATAGAGGGTGACTGCTAATTCCAGAAGGCTAGTGACTCCTGAAGAAATTCCTTCCAAAGAATTTTCAGTCTAGCCTGTGGTGTTAACAAACTACTTTGTTAGCTGCTGGATGCATATTGAGATACCTTTACCAGTGTCCATGTCCTGTAAAGGAATGGAAGAGATGGTGGAAATATTGTTTTAATCTGAAACATTAACAGAACATTTAAGTTTAAAATCCTAAGACTTGATTCAGCAAAACATCTCAATATTCTGTTAGGTCACTTGCAATGCCCATTTGCTATAAACTGATTTGTTTAATTGTAGTTGTACCTTGAGGTTAGTTTACTTCAGTTTCTGTCTTAATAAAGCATTTGAGTGTTGACTATAGCAAAAATCCAGAAGTGGGACCGTCCAGTTTTTGCTGGACTGAGGTATAAGAGAGCACATTGAAGCTGTATTTAAGAACAGCTAAAGAAGGAAGAACAGCATCCTTCAGCTCTGCATTCTCTAGGAAAACATGCTGCTACTACTTCTGCATGTGCTGCTCCTGCAGTGGTGCTGGAGTGCACACTTCACAAGGTGACTGTACATGCACCCATTGTTCATGTTCAACACAGCACCTACATGGAGGCTAGAGCAGTATCATCTGCATGTCAACAATTTTATGGAAAGCTTTTATCTTAGAAAGATAAGTAAGATAAGTGGAAAAAACCCTAGAGAAGCCAGTGTTGTTTTTCTGTAATAATGAAATGTAGCACTGGAAGATGGTGCATTTCTGTTGGAGCTGAAGAAGTTGAAGAAGTAGAAGTCCTTTTAAAATCAAAATAAATGTTGCTCCCATCTTTCCAGTCCTTCCTTGCCAGAAAGGCTGCTCCAGCAATCAGGCAATGAGCCAAACACAGGCTGGTTACAAGTCTCAGCACTGTGTGCAGAAACGTTGATCTAAATCCTGAACACTCTCATATTGACATCATTTTGTGGGAAGGACTAATGCCTTGCAAAATGTGCCCTTTCACCAAGCTGAGTATCACTCCAGCTCAGAAAGGACAGTAAGTCAGCTCACACTGAGGGGGAGGAGGGCAGACAGCCCTGCAGAGGAGCAAGCAAGGCTGGAGACACTGCCCTGTAGAGGACAGAAGGACACAGGGCACCTACACCACCCACATGAGGCCCCACGACCACGGGGCAGGGGCCAGGCGAGTGGAGCAGCTCTGCAGACAAGGCTCTAGAGTGCTGGAGGGAAGCAGCAAGGGGCACTCAGCCCCTTGAGCCCCTTCCCTTCCCAGTTAAAGACTCTTTCAGGCCAGAGACCCCTGAGCCAGTCAGAGCTGTAGCTGTCAGTGTGCAGTGCCTCCCATCACAGTAATATCCTGATGTCACCAGGGCTGTGGACAGCATCAGTGTTATGAAAACAAACAAGGCTTCATCTAGAGTGACAGAGCCCTCTTTCATCTGTCTTTTGCTAATACAAATGGCCTGTAACAACTTGAACATCCTTTCAAACTAAAATTTCAGTCAAAAAAAATCTAGCTATGTTCAAGTAAAAGTGGTATTGGAGGCATACACTGTTCTATGTGAAAGAATAACAAGCCACTATTATTCTTACATTAACCCAACACAGGTATGAAAGGAGAGTGGAAAAGGAGATGCTCAGTTTGACTCCTTCATTATCATCACTTTAACCAAGAGGTTAAGCCTTTGATTCTGATAGGAGTTATCTCCTGTGTGCTGCATCACTTCTACATCTGTTAATCTAGAATGTCTCTGGGAAAGTTAACAGAAATACACCTTTGTGAGAGTCAATCTGTGCCAGGCCTGAACTGAGATATCTTTTTCCTTCAAACTCTCATTGCAATTATGTTCAGTGTTAGCCTATCTGTTTTAAGTTGTAATAGTGGAAGAAGATTAGACACCAATATTTCAGTAATAATTTTTCACTAGGAGCTTTAAAACCTGTTTTTAAATGAAACAAATTAGGACAAAAACCTTTAATCCAGAAAGTTTAAGAACAGAGATAAAGGAAGCAGAGCTCTCCAGGTGCTTTGCCTTGAAAGTACAATACCTCATTCAGTTGGCTGAAGTGGATGGCTGGTGTCATTATTTTCTGCCTAAAAGTCCTCATGAAATCATTAGTCTGTATTGTATTTAAATTGGTGAAATACAGTTCTAGAAGTGAAATAATTCACAATGGATAGTCTGAAAAACTTAAAAATAACTCTGTGTTAGGGAGATTTATGACTGAAACAGATCTGAATCTGAACAAAAAACTTTAGGATATAAATATATTGCTTTTTGTAATTTTATTTATTTGTATGCAATAGCAATTAATATCTCTATTGTAGTATAATACATGGCATATAGCATATCATATATATAGTATAATATATACTGCATGGTTGTATATATTTCAGTACAATACATACCATATATATGTTGTATATATACATATTGCATCCACTTATAAGTATTATGTATATTATGCAAGGAATCAGTATGATTGGATCACTATGATTCAGAAAAAAATGACTGTCTTTAGTATCTTTATAAATAAGAAACCTTGTACATATCTCTATCTTGTCAAACCTTAGCTTTACAATCCTAAATCTCTGGTCCCACAAGACAGAAATTTTGCCATTGAAAGATTTTTTCCAATGCCCGATGAACATACAGAATATGGATGTTGCAATTCAAAATCATTAAGGAATAGCTTTTTGAAGTCTTAAGGTCCTGAACTTCTGTGATCTTGATTTATGCAACAGAGAGAAAAAGAAAAACCTGTGACTTGAGGGCAGTCTTCATATTAATCAGGGTGCTCAGATGACAGTGAAGAGACTGCAGAGGTCTGGAACTCTATTCCATGCTGCTGCTTTTACCATGTGAAAGTTCCCCTATCTATGATGAATTTTGCTTTATAAACACTTCAAGTCAAATCCATTAATTTTAATTTTTATTTTTATTCTTAATTTTATTTTTACTTTTATTTTTACTTTTATTTTTAATATTTTTAAATTTTTTTTAATATTCTTTTCTTGCATGGTGTTGGTGCTACTTCACTATGCATAGCAGTAGACAGCATTAATGAGCTAGTGGTTTAACTATTGTTACTTTAGACCTCTTTCATGAGAGACTAAAGAGTTACTTGTTCAGGGCACAGGTGGCAAACAAATCTACACTGTCATCACTGTTGGGATGACTGCACTGCTGCTAGTAGAAAACCATTTTATGCCTATATGTATGTACATGTGTGTACACATAGATACACAAAAACATGTATATAAATGTGGTGAAAATGTCTGGGAATAGAGGGAAATGAATAGATCTCCTGTAACTTCATATTCCACTTTGCTTCTGTGCAATATAGCCTTGACTAAGTTGAGGATAATCAACCTCTGTCAGTCTGTCATTAATCTTTACAAATGCTCTACAACTGAGTAATTATTAAGCAATTAAATGCAAACTTCTACTTTTAAATAACAGTAATAATGTGACACAAACTTATAAAAATAGGAAATTGGAAGATAAGAGGTGTGATAGGTCCTTTAGTCACATTACTATGAAGAACCTGCAATCATTTGAATTAAAGAAGTAATGACAACTTTAAATCCATTTTTCTCTAGATGAAGTTCTTATTTTTCCTTCCTTATTAATAACTAGAGGCTTTTGCTAAGTAAAGTATCCTTTCCTTTTAAAATCAAAAGCACATATCACTAATTCAAAGAAAATGGAAGACATGGCTCTTTTTAAATTTTTGGTTAATGATGATCACACTGTCCCCCCCTTTATTTCAGATGACACCGTGGTCCAAAATACAGGGGAAACTGAGTTGATAGGCTTAGAGAGAGAAAAAGTCATATGAGGAGGGACTGAGGAAACTGAGGCTGTTTAGCCTGGAGAAAAGGAAGCTCAGGGAAGACCTTAATGCTCTCTACAGGTACCTGGAAGGAGGATGTAACAAGGAAAGGTTTGGCTGCTTCTGCCAGGCAACCAGTGACAGGACAAGAGGACAAAGCCTTACAGCTGCACCAGGGGAGGTTCAGGCAGAATTTCTTCACTGAAAGGGTAGTTGGAACAGGCTGGCTAGAGAACTGGTGAAGTCAGCATCCTTGGAAGGGTTCAAGAAACAGCAGGACATGGCAATTTGTTCTCTAGACCAGTTGACCTGGTGGTGTTCAGTCAAAGGTTGGACTTGATGTTGGAGGTCTTTTTCAACCTTATGGATTCTGTTTCTAGTCTGTCATGTTGTTTAAAAGCTTTTACTCTGCCTATCTAATTTCTTTCATGGAAAACAGCAGCTCTAAGATGAGACAAAGTAAACTGATACACCAGGTTATGGTTATTTGTGAAACCTAAATTACGTCAATGAGCATGATATCTGGCATGTAGAACTCTTTACCCAGTGTGCTAGAATAATTTCTCTCTGTACTCTGTGCCTATCTTTAAAATTATGGTCTTACTGGAGAAGTGAGACCTTGGGAATTTCTAGTGAATTTGAGAGAGAAAGGTAGTTTTTAAATTTCTAAATAACTTGGAAACTTACTGTCCATTAGCAGTAATAGAAATAACAGCCATTCACAAACTCTTTACATGTGTTACAGTTGTCTTAGAACCTACAACTGGGTATAGGAGCAGTTTGTGCAAGGCACTATATAAACATTTAAGATATCCTTTCTCAAAATATTTACTAGCTAAGTAAATGAGTTATAAAGTAGATGTTAGAGAAAAGCAAAAAGTGAACTCCTCATTCTCATACAGGATTATAATTTCACTGATGGAAAAAAAAATTTGAAGTCCCCTTCCAAGCTGCTACTAATACTTCAAATGAAAAATTATGTTTTCATTTGGCAGTTATACTTCAAATGAGAGTTGGACAAACCAAATGAGTCAAATGAATCACAGGGAAAAATTGCCTAGGAAAGTTTAATGTGCTATTTAACCTCAAGAATGAAGGAAAACCAAAATTACATCAGAACTCAAGCACATGGAAGAGTTCAGAAAACCAAAGAAGACAACAATCTGCTTTCCATAGTTACTTGAAGGCCTTTTCAGTTCTGCAGGTCTGTGATCATTATAAACTTTTTCATGGCACTCAGATCTTCACAGTGCCAGTCATACTGAGGGCCAGTCTATCAAATCGCACCATCTACCTTTTAAAAGACTCTGTGACATGACATAAAAAATTCTATTCATCCTATACCATTTGGAGAGTTCAGCTGAGATTATTTGAGAATATAGAAGCAGAGGAGATATGTAGTGCTAGTTCAGTGCTTTTCTATCTCAAGTAACACAACATACAAATTCCATCTGAAAATTATCTTCGACCTAAAGGAAAACATCAGGAGGTTTGTCCTGGGGTTATTGCACTGAAAATTTAATTGATAATGAAATCTGACAGTAAAATTGCACGGTTTAGAAGTGATATTATAACTTTTTTAACCTCTGAACTCATCGCTGGCCAGCTGGTACTTGATATTGTCTTTTATTTGCAATACCTCTTCAGTCTGTCCTTCCTGCTCTGTGTGAGATAACAGTTACCATGTGCATTCTTAACCTTTATATATTCCCTGTCTAGACAAGACAGTCTCTTTTATATCCTGTTGTGCCACAAGGTTTCTGTTCCCTCTTTCCCCCCATGCTCTCCTTCCACATTTGTCAAGGCAGGGCATCATCCTGGAGAAAGCTCAGGGCTGGCTGAGCAAAGCTGTGCAAGACCAAAGCTTGCCAGTGGAGCAGGACTGGTCTCACTGCTATTGTCACTGCCTTTAAATTTGTGCTGACAGGTAAGTGAGAAGAAATCTACCTGGTCATAGCCACAAGGAACTGTAAAGAAACAGAAAATTGTCTTGAGCACTTAAATGGCTTTTTAAATCTCTGAAAAAGGAAATGTCAGAAAGCCATAGAATCTGTGTGCCGCTGAAATCTTTGCTGGTCATAAGCATTTGGTAATTTCACTGAGTAGCTGTTTGCACATAATATGAATTAATCAACAGAATTGCAAGAAAATCCCAAACCCTACTACACTGTTAAATGATGCCTTATAAGAAATGTATTTCCCTTATCTGGTTTTCACATAAGAGTCAACATAAAATGATTTTTTTTCTCTCATAATGAAAACAAAAGTTGGATAATAAATTTTTCGGATAATAAAACAAGAATGTGTGTTTCTTAAGGTATCATAGAAGACAAAATAAATTTATAGCCTTCTCTGAGGCCGGAAGAAAAGTCCCTCTGTCTTTGCAATGTAAGAGGAAAATATAGAAAAATTCTTGCTTCTCTGTAAAATGATAGCAAAATTAATATACTGGTGAAAGAGATGGTGACAGAAACTGAAGTAAACTTAATTGTAGTTTAAAAATTAAAATACAGAAAAAGTTAATACCATGGAAACTACAGTGGCCCTTAAAAATAGAATTTATGGAAATAGAGTGATCTGTGATTATGATGAGTATTGGGAAAAGCACTTTATGATAATTGGCATTAACACAGGAAAAAAAGTAAAGTAGTTTAGAGTTTTAAATTGAAGTAATTTAAATGAAGACACATCTGCTTGCTATTTTAAAACTTTTCAAAATGTTTTCCCTTTCCACTGGGGAATTGTTTAGAATATTGAAAAATAAATTCCTAGTTAAATAGACTTATTTTAAAATTTAGGTAAATTCATAAATAAAAATAAAAGGACAAGCTTCACAATTAATGTGAAAGTTGGTTTCTATGCATTTTATTAATGATATGTGTTACATTAATCTATTTGGTTTTAGTCTCATTTATTCTTGGTTCATAATGGTATCTATGCTACTACCTTAGTCAATGCCTACTCTGATATGTAAATGTATTTAAATATATTGAGGAACATTAAGTTTACACATCTGAATATTTACTTGATTTCTTTCTCCATAAGAGAGTGTTAGGTATGAAAATCATATCTCAGAAAATACATGTGAATAAATCCAGCTGAAGATGACCTTAAATGAAATTCTAGTTCTGATACTGTGGCAGAGCAGACTTTTGAAATGAGACAAAACTGAGACTTCAGCTGCACTGATTTAAACAACTTAGAGCAGAGCTTGGAATACAGTCCTGTTATCATATCTCCATGACTCATACTTATAGCACCACTTTTATGATCCACACCATTTCCTTCCATTCAAATTAGTAGGTGATCTGGCAGATGACCTTTCAGTGACCTACCTTTATTGTGTATTCATTAGAGAGATCTGAGAAGACTGCAAAGAAGGGAGTAAGGCTACAGATAAAAGTGGCAACAAAACCTAAAAATCTATCATCTCTCTTCATTAGTCATATAAATTTGCTTCTAAGTGTTTGTGAGGCCTATGATACTGATGCCTTTTCCCTGGTCTTAGAATTAAGAGCCAGACACAGTTAAGGGATAAAGGGTTTTTAGTTTGGTATTTAATAGGGATCTTTATGTTGTAAAAATTCGTCAAGGTAGAATACGCCGAAATGCACACACACGGTAGATCTTGTACACAATTTTAAAGACTTTGCAAATTAGTATATCTGACAAAAATGCCCTAAAGAGAGGTTTAAATGAATAGCAGAACATTTCCTTATTTAAAAGTATTTCCCTTCAGATGGGTTTAATTCTAGGTTACAGGATATGTTCTAGAGGGGGCCTTGGTTTCTCAAGATAGTGTAAGGCTTTCTGGCCTCCAGCTGTGAGGTCCTTAGGATGTTTGGTCTTCTGGCCCAACACAATACCAGGACTATGTTAAGATAACAGATTTAAAGAATTACA
The DNA here is from genome assembly GCA_013398075.1 of Notiomystis cincta. Taxonomy (NCBI): domain Eukaryota; kingdom Metazoa; phylum Chordata; class Aves; order Passeriformes; family Notiomystidae; genus Notiomystis; species Notiomystis cincta. The sequence goes on along the minus strand of VZRX01005377.1, from coordinate 165,061 downwards.
AGTATGCATGTTAAGTGTACTGAAAATACATAAATTTTATATAAAAGGAAAAGGCAAAAATCATCATGACATCAATATATATTCAGTACCTCTGTAAATTTATATCCAAAAGAAGCAGTGCAAAGGTATGGTGGCAAGATTAGAGCATTAGTCTGTAAAGAAAACTTAAGAAATATTCTCAGTGAATACAGATCCAATGTCCCTGCTGAACAAAATGCCAGCCCATTCACAGTCAGACAAGTATGACAAAAAGAAAAAAATTATGTGTTGAAAAAAGATATATCTTTGATTTTAGGCTGTAACCATTGAAAAAAAGATATAACTAACACTTTAAGTTAGCTTTAGATGAAATACACTAATAACATTTCTTTGATTTTTAATGTTTTTTTCTAACTGTTATCAATCAATGCAATTTGGAATTTATTGACATTCAAAACTAGAGCAAAATGGAAAAAGTGCTTTTTTCCTCATAGAAAGATTTAATTATCATACATAAGTCAACATAGGTTTATAGTCTACCTGGTCAAGGGGACATTTCTTCTTAAGCAGGACTTAGTTTATCTTGTATTGTACATAGAATTCTAGGACCAGGTTATAAATAAAAAGTCAGAGGCATAACAGAACTCAACCATGCGAAGAATTTGTTTTCCCTCAAGTGAGCCTTTAAAGTCAGAATTATTTGATTAATTTTCATGTTTTATGAATCATTTACAATTTAATCATTAACAATCAAATACACGCAATTTTGGACCCAGATTGATATTACAGCATTAATTAACTAGTCTGTCAATGCAGTATAAATTTAAAAATGCAAGAAATAAGGTAACATATGTAGTGATTTCCTTGGGTTTTAATTATCCATTTTTCTTTTTCTGTGGGTGGGTTTGTATCATCAAAATAAAACTTACCATATTGTACATTTTGTTCATTTTGTTACAGTTACAATAAATACCTTTTTGAATTTCATTTTTCAAGCTCTAGAAGGCATATATTGCCTGAACTGATTCAGAGATACTTTTCGAATATTCTTTGCTTCTATTTTTGCATCTCTTTTACCACATTTATTTCATTAAATGTCTTTTTGAGTAGAGTTGCTTTGGGTTTTTTTTTTGTTTTGTTTTGTTTTGGGTTTTTTTATGGAGTAAATGTTATTTAGACAATATGGTTGTCTGTGAAAAAGGTATACTTAACACTAGCAGCCTTATGAAAAATATTCCAAGCTTTGATAATGGGCTTAAATATCTTTGGGACAGGGTAGAGATATTCCAGACATTTTGAAGACATATAGCACTATAAGCAGAGCAATATGGAACTAATTTTCCCTGCCCCATGTCAGGTATATCAACTCTTAGTGAACTCCATACCTCTGTGGGGACAGTATTTACCAGCCCAGGGACCAGCTGCTTCCTGAGGAAATTGCATTGCTATTTTGCAAAGTTCAAATTTGTTTTTAGTTAAATTTAAGTATGTGCACTTTAATTCAGCTGTCCACAGTGAAGGTTAAGCTGGATATTAGGAGAGATTTGACCATCAGAGGAAAACGGTTCTGAAGTGAGCTCTCATTAGAAAGGCAAGAAATCTAAATTATTACAAAGTGGAGTTTAATATATTTAGAGGTGGCTCTGTGGTATGGCTGCCTAAGACAGAAAAAGATTAAGCTTGATAGCCCAGTGAGCAGCATCTGTATCATGTTCCCAATGATTTATTCAGCCTCACAGGGTAGCATAATTTACCAAAGCAATGTCAAAGCTACACCTAAATTGTAGCTTCACCATAGCTCCTCTGACTATCCTGAAAAGCATAAATATATATGTGTGTCTGTGTGAATGTGCAACAAAACTGCAAAAATTATAGATTTTCCCATATGTACCCCATTCACAAGTCACTTTTAGAGGTAATACCCTCGCTAGTTAACTAAGGAAAGTCATTTTTCACATATGCATTTTCTACCATAATTGCAGTACAATTGTCAATTAACATCAGTTCCCTCAGTTGAGGTAAATGGGTAGACAACAGGTTCTGGGGTGAATATCACTTTTTACAAGGGCCTCTAATGGTGGGGCAAGGGGTAACAGCAAGAGGGTAGGTTTACATTAGATATTCTAAGGAAGAAACTCTTCATTGTGAGGGTGGTGAGGTACTGGAACATGTGCCCCGAAAAGATGTGGATACCCCACCCCTGGACTTGTTCAATCCCAGGATGTGGCTTTGAGCAATCAGTGGAAGATGTTATGGGGGCTGGAAAGGAATGATCTTTAAGGTCTCTTAAGACAAAACATTTCTATGATTTTATGATTTTCAAGGTCCATGTCTTCTTTTCATTACTTTGAAATATCTTTGCTCTTCCTTCCTAAAAGCAGAATGTGAATATTTATAGACAACAATCTGTGTTGTATTTATTATTGTTTATTAAATGAACTTATCACCAGGGTATGATTTTGATGGACAGCAGTCTATGAATTTGACCTCAAAGTCTCAAGGTTTGCCTGTCTGAGCTGTCCAGCTGCTGATTCCACACCCTCTTTATAAATGCAGACAAACACAGATGCTGTTCATTTTCCTCATAGTGGGGTCATACTTTACCTGAAATTCTCAGAAAGATTTTTTTCAACTGCTTAAGGACAGATTTGCCAATGGTGTGGTTTTGTTTGTTTTCTGAAATTTCCTAACACAAAGATTGCCTGGCACTAGAAGTCTATTTTGTGAATGTTGTCTAAGTTTTAGAATTCAGCATTAATCTACATTGGAATGGGAGATCTCTCAAAATATCTAGAAGAAACTGCACACAACACCTCAGATTTCAGTATTCCCAGATCCACCTGGAAAAAGTGAGATTTAAATAACCATCATAACCCTTTGTAAAACCATTCTCAAGCCCTGGCTGCAATCACAGCAGAGACTCAATAAACAGACGAAAACTCTACACCTACCTATATAGAATATGCATCTGGCAGGCTCTAGTAATGAATTATGCATATCTGCCCCAAACTTTAATCCTGCAGCAAAACAGACCCCTGTCTCTGCATCCTATCCAGAAACTCCTTAGAATCTATCTCCCCCTGTATAGCTCTTATCATGGTTCCCAGAGATTTACAATATGGACCAGTCAAAACAATTGGACGCCCATTAATTGAGCTATCTGGGGGTAAAATAAATAACCTCACTTTTTTGCTATTAATTATGTAATTTTCTTTTTATAATTTTAATATTTGCCTGTTTGTTAGTTGTTAGGTTTGGGGTTTTTTTTCATAGAACATATCAGTATAGCAATCACTCAGTTTTTCGGCAAGAAATAAGTAATACAGCAAGACTTCCAATGCAAGTCTCTGGAGATGCAGGAGTAAGGATTTCATACAGTGTGGATTCTCTGCTGTGTAGAACTGTTTACATCAAGGTTTTTTTCCCCAGCTTTTAAATCAGTTTCCATGACATTCTTTTGACAGTGATTCTTTGCTTGTAAAGATGATGGATGTGGCCATAAGCTATCCTGAGAGCTTTCACTCACTTGCTGATAGTATTTGGACAAAGTCTTGAGAAACCTGCTGAAACAGCACAGTTTGAAAGAAATCCATGGGCCTAAGCATCTGATCAAGTATTACAATTGACTGGTTTTGAGTTCTTTTTGGTGTGTACCCACAAAATGTTTGAGTTCAGCTCAAAAATCATAATAAAATTTTAAAATCTGAGAAACAGTTATCAGATCACTGTGAAGCAAGTTGCAGTCCTGCAAGTTTTTTAAACAATAATGTTAAGTTTCTTTTCAAATAGAATAAAAGTTACAAATGTTTATCTACAAAATTATCTACTGATTTTTCATACAGATATATGTGTGTACACACACATGCATTGTAGATGATAAAAGCTAATCTGATAAAACTGTCACTAACAAAATGAAATTACTTTCATTTAAAATATCATATTAATCATCATCTTTGTCTTCCTAGATGGTCCTCTCCTTATTTTAATTCACCATACCTTGTTATGGTCCTTCTAACAAGTGACACACAAAACTAATGTTAAACAAACTGATAAAAGGAAGAGCTCCAATGAAATCCATGCTAGTGAAAAGGAACAGTGTAATAAATTCTTAATATGTGGTAGCACAAGGTCAGTTTGCAGGTACATTGCTTTTTCTGGCTCTTTGTGCTCTGTATAGATTCCTATAGCAATAACATGACAATGATGGGTCATTTCTTACATATATGCAATATCAGCTGTGAAAAGAATAGGAAATGCCACAGAGAAGCAGAATAAAAATTGTGGGTCAGATATCTCTTTAAAAGCTGAAAGAAGGACTACTTTATCTGGGACACAAAATTACAATTGCAAATGGTACCTATTCAGCAACTGTGTCCTTCATTTCCTCAAGCACTGGAAATGCAAACATTCAGGAGACTTGCTTTAGCATCTCTCCTGGGTTTTGTGGTCTTTTTTAACCTCAACTTTTCTTCCCTAACTGAGGAAGACACACTATTTTTTGTCTTTCAGGCCTGTCACAGCTCTAAGGGAAAGAAGTCCAACCTGTACTGCTCCCATATAAGTTGTCGGCTCTAATTCCCATGCAAAAAAGGATCAGCTATGCCCAGCAGATGTGTCCTATAGATGTAACACATAACACAAACAGTATGCTGAATAATCAAAAAACAAAGGCTTTACAGTAATCAGCTGTGTTCTGAGATTTGGGCAGAGGAATTTGGAATGGTATTTTCCTTCAATGGTAGAGTTTAAGTAACTGGGGTTTTACCTATTCTTTATGATTTCTGAGATGTAACAGTTTTCTTACACTGTATTGATGAGCTCGGATCCAATGTTTTTAGCCTAGTTTCTAATTTTTTATGTCCTATATCTGTTGAACTTTGTGAAGAGATAGTTCATTTTGATGTTTATGTTGGAAGAAATTATTCATTCAGTCAGTGTCTCCTTGAGAACTGAGCTTGGCTGCAAAGATGATTTATGAGGGATGATGAAGATCTGAGCAGGACAGGAATACAGAGCCTGGTTTGGCAACATCCAATTAAAAGTTATATTTCTGAATTTTATTTACAGTGCCATTTTATGATGTTGCCAAGGAGTGTTTTAAGTCATGTCCTGAAGCTGTCAGTGTTTCCCCAGGGCAGTAGAGCTCAGATTGCAGAAGTTCTGACAGTCACGAAGAACACACTCACTTGTGTGTCAGGAGAATGCACTGTTGCCTTCCTGTTTTCTCTTTACAGGGTCAAGGAAATGTAGGTCATATTTCTTACCCATTTCAGTGTTACCAGCTGATACATAGGTGAGTCCGACTGAAATATCAGAGAAATTCGGACTTATACTTTTGCTAATTCCATTGGTAATGGAAAACCTGTTGTGAGAAGTAGTGTAGCTCATCAGTAAATTTTAAGCACATGTTCTTTCTTCCTTTCTTGAGTGAGCTCTTTCATGAAGGGACAGAGTATTATGCTTAAGTCCTGCAGTAATCATCCTAATGTGAGTTAGGATGCCACATGGAGAACAACTAATCTCAAAGGTGGCTGATAGGCTGAAGCTAATTAGAATTTTGTCAGGAAGGTTTGTCATATTAAAAGTAAAATAGCACTACATGGCAAATTGTTTCTCATTTAAAATATTTAACAAACTAAATAGCTATGAGGAACTTTGGTAAGAGTTGTTATTTGAATATAGTGTTCTTAATCTTAACAGTATTATTTCAGAAATTCAGGTTTCACAGAAATGAGCCAGAAATCATTTTCTGTGCATTCTCTGATAATAAACTGTATAACTGGTCCAAAATCTCACAGCAATTATAAGAAAGAATTTAATGTTTGATTTATGAAGTATTCTCTCATTTGTAGCTAATCAACCTTGCTAGTTACTTGAGGGCCCGTAGGCACAAATCCACTAAGGAAAGACAATCTTAAAGCAAACCTAATTATACTGGATTTAAAGTTGAATATGGTTTTCTAATAAGACCACAGCTGTACTTCCATCCTTTCTGCTCATCTTCATTTGGACTCCAATGACATCATTCCAGCAACAGGTCAGGAGGCAGCAAATCCGTGGAACTAATGAGACACATGTCCCGGGGAAACTGTCAATAGCTGTGCAAAACTGGGATTTCTTATCACAAGTGCAGACTGGTAGCAATGACTTCAGACACTTATATTGAAAAAAGGAAAGTTCAGCCATTGCTTGTATTGCCAGGATGGCTGACAGCTTACAAAACTCCATCTCAGGTGTATTGTGGGTTATTATTTAGATGTTATGACATATATTTGTTTAAGAAAATGTTTAAAACTGACCTGGAATTTTTAAGAAGATGCAAGATGAGTATTAAAGAAGTTATTTTACTTGGAATAACTTGCTTTCTTCTTTGACATCTCTAAGGATTTCTCAGTTATTATCCTTTTCTTCTTGTAAATCCCAGATAATTGACACTTCTGAGTACTTTCTCAAAGTGCTTTGAGTTCTGTCCAGGAACATATTTCTGAATTAGATTGCAATAAACATTGATGATATCTTGATGTTATTATAGTTCCATGGTGGCATAAAGGCATAAAAGTTTCAAGTCTGAAGAATGATTTTCAGAGTATGAGTCCCAAACGATAAGAGAGCTACATATAAGAACATTTACCAAATTTTAACATAATATATTCAACTGATATTAATGAGAATATATAACAAAACCACAAACTTTCTAAGATATAACTCACAATAACCTTATTCTTCAAGAAACACCATATTATGAAAAGGGATATATAACCTGGAAAACGAAACAGGGCACAAAATTTGAGCACTGAAATATTGATTATTCAGCTCTAACAGTAAGAGCTGAGGTAGAAATTTCTGTCACACAATTTTGTGATATTTCAGCATATGGTTCTACAGAGGAATCAAAGTAAATTAGCATTTGTTTTTTATGGGCTGGTGATTTGAAATGTGACTCAGACCAGATATATAGAGATTTAGTTGAGCTAACAAAAAATTAAGACCCTAAAAATTTTTTAGTGTTTTGAAAATATATCAATTAGAAAAATATAACACTATTATTTACACAGAACATTGTAGACATAAAGTCAAAAAGGAGGGACATTCTGGGTTAATTTATAGAATTTCCTGTTCTCATTTTTAAACTCACCTTGAATAAAATGGTATTCAAGCTGGATTTTTTCAGTTTGTTTTATATAGTCTGAACAGGGGAATTGAAAAAAATCTCTTCACTTTGTTGCTGTATGCCTGAATTTAAAGCTGCTGTACATTTGAAATTAAGTCTTTCTTTAGAAATGTAGGATGAGCAGTATTAAAGATTTAAAAGTTTTTAACTGAGAGAGTGGGTACGAGCTGCAACAGGCTTCCCATAGAGATCATGGCCTCAAGTCTGTCACTGTTCAAGAATTGTTTTGACAACAGTCTAAGATATATAGTTTATCTTTCAGGTTGCTCTGTGTGGAGTCTAGGACAAGGTCTGAATGATTTTTATGGGATCCTTCCAACTCTGGGTTGGAACACCAAAATGTTATGTCTAATGGCTTAAACCTTGTTATGAAGGACTTTTAGGCCATTATGGCAAAACTGTACAAAGAAGCTGTGACCACTGAAGTCCACCCCTCTCTGAATATGTCTCCTGACTAGAACTTTGGACCATGAGTTAAGCTACCTAAGGGAACTTGGTGGCTTAACATGACACAACTGTCCAACTATCTCAAGTCTAGGAAGTAAACAAGGCTAAGGGAGAAGAAAGTCAAACTCAGCAGCTGACCTGAAAATCAGCTCTGGCTGGGTTTGGGGTGGGAGAGGCTGTAGCTCACAGGCTCATCTGCTGAGAACAGGTTTGCACACACTTCCCCCCAACCAAGGTGGGAGGAGAAGGAGAGTTTTGGGGTGTGTGGCACAACCTCTGGTCAGAGGGGTGAACAGCCCTCCTCCTTACACAAACTGGCTCAGGTGTAAATCCCCCACCCAGGGAAGGTCACATCTATGGGACATTCACATGGGAGGCAGCTCAGGAGGTGGTGTAAATTATCAAAGATCCCCAAGGTGGGGGGGTTAGGGTTAGGGCTAGGGTACTTCTGAATGTCCTTGATTAGCAGTAATGTGTAAGTATCTGATTTCTTCTGACTTCATGAATAGTCTTGTGAATCCAGTCAAATTGATTTAGTGGTTTGTTCAGTCATTCAGTTTTCATATCCTGATTCTTAGAACACTGACAGATTAAGCCCAGCAAACACAAAATTCCTCAAACATTGTGGTTTTAGAGATGGTCAGAAATATAGTCTTAAAATTTCTTGCTTTTTGTCCATTATTACTTTTGTTCTCATCCTCTTTGGAATCAGCTGGTTAAAACTGAGTTATTTCAAAGGATGTATAAGATTTCTTTCCAGATCTTAAACTAGTTTTATTGTACTGCTGTGTTTCATGCTCAGTTTGTTAATTGATAGCAATCTTGGAATCCTGGAAACTGACAGCTGAGATTCCTGGCTCCCAGGTGCCTTGTTCAGGAGCTAGGGAAGCCTTGGCACTGCAGGCAGAAAATGACCCAGTTTGGGTTACCTTTCCTCTTCCTTCAGCAATGTATAGGTGTCATGAAACTTTTTAGCAAATAATAAAATCTCGTTCAGCCCTTTTTATTTTTGCAAAGTTTTGAAACTCACCGCCCATAGAAGAACATAATATTAATAATCAGCTGCTTAAGCAGTATTCAATTATTCATTTTTATTAGAAGTATAATTAGTTATACTAATTAGTTATAATAACACTACTGCTAATCATCTCCTAATCAAAGCCTTTCTAAAAAATAGTTGATTCTGTTGGGAAACTACTGTCTAAATAAAAAGTAAGAAATAGAAGGCAGGCAATGCTTTTTTCACAAATCCTTTACTTAGAAAACTGAAATACAGTAAGCTTAGCTGCTGTACTCTGCTCCTACTAGAAAATTCTGGCAGAATTAGTATCAGGCCTATATATATCTCTCTGCCCTAAACTATTAACTTTTCCCCCCCACTCTATTCATGTATTCTACAGCCTAACAATGCCCAGTCCCCTCAAACTTTCTCACCAGGGCAACCAACAATGATATATTCAGTAATTTTATTATGTTTATTGTATAAATCCTCCACTCCTTCATGTTATTTTTTAATTCATGACACACAATTGCTTGTACAGCAATTTTCTAATACCTGTTTGATTCACACAGTCAAATAGCTTCCATTTTTTTATTACACCAAGTTTCTATTAGCTTCTCCATAATTTGACACATTCAGCTTCATACATTAGATTCAAACTATCCTGCAGAATTAGGAAGAAAGAAAAAGCATAAGTACTTATTTATTTACTGACTTTGAATACATGCATTTCTTCCCCTACATTTTAGACATTTCACTTGCAACCCACGCTGAGAACAAGCACTGGTCTCCCTTGGTTATAATATTAGCTTTGTCATGTAAAGAGACCTATTTATCAAATAGCTTAAAATTGACAAATTTTTATTATTATAGTAATATTGGGATTTATGACCTACATTTAAGAAATCTGATTGCACTGCTTGAGATTCCCCAAATATTCATATCCTCTTTCCATATTCCTTGGTTTAGCAATGATGTCTACATATTTTGCTTAAATGTGATATAACTACTGCCTAGTTTCTGTGGGTATGACATAGTTGAAAACATATTTAAGCATTTTTAGTATGAATAATAATATAGAAGTCCAAGTCAAGAAAACCAAGCATATAATCATGTGTTCATGTTTTCCACTTAGAATGAACGATATAGAAATTCAATGGAAAAAATGCACATGCTATTAGAAACTAGTTTAAAATTCCTAGTAACAGACAACCTTATAATAATATTAAAGCAATATGAAATTGTGGAGGATTGGGGGGTGGAATTTTGGTTGGTTGGTGGGTTGGTTGGTTGGCTTGTCAGATTTAAAAATAATAAAAATATTTACATGGTCTTATTGGACAATGTCTGGGTTGTAAACTAAGTTTGTTCCTTCTGTCTATCTGTGTATCTTTGCAGAGCCAGAAAGGAATCAAACTCTGAGGCTTCAGTATTTTGCATCACCAGGATTCCTCTGAACCAACTGGTGCAATTTTGAGATGGGTGAGTTTTCCTTTCCATCTGAATTTTTGTTTGGACTGAAATTGATGTTCAGGGAAACCCATCAAATCATGATTTTAGGGGAAATACAAGGAAAAATAATTATCTTAGCTAGTCCCAGATGTGGTGAAACATTCCAGGTTTTAATAGCTTTGAGAATTTAGTGTAAGTCTAGGGGTTTTTTGTTAGCTTTTTAAAAATCTAGTGGGGTTTTCGGGAAGGGATGAATGTATTTTTCATGCTCAATCTTAGAGGAACAGATATATTAAAGCACATAAAAAGGGACATGGTTTTCTGAAGTTCATCTTGATACAAAAGTAATGCTATGAAATTAGATTGCAACTACTATTAATCTCATTAGAAAAAGAATTAAATTGAATGTATAATTAGATATCCTAGAGAGAAACAAGCTGCTTAACACAAAGAGATAGTGAGAAGAAAGTCAATTACTATTTTTGTTAGAATATTGTAGAATATAAAATGAATATAAACAGAAAGATACAGATCATATTGATCACTTAAAACAGTTATAAAAAAAGAAAAAGTATTCTTCCTCAAAGTGAGACATTAAGAAGAGATCACAGAGGAATGGCTTTTAACTAGGTGGGATTCCTAGAAGAATCAGGAGAAAAAAGAAAAAAATTGAGTTGTTCTGAACACCTACCATCAGCTCCCTTTTAAGAGGAAATTATTGGAAATGTAATAAAAAAGATCACCATGGGGTATTTTTGTGCCAATGAGTTGTCAGATTGACAAGAGCATTGATGCTCAGAAGTCTGAATTTAAAAGAAGTGACTGACAGTATGAGAGAGAGGGAACCATATCCTGGATGGAAAACACATCTGTAGGACAGTTCAGCTGGAACGCATTTTTCCAGGAGTGGGAGGGAGAAAGGAAAATGGAAACAGAGAGGAGAAAAGGCAAAACAGGGAATTAAATGCTATGGAAATACAAAGCTGGCTTTGAAATTTCCAGAAAATATGGAGATAAAGTTTAGTATTAGTAAGGAGCTGTTACCTTAGAAACACTTCTCCAAAACAAATATTTGCTTCATTAAAGACTTTATTTTCTTTGATTTAAAAAAAAAATCTTTTATGTATCTTTTTAAAATTAACATATAATAAAGGCAAAAAAATTAATCTTACTTACTATTATTTTTAAGTTGTAATACAATGAAAATACATCATCCATCACATAAAAAATTCTTTTTAAACCAAGGTTTTTACTGCTAACTTTTGTGCCACCTAAAATATGGCAATGCTAGGCTACAGAAATGCTGCTTTTGTAACAAGTGACCTCATCTTTGTTCTGTCTTTAGGAGAAGGGATGTAATCATGTTACCTCAATGTAAAACTTAGACAGAGGATCTCCTTAGTACAGATATGATGTAAGAAAGATGATAAAAAAAAAGTATGTCTATTTTAAAAAGAAATATTCTGAGGACATGAATACTGAAATAATTAAAATATATTTGGATGCTTTTATCCAGATATGATTAGAAAAATTTAGGGTGAAAACTGACACCAAAAATGTTTGTCATTGCTTTGGCACCTTTGAATCCTCACATCTCATTGTCTGTTTCACAGTTCAGAGAAAGGAAACTTCAGAAATCCTTTGAGATGCATCTGCATGTCTTGGACTTCAGAGGTACAGTCATACTCAAAAAGGACCAGAAAAAATGGGTAGATGCACCACTTTATTAATGAAGAAAAGAACTGGATGAAAGAAAATGGAATCTATCTTTGAACATGTGTGTCCAGAGACCCTTTGAAAAGAGAGGCAGTTACATGAGCAATGGTTCCAGGGGGAGAAGGATGGTAAAGTTCATTTATTGACCTTAGTAGTTTTCCTGAGAAATTCAACAGACATTTAAGTTAATGTAGATGGATGGTCCTCCAGAAACACGAGGGAGTTCTGCAGTTCTGTGTTTCATCACCATGTGCCAAATCAATACATTCTGTTAGAAATAACCAATACAAAAAGAAATTATTCTCTGGTGAAGTTGGAGGAATTAACAGAACATTTTGTAGAACAGAAAATTGATACATGGCAGAAAGAGGCAATAGCCCTTCTAAAGAATAAGGAAGTCTTGGAACCATCTATTTTTCTTGCATTAATAACTTCTAGTTATGTGTAAATAACACTGCTAGAAGATAAATAAAGCTAACTCATTTGCATTATAGCATCCTCCCTGTTGTGATGTGATCTTGCCCAAACATGCTTGTACTGCAAACTAGGCAGAAATTCTTCCAAATACAGAATCTTGCTGCATCTCATAGACATCCAAAGAACATTTCCAATTTTTCAATTATTCTTCCTGACCAAACAGAGCTTACAAAACACAGATTAAATGTAGACAACTTAGGAAGTATCAAAACTTGATCTGAAAAAAAAGGTGACAAACTTTTAGATAATAAATCAGTTTCATTTGATGATTCCTCCTTTGATTGAATTGAAAAAATCTGACAGTATGCTTTAAATATCTGAGTTGCATGAAAATTTCTTCTTTAAATTTCAACAAGAAACTAACGGTCATCTGCATTTTCATAGTCAAAATTATATTATCTGAAACTTTGTTAGTAGTATTATGTAGCTTTAGTTGTTTTGCTCTATCATGTTGTGTGTGATCTTCTACTATGCAATTTATTGAAGAATGTCACAAAAATTTTGGCTAACCTTTCTTTTCAAAAGTGAATAATACAGATCTTGTTAATTCCAAAGGTAATCCATGTGTTTAGCATTTTTCCAGTCAGTGAAATAGTTCTAAAGCAGTACTGTCCATGCATGGAGAAGCAAGTCTGTTAACTGTGGGAATGGTTCTTTAAGGTTGTTATATATGCAATGCAAAATTGAACACATTCACAATATTATATAAAATATGCATTTTGGAAATATTGTAAAAGGAAAAATTTGTGTAGATAACGACAAAAACTTTTAAGCTTAACACCAGATATTTAATGAGAAATGTTGAAAATGTAGGGGAAAATTCAACTCTTTAATAAACATTTATTCATAGAAAAATATTCAGTAATACGAAAATTAAATGTAGAAACAAACTGGCACTAGTTATGACGATGAAACAATTTGGAACAGAAACTCTGATTTCCAGCTTTGAATATGGAAACTTGCCTGAAGCAGGATCACTAATATAGTTATAAATTTACTGTTGTGAGAACCTGGCTTATAGTTCTCATTCCAATAACATTTTGTAGAACTGAAGTAAAACTTTGGTTAAATATTCTTGGAGCTTTTCTTTTTATAACCTTTGTGGTAGCTACCATCCCCAAAATGTCAAAATGTAACAAAATGGTTGGGAAAAAAACCCACAGCAAACTACACACAAATGGCAAGGTTGCTCTCTGTACTATTAAAACATCATGCATAATCTCTATGAAGGATTAAAAATATACATTGGTAAATTTGTAGTATCTGTGTTGTGTTAATAAGGCTGAAGTCAGGCTGCTGCAAAAAGATTAGGCACTGCACACTGTAGAATGTTTACAATGTAAATTTATAACTGTAACACAACTGACTTTCTACACAATTTGATTTACTATTTTCCATTTTGTTTACTGTGCCACTGTCCAACAATTGCTCTGATTAAGGATTTGATGCTGTAGTTTCTAGTGGAGCATGTTTAAGGGCAAAACATAAATAGGAGTATCAAAATCAGACCTCCAAAGTCCCTCTTTCTTCATAAAAGGTATTCATAATCAAGTAAGTTGACATTCTCCATACAGTACATACATCCAAAACAAAGGTTCCTTAAGTCACTTGAAAGTTCCATCATTTGGGACCTTGCAGCAGTAGGCAGCAAACACTTCTTCATGTTCTGAAGAAATCTGCAGAAGGGCAAGATCTCAGTCCGTGAGAATGTCATGATCCAAAGGGATGCAATGAATCTCAGTTTTATATAAATGGGAAATAACTCCTCGTACACACACACGCACCCTGCCCAATTATAAATCATTGCTTACATAGCTCAAAATAAAGGTTTTGGGGGGTTTATGTCTGCCTTTTCTGGTTTTACACTTTTATATTGCAGTTATATTTTCAGTTTTATAACCAGAAAATTACACCTTTTTTATTTATTTTTTTTATAAAGCATGTTGCTTTCATATAGGGCTTTTCCATTGTTAAATATCAAATGAAAATTACAACCATGGGAAAACAATATTTAATGGCATCTGCAGATGAAACTTTTAGGGTATCAACATCTCATGGCAAGTTTGGGATGTTGTGTTTCACATTAATGTATGGAGCCAGGTCAGTCAAATGTCAAGAAATACAAAATCTTGCCAGACAGCATAATTCAGAGCTTCTGGTGACCACTACACAGGAGAATACCTATATTCTGAAAAAATCCCTATTCCCCCACCCACAGCTTCATTTCTGAAGTCTATATGAGGTATAACAGTTATTATACAAAATTGCATGTTTTGAAATATTATACTCTAATTTAATAAACACTTGTTGACAGAATCCCCCTCAAAACCACAAGGTAATATTTCACATTACAGCACTCTGAGCTCTGCCTTATAACCAAGTTAAAACAGCAGAGAATGAGTCCACATAACCCTTTTGGGCCCAGTATCTTGTCATAAATTTACATTGCATTTGGTAATGCAGATTTCTACAAACCTCCAGGGAGAAAAAATAAAGCAACAGCATTTTCAAGGCCCACAGTGATTCTTTCCAGCAGAGAATGAAGCCATGGTTGCCTAGATGGAGATGCACAGAAGTGTGTAGGCATCTGCATCACCAAATGTCATTGATAAGGCTGGTTCAGTTTATGAATAATTCGATATCAGTGAATGGAACAAAAACAAAGCAAGGGAGAGGTTTTTTGGAGTTCCTCTCTCTTTTAACTATAGTTCCACTTTTGTGTTTTCAGTCTGTTTGACCACCCCCTTTTCTTGTTGACTTTCAAGTTTTGTTTAAAATCTTATCAAATATAATGTATTTTTTATAGAGTAAAATCAGATTATTTCACAAAGCTGAATTTAGTCTTAAGTTACCTAACTAATGGCTAATTTGCTCCATTAGCTAAAATAAGACATAATAAGCTCAAGGACAGAAAAACGTAAATCCAGAGAAGAACTGACAAGCCCTCAAACCTTGCATTGTTGAGTTAGTGAAAAACCTGTGGTGTCTGACTGCAATGGAGTAAATATGAATTCAGAGACAAATAGGAAAAACAGGATAGAATGAGACTATTATGAGGTCTATGGTCTATCTGAAGCATGCATAAGAGCAAAACTTAATGTCTTAAAAAAATCTTCTATGTGTGTGTATTTCTCTTCTGTAAAGACAACTCTTCACCCTGGTGAGATGCAAAAATAGCCAGTTGCAGTATTTAAAGTTATATATACTTTATACCATAGATCAAGTAAGGAAAGGATAACTTTTAGCATTGGTTTGCAATACACGTTAGATCAAGTTTTCTACAGTCACACTCCCATTTTACCATGAATGAGCCAAACTTTTGAATTACATTACTGCTGGGGAATCCTTGTCTCTTCAATGGGTTTGATTCCTACTGTGCTTAAATGACTTGTCACAATTTCCAAGCACAAAGATATGGCTACTATTCAATACTCAGGTATGGCTACTAACCCATACTAACCATACCCAGGGTAAAGGGTACCATTTCCTGACACAGATTCAGGATATACAAAACTTTAGGATTTTACTATAAATCCTAAATTATCAGTACTTGGTTTCACTGGCAGTGGTATATGAGGGAAAAAAAAAGATATTTCTGTAAGTCCAGCAAATTCAGCCCAGTTTATTGAATCTCCTTTGTTGGCAGTAATAGATTTCTTATTCTCAACTGCTGTTAGATGAGGATGCTTCACAGAAATAATTTCTGACAAGATAAATGCAGTTAACTGGAAAAAAAGAGGCTTTTTTTCTTCTTCACCTTTATCATTCAAAAAAGCATAGCATTAATTTCTCTTTGTAAATGTCACAGAGAGATTGGTGCTCCATTGGAAACTTCCATGGTGATTTTTCATCTCTGCACAATTGTCTTGAGCTGGCTTATAAACATTGGGAAATGGAAAGTATTACTGATCATTTTGAGCTGTATTGGCACAAACATAGTGCTAGGAAAATAGAGACATACTATTTCAATTTCCTATGACAGCAACTTAGGAAAACTTTTACCTATTGCTTCACTTGCCAAAAGATTAGGGAAGACATCATTAAGTGCTGGATTTCAGCTTCTTTACGTATATAGGAGGTGTCATCAGCTCAGCAGTACTTGTGCTGATTCAGCTAAACACACAGAGCTAAAAGCATTAATTTACTTTTAAAAGTGTGCTTGGAAACAATTCTTTTTCAGAAATAGGAGCAAGGTCAGCTGAAAAACTGCAATGAAGTTCTATTTTAAAAGAAAATCCATTTCTTGTAAACTGATGTTATTTATGGAGAAAAAGCTTATAGTGTAATTACCATACTTCTTTCATGCTAAAACTAATTTAGTGTATTCTTTGGCATTAACAACTTTAAGGAGAAAATATTTAACAGTTAACCTTTTTTTTAACTTGGGTTCTTGGTCTAAATCACCTGTCTCAAAAGATTAGACTGAAATACTTCACATTTTCTGCTTATTCTGTATTTTTTCCCCTAAAAATAAAATACAGGGAAAAGGCCAAGTTGGAAAAAAAGTTCCAGCGCTTTCCTAATAAAGTTTCACCTGATGAAAGGAAAAAAAATCACTATTTGTCAAACCATTCTTTTCAGTCTTTTACCAAGTGAAAGTGCTTCTCTTCTCTACAGTGCTTGCTAGCAATAGCTTTTCTGGAAATCATTCCTCCTCATTTCACAGAATTTGTGAGTGGTTTGGAAACCTTTGTACATAAAAGATTCTACATAGGCACCATTCCACTGTACAGGGCTTCTTTCAGGTTCACTGAAATGAAAGATAACCACAGATGGGGCAGGGAAGAATTCAAGGATATCAACATCAGCATCGATGATGAAGCATTTCTAAAGCATCCTCATAAAGGAAATCTGACTGCCCTGCCCAGACATATCTGTGTAATTCCAAACTGCAGTTGCAAAGAGTGACTATTTTTTGTGATTACAGGTATGAATGCCAAAAGTTTCAGAGAACACAAAAGAGAATCATGTCTGAGACTCTTTCACTATTTCCCAACTCATCAACAGTTTCAGTAGATGAAGGAAGCTACCTGTGCTTTGTGAATACATCTTTAATGCCCTTGCCACTCAAGAACTATGTGACTATATGTCACAGATTTAAATATGGGTGAATATTTTTAAAGTTATCAATACTTACCATAAAATGATAATCTATTAAAATACTAGGGTGTGTCCTTCTATAAACAAATTTCCAGGTTTGGGGGATTTTAGAGGACACATAAAGTATGCTTTTCTGATCCTCAAAGAACAGTTATTTAAAAATAAAAGGAGTAAAGAATGAAATCTCAGTTTTGCTTGCACACCCTCAAGAACTCACTGAAAACAGACAGCTTTTTTCAAGACCTGTAGTCCTCCCTGCAACCATTGTTTGCGTCTCAAAGCCAACAGAAAACAGGGAAAGAGGGTCTGGTAATTTTCATGGTCATTTAAGTCCTTTATTCTCTGGAAGTTTTCCTTTTTATGAAATGAGTGATGCCTCAGATCAGATACATTAAAATCCTACAATCTAGACATCCATCTGTGCCATCATATATAGGAAACCATCTGCCAATTTGATATGCAATCTGTACCCCAGAAACACAAACAGACCTTTGTAAAACTAGCAACCTTCTAATGTCAGGATACTTTATTTACCAGTGTTCAGTTCTAGAGAAATTTCAGTTTTCTGTCCTAGATAAAAGGATCAGGTCACCTTATTCATTACATTGCTTGCTCTATGCAAAAGGAAAAAATTACTTGCAGAAGATGAAAGAGAAATGGTTAGGAAGGGAACTTATGGACATTACATACAGAAAAACACACACACATTCTACCATCATTTGAAATGAAGCAGTAGGTCTACATGTGGGCAAATATTCTTGAGGAAAATCTGAGTGTGATTTTATACAACATCATGAACACTTCTCACCTGGAAGTGGAAAAAAATTATAGAGAAAAAATGTTATAAGATAGACAAAAATGGGATAAAAAACACCAACCAACCAATCAACCAACCAACCCACAAAATATTCTAGTAATGTATTCAAAATATTTTGCATCCTGGAAGCCCCAAACAGTCTTCTTTTTAAAGTGAAGAAATTAAGTTATTTATCAAAAGCCACATAGCAATTCAGGGCTGGAGTCATGATAAGATCTTGAGAGAGAATAACCTTTCATTTTCTCTCAAACAAGTAAAACAGCTTTCTTTTGAATAATGTCACAGATTTTAAAGAACATGATGAATACAGAACATTTTTCATGTCGCATTTTGTCATATATACCACCAAACTGACCTTCTTTAAACATCTATAGTTGGGATTATTTTCCCAAGTGACAGCAGAGGCTAGGACTGCTTGAAATATTCATGCAAATTTTCTTTGCTTCAGCACCTCCCCTGCAAGGAAGTGCTTTCCTTTCTTTAGGGGAAAAAAAAGAAAAGAAAGAAAAAGAAAAAGATACAATGCTTAACATTATTTCAGCAGCGAAAGCATTTAAACATTTAAAAATGAATAGCAGTGTTTCCTACTAGGCTGTTATTTTTCCCTCCTTGGTAAAAGAAGCTCTGAAAGATGCAATCTAAATTCCAGGGATGTGGGATTAATAAAGTGCCTATGATCTGCAACCCATATGAAAATTGCAAGATTTTGGCATTAGTGGATAGTTAGTTAGGAAAGATAATAAAGGCAAAACCCTTCTAAATCAAGTTTTCTTAAAGATAATATCCTTTAGTGTAGAGATAATTTTTTCCCAAGATAAACAAGATATCTGTATTTTGGTTTTAAGCCTTTGTTTAAATTTTTTTCCTGGCATACATGGGGTTTCTATCCTTGTGCAAAAAAATTTGCTGATATGACACAGATTTTATTTTTCCTTCAAGATGCTGAGGTGATACAATGGTCATGTTCTATAGAGAGAAAAATATTTGGAGTTTACAAAATATGTTTACTCCCCACGCCAATGTCTATGGAAGCAGAGGGATGATGGATGTCTAACTACTGAGTTCATCTAGTCCGACTCTCTGCAGGGCTGTTTCTTAGCCAGGTGATCCAGTCCTGCAGTCAACAGGGGATAAATACATGGAATTCAGCACACAGGTATACTTTATAAAGCCTACACTTGGCTTTCATTATTATTTAATAGATGTTACTATTGCATTTTGATGGCTGAAAGTCACACAATTTATGTACAGCTTTATCTACACTTGATAATAGTAATCATGATAAATGAAGCGATGTCAAATATAAAAACAAAACTCGGTGCATTCTGAAGATCCCAAGTGGTTATAAGTCAAGTCTGTTCTGGACAACATAGATTTGTTTATTTATTTGGGTTTTGACACTACAAAAATATGTATGTGAGCTTCTCTAACATAAATTCTGCAATATAATCTTACCCTTTATCATGTTCATGTGAATATTTTGACTTAATTTGGTATAAGAAATAGGAAAAAGAAAGCAAGATTACAAAGAGGTGAAAAACACTCATGAAATAAAGCAGTACTTGATCATCAGAGATTCTAAAAAGAAGAATCTTCTGATAAGGAAAGAATTGATAAGCTAGATGGATACATTGACTTATGGAGTATGACGAAGCAAGAGTAGTTTCCTTTATTATGATATTAAGACTTAACAGAGATGAGCATTTATAGACTAGCACTTTAAATGCTTTGTTTCTACTGTAACCTTAAAGTTTCTATGATTCTAAGAATAGATAACAACACTTTGTTTTAAGAAGAACTGTCTCAGTGTGAGACATGAGTTGCCCACACACTTCATTCAGGAAAAAGATTTCCCCTCAGTTCAGGAGGACCAAAAAGGGAGCACTTAAACCAGCTGGCCATATACAAGTCATAGAATAATGTGACTTGGAAAAGATCTTTAAGAACATGAAGTCCAACTCTTAACCCTGCACTGCCTAGTCCATTTTATGCCTAAGTGCCATATTTTCCATACCTCCAAGGGTGATGACTCCACCACTTCCCAGGGCAGCCTGTTACAAAGTCTGGCAACCTTGTCAGCGAAGACATTTTTCCTTATATGTAATCTAAGCTTCCCCTGGTGCAACTTGAGGCTATTTCCTCTTGTTCTATTTTTGCTTAGGAAAACAGACAAACATCCACTTCACTACAACCTCCTGTTGGAGTTGTGGACATGGGACCTGATAAGATGCACCCTTGAGTGCTGAGGAAGCTGTCTGATCTCATTACAAGGCCACATTGATTATCTTTGAAAATTGCTCTGATTAAGGATTTGAAAAATCATGGTAACTGGAGAAGGTTCATGAGAAATTAAAGAAGGAAAATATCATCCATGTCTCGAGGCAGGGAAAGACAGGAATAGAGAAGGAAGAGACAGGGAACTGCACTGCTTTTTGCCTCATCTCTATCCCAGGGAAAGTAACTGATCCTGGAAAATATTTTTAAATATGTTCATAGCAAGAAAGTGATTGAGAGTAGTCAGCATTGATTTCTGAATGGCAAATCATGCCTGTCTACCCTGACAGCCTTCTGCACTGAAATGACAAGCTCAGTGGATAAAAGAGGAAGAGTGTGATTTTTATCTTTTCTTTACTGAGGCTTTTCACACTGTGTCTAACAATATCTTCATAGATAAACTGATTTTATGTGAGCTAGATGAATGGACAGTAGGATGAACTGAAAATTGGCTAAACTGCTGAGCTCAGAGGTTTTGATCAGTGACACAGAGTCCAGCTGGAGGCTGGTCACTCATGGTGTACCCAGGGGTCAATACTGAGATCAATACTCCTCTAGCATCTTCATTAATGACAGAGCAGATACAGGTGATGGCACAGAGTGTACCCTTAGCACGTTTGCAGTGACACTAAACTGGTAGGAGTAGCTGATACCCAAGATGACCAAGTGCTGCCACTTAGACCTCAGCAGAAATGGGATGACAGGAATCTTGATAAATTAAACAGGGAGAAATCTCAAGTCCTGCATCTAGGCAGAAATAAATCCATGCTCTAGTAAAGGCCGAGTGGGCAACCATCTGTAAATAAGGTTTGTAGAAAAGGACCTGGGAATATTAGTGGACACAAAATTAAACATGAGTTAGCAATGTTCCCTTGCAGCAGAGGTGGCCAGTGGCTTCCTGGCCTTCCTGCACTGGGATGAGTCTTGACAGTAGAATAAGGGAGGTGCTTTCCCCTCTGCTCAGACTCTGTGAGGACACACCTGGACTGTTGGGTGCATTTCTAGGCAGTACAAAAGTCATACAAAGTTTTTTCCTTTAAAGTGATGATTAAGTAATTATTTTTTATTGATGCATATGAAAACTTTTTTCTATTTTAAACAGTTTTCTGTACAGATGGAAAGGTTTAGGCAATGAAAACAAAATGAAAGAGAGTGAAAAAAACTTATTCCAAACAGTTCTTTGTAACTTCAGTAATTTCTTCAGACAATTCCTATCCTAGAATGATGTAAAAAAGAGGGTATATTTTCTCCAAAAATATTGGCTTTACATCAAGGAGCACGTATCTATATAGGTCTTTTTCTTTTTCTGAAAATGCCCCACATATTTTTGAATAGAAAGAATCCCCTCACAAAGTACATTTTGTCAGCTTCTTGAGAATAAACTTCTGTTACTACTGCAGTAAACTACCAAAACTACTGGTGAGGCATTTAAACTCTTTACGAAGCTACTGCTTTAAACTTCACTGTACAGAATAAAGCAGTGATGTTTGTTTCCTTTGAAGTACTCTAATGCCAAGGATACCATTGCATTGTTTCTTTTCCTAGCAAGGGAACTTACATGAGAGCAGAAAGTAAGGGAAGAGTCCAGTTCTGTTTTTAATGAGTTTGAATGAAGGGAACCTGGAAGAGAGTTTTGTCTTCCACTATCCTCTTCCTCTTCTCTCTCCCTTCCTGATGCAGCAAACAGCACAGCAGAGTCTCTGCTGGAAGGGTCTAATCAGGAATCACTTGCCTGTACTCTTTCTGAAAGGACCAAGCAATTTTCTAATAGCGAAACACATAAATTATAAATGAATGCAGGGCAAATCCCAAGCCATCTATTTCGTTCACCTCTAAGCCTACACAGGTGAGTGAGGTGAATTTCAATTAGTTGGCTGCAAACTGTAGCAGCTTTGTCTGTGATCCTTCGCACCTCTTCCAGGGAAAGGGGACCCTGCCCTGCTTTGGTAAATGTACAAGGAGGGTGGAAATGGCCAGTTTGACAGCACATATTGCCTCTTGACACCCAGGGGTACATCTGAATCTATCAGAGGCATGTGCTTCTGAAAATGTGCACCAGTACTTTGTAGATGACCCTTTTTGTTCACCACAGTAAAAGCAGTGGAGGAGTGGAGGTAATCATTACAAGAAAAACACTTAGCTTCAAATTTTGGGTTTTGTCCTTTCAGATTTTGTCCTAAATAATTACCAGACCTTCAGTTCACGTAAATTGAGTTTACACTTCAATGCAACATCAATTTACACCTAATAAAATCAGGTTCCAAGGTATACCTCAGATATATCTATAGTTTAAGAGACATCTAAAATCAAGTGACTGCTTAGCTACTGTTGTAAGTGGTAAAAAATGAAGAACACATTAATAAAGACATGGATGAAGGATAGTGAAAAACTGAAACAAAAGTTAAATTACTTCTGAGATAGAGCTGATATTTTAATAAAGACAGTTATCTAGAGGCAAGGTAGCTATTTACACTCCAAAGGCTCCTTGTATCAGCAAGTTTTGAACTGCTGAAATATTACTTGTTAAAATAAAGATGACTGCTAGGTTTAAGTTCATGTTTAGAAGAAGGAAATTTGTGATTAGTTCATTGTAGCTAAAAACAAGAGGATATATATATTTCCAGACACTTTACATGCTCTCAAAAAAAAAAAAATTGTTATAGCTGATACACACTTACCTCCACACATATTTTTTGCATGATACTTACAATGCTGGGAAAACAATGCACTTCAGAATAATAGAATGAAGCTCTGCTTAATACAGATGAGATCTTCAGATACGAAGGGAAAATGAAAACCTTAGTATTTGTAGAATAAGCTTGTTACAGAAATATTCCTTCCTTCCAAAGTGGAAAATTGTCCTCACAAACTAAAAGTAACACAACATAATTATTAGTTTTGCATTCACTTCTCTTAGAAAAATTATTGGTTTAAGATATCAATATGATTTCTTGATTTAAAAAAAAAAATCTAATTTATTGCTTTTATAAGGTTTTTTTTCCTGTTTTCCTAATAACAGCAGTTTTAAAATGTTGATAAATAGACTCCAACATTTCTGCCTAGATTTTTCAAACTTGTTTATGGGTACTTAATACCCCTCTCAGAATATCTATCTTTCTGGTTACTACTGGACATATTTTAAGTTCCATTTTTGCTACTTTTCAAAAAACCCACCATCTTCATGGGTCTCAGGACCTGCCTGCAACAGGAATAGCATGTCTGATGTCCAAGGAAGAAATTGCTATATGCAGTTAATATTATTTGTTCTCAGTGAACTCACAAACACTTCTCTCTGGATCAATCTCCCATTCTGGTGGACTAAGTTTAATGTGCCTCCATGCATCAGATGCAACATACCAAGAAAACAATTAAGCCAAACAAGAGAACAAGAGTGAGAGAGAGAACTTCAAGAAGGAGGTATTAGTCAGAGGTGTAAATGTACATACAAGAAGGTCACAGAATCATAAGGTAAGAAGGGGCTTTAAACATCATCTTGTTCCAACCTTCCTGCTATGGGTAGGGACAGCTTTTACTAGACCAGGTTGCTCAAAGCTCCATCCAAACTGACCTTGAACACTTCCAGGAATGAGGCATCCACACCTTCTTTGGGAAACCTGTTCCATTGCCTCAGTAAAGAATTACTTCTTAGAAGTAATATCTAATCTAAACCTATTCTCTTTCACCTTGAAGCCATTCCCCCTTGCCCTGTCATTACATGTGAATAGGCCCTCTCCATCTTTCTTGTAGGCTCACTTCAGGTATTGGAACCCTGAAGCCTTCTCTTTTTCAGGCTGAACAATCCCATTTCTCTCTGCCTTTCCTCAAAGAAAAGGTGCTCCATCCCTTTAATTAACTTCATGGCCCTCCTCTGGACTCTCTCCAACAGGCCAATGTTTTTCCTTTGCTGGATGCAGATGGGGTTTTATGGGAGTGGGGTACAGGGACAGCCTTGCCTCCCCCAGTGCATCCTGGAACATACATTGTCTATCCCTGGAACATACATTGTCTATCCCTTCTCCTCAGTTACAAGGAAAAATGCTATTTCACTATATCCTTTCTTCCTTAATCTGTAAACAGCCTGGTGAGCAGCATGCAAAATCTCTGATGGCAAGACTGCTAGAGATGCAAGATACAGCAGAGTCTGCAATATATTTTGAGTTCTCTGTAGAGGAAAAGCTCTCCTGCAGGAAGTCAGACTCTGAGTCCTCTCATTCCCCTTCCATTAGCATCTCCCAGTGCAATGTGATTATCTGTCAAAGCTCAGACAGTGAGCATCATACTCAGACAACCAGCTCTGGCTCAGACACTGCTCCAGCCATGACTCTGACTCATACACTTCCAGCACTGTGCTCTGGCTTTACTCTCTCACCATCATTCTGTGTCCTGTACGTGATTGTCTGGATGTGTAACTGACCAATCATTTCTCTTTGCTTAACATGAGGATAGCATGTAATGGAAAAAACCTGACTTGTAAGACTTTATGCTTGGCTCAACTCTTAAGCTGGAGCTTAATTTTGCCATATCATCCTTCCTTTCTCTCCATACATGGCTCTTCAGTCATAAGACAAATGGATTTTAATACATCCAGCAATTAGAAGTGGAAAAATGTCATGCAAAAGAGACAATGATCTACACAATTCCCATTTTTAAACATCAGTTTCAACACAACCTTTTCCAATGTTGCTTCAAATAAGTAAGAATTCTTTTAAGGTATTTTCTTTTCATTTTATACTAACAGGTAGAAAAATTATAGTTGAGTTTACAAACATCTTATATTTGCCGAGCACCAGTGCTCTGTACATACACAGCAAAGGAATATTCTGGAAAAGGATTACTGTGCATGAGCTAGTTCATACTGGAAACCACGAAAAGCATACACATTTTCACATATTTTCCTTTGGAAATCAAACCTTGGAAATAACCTGTTGTAGGCTTATGCAACAGAAAACTGCAAAATGTCAATGTCATTCTCTGTTCGATGTTGGCAGAACTTTGTGGACATGAACAACTTGTGTTTGCACATATTATCATCAGAGAACAGAACAACACACCATGGCATATGAAAATGGTATCAATTATCACTTCTTAGAGAGGAGACACTTCCAACATCAGACTGGAACTTTTTTTCTTTCAAGTGACATTCTCTCTAATTTTCCAGATATGACCCTTAGATAATGGAAAACAATGTAATAAATTTCCCTGTATGGTTGCAGGCTATAAAATATTTCTGGAAGACTATAAAAGATGTTTCCCTTCTGGCTTTCAGCAGTGTGCAGCAGGGCTGTTCACAGAACTGATGCACTGAGATTTAAGAATTGAAAGGAGCCAACACATTCTCAGTCATAATTTAAGGCCATTCAAAGACCAATGGCAGGAAAAAAAAACTTTGTTTTTTTACAAATTTTTAAAAAATTTGTTAAAATGTATTTGGCCTTTGTGATTTATGCTTTGCTTTTTTAAACTGTGATCATACCTAATGCCTGGCCCTTTGAATTCCTTTCAGGAAGTTGTACATTTCTGATTTCTGTTTCTTTGAATTTTGCATTTTTTGAAAAGCCTAAATGTCCCACTAGGCTTTCCTACACATTTTATTGGAGGGAAAAAAACATCTTGATCTCTGCTAATCCTGTTTCTTTTCAATAACAGAGAGCCTGACCATTGTTATTTCAAGTGTTGATTTTGCCTTATATTTTTTTACTTGTTCTGATGAGAATTGGAGAGTTAATACTAAATGTTATCATCTGTGTGCAAAACACCTACTACACATGGAGATAAATTGGGCAGTCATGCCTTTTTTTGAGCCATTATTATTGAAAGAATTATTGTAAAAATGTAAGTCATGAATTTATGAAACATAACAATAGATTTAGTTTGAAAATCAAGCAAACAAAACCCTCGCAGCTTTCTGAAAAATTAGGTGGCTAGATAAAAAAGTTGTGGTGGTTTGAATGATAAGGGTAACATAAACCATGTGGGATATCATATGAAGATAGCTAAAGATATTTAACTCTTTAAATTTGTAGTACATCTTTGCAACTGCTGAGTGATCTGATCTCAGAAAGTCCTGCATATGTGCCCTGCATATCATCACATCCATGCATGTCCTTTGCATAAAATTCTGTATGAGAGTGGTTAAACAATGGAACAAGTTGCTCAGAGAGGTTTCACAAACTTCAAATTCCAGATGGAGTTAAACTTGAGCAATCTGATCTGACTTTGGAGAAATAGCTCCTATCTTTCAGAGGTTCTTGCCAACCAAAACAGTTTTGTGATGATAAGTCAGTAATAAAATTACTATGGTTGCTAAAAGAAGTTAACTGGCACAGTTACTGCTAAGAAGAGAAACAGCTGATACAACAAGGAGTTTTTGGAAGCTGCTGGATATACTTACCTGATATGCAAATCTTCTTCCTCTTAATGTAGCGGGATCATACAACAGAATATATTTTTCTCACAATATTTTATCTTCGGGTTTTTAAATCCCCAGAAGAATTTATCCCAAGAAGTATTATCTTCTCATTTTCTTCTAGGGGTGAAATATCATAGTTTCCCTGGAAACCTTTGATTTACTGCAGCTTTTTTTCCGCTTCTCTGTAATTCTTTCTGCTACTCTTTCTACATACACATTCTACTAAATAATAATCAGCTCTTGAATTTATAATTCCCCCTCCCTGAAATGCTTCCACTGCAAAGGTTAGATTGTTTGGTGAATCCTCCATGTTCCTGATTCTATTTCTTTTAATTCATAGATAATATGGAGTCATAGGGTATTTTTTGTGTTTTGGTTTTTTTCATTTCCTAAATGCAGAACATTCTTCCATGCTTTATTTAAGGATTATGTTATGCAAGAAACTCCACTCAGGAGCAAAGAAACTAAGGCATAATGAAAAACAAACCAGCATCAGAAGATGAGCTTTACAGAAGGCTTTTGAAGACACAAATTGTACCCTTTAACTCTGGTTTCAGAGCACTTAATTTGAGGGAACTTCCCTTGTCAAAGCAAATTAATCTAAATCATTTACTTGTAATATCTAAGTTTTTGGCTGTTAATTTTTTGCTTCCAGTGTACAAGTAAATTGCAAACCATGTTTCTGCAAGGATCATTTGTCCTCTGCATTGGTTTAATAGAATTTTTTCTATTAGGACAAAAGATAGTATAGTACCTCTGGATATGTCATTTTTGTGACCAGTACTCAAAGGCCATGCACAAGTTCCAGATCCAATTTTTCCTGGAGAACAACAATATAATGAATAGAGCAAAAAGAAAAAGTCACCAGAATACTCTAAAATAATTATTTATACAAAAATGTCAATGGAATTTCATCCATTCACTTTGACAAAATTTATACCACCAAGTGTTTTGCTTCTAGTCTATAGTGATATAGAAAGCAAAAGCTTGATAAAGATAAACCCAAAACCTCCACAATTTTTATCTTCATTTTATTTTTCTTAAAAAAAGAAAGGCAAAAACTTTGAATTTGTTCTTCCACAGAATTAGACTAGAAGAAAAATATAGTAAGATAGATGTGTATCTTGACCACTACCATGTCTTACTGAATTTCCATTGACTGTTTCTAAGAATAATTGGTTGGGTTTTTTTGAACATATAGAGCAGAAAATATGGTTCCAAAAGAAGACCAAGAAAAATTTATATTAGATGAAACAGTATAGCTACTGGAAAACACTCTTATAATGTTTGCACACTTTTAAGCAAACAAACTCCTCAGGGAATGGCTTGAATAATCAGAAAGATGAATATAGGATGTGTAACTTCTTAATAGTATATCACTCCTGAGTTTTCATATAACTTCAATTCTGATAGGTTGTAACCCTCCTGAAGGAGAAGAAGAGACTAAATAGAAGAAATATATCTTAAAATTCTCTTATAGTTCATAAATATTTTTTACTTTTTAAAATTAAAAGAATTATTTCCAGAACCAGTCATGACTTCAAAATACAATTCAAAAAAGTCTTATAGGATGGGCAATTATTTTGGCACATTTTGATGCATTGATTTAAGACTATAAACACAATGTTTTAAAACTATAAACATTCACATAGATGTCTGAAAGGAAAGCTAGAAATAAAACCTATCATTCATTTGAGTGAGTTGATAATTACAAATTAATTGTTCTCACAGCTCAGAATAACTGTTATGAAATCCACAAATTTATGTTATTTATTATTCAGCTTCATTTTTATTGGCAGGGTTTAGCCCCTACTGGCTTGAGGCAGACTAGGTGAGATTGAATTTGCAGACCCTGTGAATTGAATGAGCACATAACAAACAGGAGAAATACACCAGCTGTGTCAATTTCCCATGTTAGAGTAGGGGTTTATGTGCTGTAATCAACCACTTTAGTGTGTAATTAGAAAATATTTTGTTCATATATTTGAACCTACAGAGCATTCCAGAGTTTACTGGCACACAGGTTTTAAAAAGTTTAAAAACATGCTTTGAGATAAGCAGTATACCTTCAGTCTAGTGAAGCCAGGAGTAGAAAACAACTCGTGCAAGAAATAACAGGCATGAAAATAATGAAGGATACTTCAGAAAGGATTTAGGAGGTAAAAAACTCTTTTTCTGTAAGTTAACTTTCTTAGTGTCAACAGTATTTTTACAGTACTAGAAGGCATGAAAATTTGTACAAAATATAAATAACATTGAAGTTAAAATAAGGGGCCATCCTTGAAATAATAACTATTCTGGTTAGTATGATAAATACATAAATAATGTATTTAATTTATTTTATTACGCTACTTTTTGAAGTCTTTTGTTTTAAGATTGGCATGGTATTTCACAGAGTCATACTCTACAAAATTTTCTCAGAGATTAAAAACAAAAAAAATATTTTCTGGGATAAAGAACAGTTCATTTTAGGAAAAAAACAAAAACAAACACATTTATGTACAAAACTGATAAATCATACTGAGCATCTAAGAGTTTTCAAATTCCTTCAGTAAGTTTGAAGATGATACCTGATTAGAGGAGTGGCTGATAAGGCAGAGGCTTGTGTTGCCATCCAGAGGGACCTCAACAGGTGGAAGGAATGGGCTGACAGGAGTGACATGAAGTTCACCAAGAAGAAATGTCAAGTTCTGCACCTGTGGAAGAACAACTCCATGCACCAACTGGGGCTCTACAACTGTAAAGGAACTTTTCAGAAAAGAACCTGGAGGTCCTGGTGGACATGAAGTTGAACATGAGCCAGCAGA
Organism: Notiomystis cincta; assembly: GCA_013398075.1. Classification (NCBI taxonomy): domain Eukaryota; kingdom Metazoa; phylum Chordata; class Aves; order Passeriformes; family Notiomystidae; genus Notiomystis; species Notiomystis cincta. The sequence goes on along the minus strand of VZRX01005377.1, from coordinate 135,412 downwards.
GGGACTTTGTGCTAAAAGCATCAAATGGTGTCCTGGGGTACATTAGACAAAGAATTGACAGCAGATCAAGGGAGGTGACCATTCCCCTTTACTTAGCACCAGTGAGGCCACATCTGGAGTGCTGGCTCCAGTTCAGGGCTCCTTGGTACGAGGAGACATGAATGAACTTCAGCAACTCCACAGGAATTTCTACATCAATCAACTTCAGAAGTCCACAAGAATAACTGAGACAATGAAGGAGCTCTCCACTGAGAAGGCTGACAGAGTTATATGGAGAGAAACTCAGGAGGGATATCAGAAATTTGTATAAATGCCTAGAGGGAGTGTGCAAAGAGGACAGATCCAGGCCCTTTTCAGTGGTGGCTTGTGACAGAAAGAGGCCCAAACTGACAAATGAGATATTCCATCTGAACATCAAGAAATAATTTTTTTTATATTACTGTAAGGGTGACTGAACACTGGTACAAGCTGTTGAGGAAAACTGTGGAATTCCTCTTCCTGGAGATATTCATGACCAATATGGACACAGTCCTGGGCAACCAACTCTAGATGACAAAGTATGAGCAGTGGGTGTTGGAGCAAATGACTTCCAGAGGGCCCTTCCAACTTCAATCATTCTGTGATTCTGTAAAATATTGTCCTTTAATAATTCAGATAATTTTATGTCTTTTTCTATTTTCATAAAATTTGCAGCAAATCTAACAAGTTTGGTAACACAGAAAAATATTCTGGCAGGTTTAGAGGAAGATAGAAGAAATTTAAAAGTTATGCTCGTCTGTAGAGTCACACATCTGCTTTTTTGAAAATCTGTGACCCAAACTTTGTGCTGTACATTCATTACAACATTGAAGAATTCAGAAGGAAGAAAAAAAAAACCCACCATGTCACATTGATTGCTTGCATATTCCAACCGCTTTAGAGGGAAGGAGATTGGTGGTCTGTGCTTTCTAGTATGAAACCCAAAATACATTATTTTGCATCATTTCCACTGGTACCAGTGATAGTCTTCCCCCTTCATTACTTCTGTTTGGAATGGGAAGTATTTCAAAGATGGTCATCACTGACTTCATTCATACTTGCAGTCTTTGAAAAGATTTTCATTCATCTCAAGCTGCCTTTCCCATCTTCATTGCAGGAAGAAATTGTCTTAATTATGGATCTGGAAGAATTTGAAATCCATATGCTATTTTGCATACAGTAAATGTGATAGATCAGTTGAATAAGATTGCTTACAATGGGATCATCAATATCTGGATAACTGGTTTTCATTCTTTGTGCTCAGGACTTGAGCCTTGCCCTATTTATTTTGAACTTCCATTTGTCTGCATTTGGCCTATTCTTAAGGAAAAAAGTAGGACTTTTACATAAACAGAAAAGTTTGCATAGATAAAAACTGAGAGTTCTTCTACCAGAGAAAATACTTCAGGTATATGTCCTCATTAAAGTGCTGCAATGTGCCTCAGCATGTTGAAAGTCCAAGTTGCTGAAACCCAAAGAGTCAAAGGTGTTGAGATGTTGAGACCTTGCTTGTTTTAGTGACCAAATAAGACAGAGAATGGCTTAGCAACCAATGCAGTAAATTCTTCTGTAAATTGTTCTGTTATCTGCTTCAGCTGCCAGATAAAGCACCTTATATGAACAGATATATTCTCAGACCTACAAAATAAGACAGAAGACTGAAAGAAGTCATTATGAACTCATTGGAGCATTATTTTCACAAAGACTGAATTCAAAATTTTAAGGAAATATGCCACTGAGGGCCTCTTCTGTTATGGATAGTTTCAAAAATTATACCCCCTGACTTGTTTTAAGGAGTGCAATGTAGTAATTTTGTTTGTTACTATATTTTACTGATTGTGCTATGGTCATTTAATGAATTATGAAGACACTTTTTCTGTTATATAAATCGGGTTTTATAGAGTTTCTCTTGGGGAACATAATTGGGCAAATACAATTTAGGTGCCATTTGTGTTTATTAAGAATAATGAAAAGGGAACAAGTATCTCAGCAGTCAATTACCCTTCTTCAGCATTTATAATGTAATTCTAATAATTTAGTCTCAGAGACTATAAACAGAAGAAAAAATACGTTGAGAATTTTCTAAATTTTTTCTTTCTTAAACATGTACACATTTTCAGAAGTAGAGATGTGAGAAAATGTTTGAGATATATATAGATATATAGATATATAGATATATATATGTCTGTGTTTATACAAG
>VZRX01005377.1:66570-133148 GCA_013398075.1 Notiomystis cincta | reverse complement strand
TATATGTCTGTGTTTATACAAGTGTATAAATATATACATATATATATAAAATTGGAGATAATTTTACTCTGCAAGGGTGTGCATTGACAAATTGGAAATAAAACTGTTAAAAGTACATAAAGTTAAAAGATTATATATTTTAATTTTATGGCTAAGACATTGCAGAGAGGATACTCATGAACAAATAAACCCAAGGGTTACCCAACCATAGAAATAACTGACTCTACACTAAATGTCTCATTTTATAATAATAACAAAGCAGTATGACATTTAAAAATGTAATACCACATATAATCACAATTTATATATATTTTCATGTTATAAATACACATTTTTTTTACAGAAAAGGATCTTTAAAAAGTTTTAAAAGNGGGCCATCCTTGAAATAATAACTATTCTGGTTAGTATGATAAATACATAAATAATGTATTTAATTTATTTTATTACGCTACTTTTTGAAGTCTTTTGTTTTAAGATTGGCATGGTATTTCACAGAGTCATACTCTACAAAATTTTCTCAGAGATTAAAAACAAAAAAAATATTTTCTGGGATAAAGAACAGTTCATTTTAGGAAAAAAACAAAAACAAACACATTTATGTACAAAACTGATAAATCATACTGAGCATCTAAGAGTTTTCAAATTCCTTCAGTAAGTTTGAAGATGATACCTGATTAGAGGAGTGGCTGATAAGGCAGAGGCTTGTGTTGCCATCCAGAGGGACCTCAACAGGTGGAAGGAATGGGCTGACAGGAGTGACATGAAGTTCACCAAGAAGAAATGTCAAGTTCTGCACCTGTGGAAGAACAACTCCATGCACCAACTGGGGCTCTACAACTGTAAAGGAACTTTTCAGAAAAGAACCTGGAGGTCCTGGTGGACATGAAGTTGAACATGAGCCAGCAGAGGGACTTTGTGCTAAAAGCATCAAATGGTGTCCTGGGGTACATTAGACAAAGAATTGACAGCAGATCAAGGGAGGTGACCATTCCCCTTTACTTAGCACCAGTGAGGCCACATCTGGAGTGCTGGCTCCAGTTCAGGGCTCCTTGGTACGAGGAGACATGAATGAACTTCAGCAACTCCACAGGAATTTCTACATCAATCAACTTCAGAAGTCCACAAGAATAACTGAGACAATGAAGGAGCTCTCCACTGAGAAGGCTGACAGAGTTATATGGAGAGAAACTCAGGAGGGATATCAGAAATTTGTATAAATGCCTAGAGGGAGTGTGCAAAGAGGACAGATCCAGGCCCTTTTCAGTGGTGGCTTGTGACAGAAAGAGGCCCAAACTGACAAATGAGATATTCCATCTGAACATCAAGAAATAATTTTTTTTATATTACTGTAAGGGTGACTGAACACTGGTACAAGCTGTTGAGGAAAACTGTGGAATTCCTCTTCCTGGAGATATTCATGACCAATATGGACACAGTCCTGGGCAACCAACTCTAGATGACAAAGTATGAGCAGTGGGTGTTGGAGCAAATGACTTCCAGAGGGCCCTTCCAACTTCAATCATTCTGTGATTCTGTAAAATATTGTCCTTTAATAATTCAGATAATTTTATGTCTTTTTCTATTTTCATAAAATTTGCAGCAAATCTAACAAGTTTGGTAACACAGAAAAATATTCTGGCAGGTTTAGAGGAAGATAGAAGAAATTTAAAAGTTATGCTCGTCTGTAGAGTCACACATCTGCTTTTTTGAAAATCTGTGACCCAAACTTTGTGCTGTACATTCATTACAACATTGAAGAATTCAGAAGGAAGAAAAAAAAAACCCACCATGTCACATTGATTGCTTGCATATTCCAACCGCTTTAGAGGGAAGGAGATTGGTGGTCTGTGCTTTCTAGTATGAAACCCAAAATACATTATTTTGCATCATTTCCACTGGTACCAGTGATAGTCTTCCCCCTTCATTACTTCTGTTTGGAATGGGAAGTATTTCAAAGATGGTCATCACTGACTTCATTCATACTTGCAGTCTTTGAAAAGATTTTCATTCATCTCAAGCTGCCTTTCCCATCTTCATTGCAGGAAGAAATTGTCTTAATTATGGATCTGGAAGAATTTGAAATCCATATGCTATTTTGCATACAGTAAATGTGATAGATCAGTTGAATAAGATTGCTTACAATGGGATCATCAATATCTGGATAACTGGTTTTCATTCTTTGTGCTCAGGACTTGAGCCTTGCCCTATTTATTTTGAACTTCCATTTGTCTGCATTTGGCCTATTCTTAAGGAAAAAAGTAGGACTTTTACATAAACAGAAAAGTTTGCATAGATAAAAACTGAGAGTTCTTCTACCAGAGAAAATACTTCAGGTATATGTCCTCATTAAAGTGCTGCAATGTGCCTCAGCATGTTGAAAGTCCAAGTTGCTGAAACCCAAAGAGTCAAAGGTGTTGAGATGTTGAGACCTTGCTTGTTTTAGTGACCAAATAAGACAGAGAATGGCTTAGCAACCAATGCAGTAAATTCTTCTGTAAATTGTTCTGTTATCTGCTTCAGCTGCCAGATAAAGCACCTTATATGAACAGATATATTCTCAGACCTACAAAATAAGACAGAAGACTGAAAGAAGTCATTATGAACTCATTGGAGCATTATTTTCACAAAGACTGAATTCAAAATTTTAAGGAAATATGCCACTGAGGGCCTCTTCTGTTATGGATAGTTTCAAAAATTATACCCCCTGACTTGTTTTAAGGAGTGCAATGTAGTAATTTTGTTTGTTACTATATTTTACTGATTGTGCTATGGTCATTTAATGAATTATGAAGACACTTTTTCTGTTATATAAATCGGGTTTTATAGAGTTTCTCTTGGGGAACATAATTGGGCAAATACAATTTAGGTGCCATTTGTGTTTATTAAGAATAATGAAAAGGGAACAAGTATCTCAGCAGTCAATTACCCTTCTTCAGCATTTATAATGTAATTCTAATAATTTAGTCTCAGAGACTATAAACAGAAGAAAAAATACGTTGAGAATTTTCTAAATTTTTTCTTTCTTAAACATGTACACATTTTCAGAAGTAGAGATGTGAGAAAATGTTTNACATATAATCACAATTTATATATATTTTCATGTTATAAATACACATTTTTTTTACAGAAAAGGATCTTTAAAAAGTTTTAAAAGGATATTTTTCATATGCAGTTTTGTAGACTTCACCATGTTTGATGCCAGTCCAAAAAAGTATTAAAATCCATGCTACACTCTAGTTAGACTGAATTAGAAATCTTCTATCAGGCAAGAAAAAATAGGGGGAAATAAACCTTAAAAATGAGAAAAAGCTGTACAAAACATTGATTTATTTACCTTTGTAGTAATCCTACTTGTATTAGTATGCAAGTAGTATGCTGTCCAATAAACACTGCAAATTGTTGGTGGATATTTTAGTCACATCTCCTGATTGTTTGTCATAGTTGCAAGATCTGTCAAAGATTTGTACAAAATGAGATATTATGTAAATCTGAAAACATGTAATTTATTAAGAAATACTTCTGAACTAAGAAAGGATGTTTGTGGAAGTGAATTCACTGGACACATAGTATTCAAAGCATCTTCCTTTCAGTTACATGACAATTGTCCTGCACAGATTTATTTTTGTTTTCACTCTATTCTGTCTTGCAGAAACACTAAGCCATCTACCTTGAGCAATATGGTTTCCATTATCAGCACCGTCTGGTACTGAAAACTGTTCTTGCTGAAGCAAAATTAACCTTAAATATCATATGAAGTATTAGGAACCAAATGTCAATTGAGAACTAGCACAACACTTAAAATACATACAATTTTCTCAAGCTAGACTGCATTACTGCTTTTGAGACTCTGAGTTTTATGAGTTATGGCAGAGAACTTTGTAATATGTAGCTTTCATTAGAACCATTGGAAGTTGGATTTTTTCTTGCCCTTGAAAGTTAAAAAGAATGGTCAAAGCTATGTGAGGTCTAAGTATTAAATTCTTTCCACTTACTCTTTGAAATTCTTGATTACATGGATCAGATTACTAAAAATTGTGTTTCAAGTTGTTTGGTATATTTTTTCACTGCTATAGATTTATGTGTAGAACTTTAGAGAAGACATTGAGCCATGGACCATGTGAACACAGGCTATGGTCTTCAAACCACTGATAGCAATGGGAAAGAAAGATTCCCTTTGATTTCATTGGAATTCTGGGCTCATCTGATTGTACTCTATGGTTGCTGAGGTCACAAAAAAAGTGTTACCAGAATGTCAGCCTCAGGATGTTTGGACACTGTTGTCCTTATGAACTTCTGTGAAGCTCATATATATGTATATATATACATATATATATGTGTGTGTGTGTGTGTGTGTGTGTATGTGTGTGTGTGCATCTCAGAAGTAAAAAGTAGCAGGACTGGCTGAGTGACTTCACAGCTTTGGAAGTGCACCTTGGTAAATATAAGAGTTTGGTGTTATGTGAGAGTACAGTGGGAAGAAAAGGTCTTCTGAGGAGAAGACAGAAAGACCAGCAAAAAAGCCTGCCTTAGTAATTTCCCAGTCTTAGAAGAAAGTATATATTTTTTTTCACATTTAAGTATTTTTCTATGGGTGAAATACTTAAAGCACACAAACTTATTCCAATAATTTCTCATCTTAATTATTTTGAGAAATTAATATTCCATTTGACAGAGAAAGCTATTTTGCTGTTATAGTTTTGGAAATGATGTTGCAAGGTCACCTTAAAAAAAAATTACCCTACACTATTGTTCTTCATTATGATAATGAAATGAAACAAACAGCACTTAGAATAAAAATTCATTAATATTTATTTGCAAAAGCTTCATTTTCTTGAGGAGGAATAATACTCTACAGAACTTTTTCTTCATTATCATGCAAAAAAGACATCATCAATCAAAACCAAGACATCATTGCTTCACAATGCTAAAAGGACATTTAGTTTGAAAAGTGAAGTATTCAAAAGGTAGGAAATGCTAAAATTTAACCATTTTTATAAAGAAATTTAATTATCTAATTCTTTTATGTTGAATTACTGATATATTTTGTTTTCTATGACCCTAACTTTCTTGCACATGGTAAAATCAATTTCAACTTCCAATTATTTATAATTAGTAGAGAGCAAAATCCATGTATTGCTGAATTACAAACCAAGAAGCAAACATTCATAATTCTTTTATCCATACTTACATATTTCACTGGTGTTAGTGTGTTTCTTTGCTTTATATTTATTTTTGTTGTTTAAGTCATCATAGAATTTAAGAATTTTTGAATCATAGAGTGACTTGGGTTGGAAGGGACCTTAAAGATCCTGCAGTTCCAACTCCTCTATTACAGGCAGGAAAAACTTTTACTGGACCAGGTTTCTCAGAGCCCCATCCAACCTGGCCTTGAACACCTCCAGGGATGAGTCATCCACAACTTCTCTGGGCAGTCTGTTCCAGTGCCTCACCACTCTCACAGTAAAGATTATCTTCCCAATATAGGACCTAAACCTGTGTTCTTTCAGTTTGTAGCCATTCCCCCTTATCTTCTCACTACATGTTTTTGTAAATACTCTCCATCTTTCTTGTAGATTCCCTTCAGGTTATGGGTGGCCACCATGAAGCCTTCTCTTTTCCAGGCTGAAAAATCCCAATTTTCTCAGCCTTTCTTCAAAGGAGAGGTACTCCATTCCTCTCTTTTAGGACTGCCATATTTCAAACAGGCATTTAAATGTTTAAGTGAGTAGAGATTGGATGAAGATCTAAGATCAAAATGTCATTTTTTTGGCCACCTTTTTGTTACTAGATAAAGCAAAGCACCGGTCATGTGATAAGTACATTGAATAACCTTATTTCATTATGAACTCAGATTGATGATTCATCTTCCTTGACAAGGCATGATGATATTTGAATATAGTAAATGAGTCATAGTTGTCACTGTAGTCAACTGATACACAGAGTATCAGTTTCTGAGGATGACACCTTTGCTTTTCCAAACTGTATATCTATGTGCCTGGACAGATGATTTTTACAAGGCAAATGTGACAGAGCATGAATCAAAAAAAAATTTAGATATTAATGCTATATCCTAGCAGCTGTGTAAGTCTTATTAGTGTCTACTGCTCAACTGTTTCACATGATCTGGATGTAAGTGCTTCAGGCACAGTTCGCAATCACGACAATGAAGGTGTCACACAGGAGCTGTTCAAATAGCTGACTCTCAGGATGAAACTTCACACAGGCCTTAGGACAAGACTATTATTATTCCTCAAGCCCTCATGTAGCCAATACAAGCTGGAAAAGAAACATGTTACTAATGAATTGAGATAGTTCAGTATTACACCCAGCCTGCTCATCAGAGCTAGTGAGATGGAAATAAATGCTTTTCTAGATGTAGGAGACATACTCTATCACTTCTGAAGGAAGAATAAAACAACTAGGAATCATGTATATGTATTACTGAGCCAATTCTTATTGTTTTGTAATTCCAATATGTTACTAATCTTATTGGAATATTAAGAAGCAGGTTATTTTGTTTTCAGTAATCCAGTATCACAAGCATCTTGGTAATATTTAGGAATTTTGGCTGGGATGGTAAGATGTTTACAGAAAAGCAATGGGATTTATCAATCAAGAATCAAGACTAATATTCTGTTTCATGCTGGGATTTCTTCAAATGATCAGCAATATGAAAATCTTCCCTACTAGTTGTTGTAAAATACAAATATTTTACCTTCTCTCTAACATTAATCCCTGTCATAAAATTTTCTGTCAGTAATTCAATATATAGATCTACTCACTAAATGTTTTAGAACAGCTGTTCAAAAGGTGTCAATGTGACAACATCAAATCCCTGGTAATTACATAACATGATTCGATTGAAATATTTACTTATATATAGTTAATGCCACTTATATACTATGATATAAACAATGTACTCTTGTTATTTTCATTGCCCTCAATATCAAATTATTTGGAAAACTAACACTAATCTGACAAACTGTACTTCAAAAATAAAAACTGAACACAGGTTTTCAGAAAGTACTAAAAAATTAGAAAACACAAAGGAGTCTTGATTAATATCCAGTTATTAGCTGAGAGTGAAATCATTTAGTCTGCTAGGAAAGTAATGTCTTGCTGGTACAATGCATTAAAAGAAAACAAACCAGGCTTTCTTATTCTGCAATTCTAAATGCAATTATCTTCCATTAGCAACAGAAATTCTCCTCCTTGCTCTCCCCCATGGTGCAAGGTCATTTATGGAACTTTTTGCTTTCTCCTTTGACAAAATTCTTCCCAAGTAGCTTTAGAAATGTGATAGATTTCAGTTGCATTCTATAGATTGTACGTCTCTAATGTCTATAACTGGTATTAAATAATAGGTCAGACAGATTAAGTTGTTTGTAAAGGAATAAGTATTAAACAGAAAATCAGCCACCTATTCATTTTCTGGCAGGTCAATGCATGGGGACAATAATATTTAAAACATTATGGCCACTAAGTTACCAAGTAATGGTGAAAAGTGGCATCGGAATTGCGTTTGCTTATTGCAATGTATTTTTGTGTATTGCAAGAAAATCAAACACTGGTGAGTGGTTGTTCTATTAAAGTAACATCTATTTCTCTGTTGAATTAAATATATCTGAGTAAACATAAATATCCATGGGGATAAATAGAATTTTTAATCTGCTTTTTTTTTTTTCTTTATTATGCATTTATGACTGGGCAACTTTAAAATATGATGTTAATGAGATTTTAATCTTCCTGTTATAAAATCCTTGACCCATATATTTGGCATAGTTTTAGCAGATGAAGCGTAAAACTGTTCACTCAAGTCTTCAGTCAAAAAGGTGCTTATTTCCCAAATGACAGATGAACTTTAAAAAGCCATGTTTTTAGTTCAGAGAATCTTTAAAAAATATGAACAAACTTCTGTGATGATTAGTTCTTTAAACTTCATAAGGCAAAGGAAAGTAAATATACTGTGAAGTAATATTTCTCATCAATAAAGCATCAATGCCTTGAAAAATGTGTGAGAGGGAAAATAAAATTCATAGTCCAAATATTCCTGATATAATTCAAGGTCATGATGAAGACTGTCTCTATCCAATCTTTCTGTTCAGAGAGTTTAAGACCTCATAATATAGTTCAATTCAAAGACACCATGTCATCATCAATTTCTTTAGTAAGAATCACACAAGATTTTAGAGGTAAAAAATAAATTGTGCAGAATGAAAATATTTTTTCATTGTTGTGTGAAGATAACTGTGGGTAAAATTAGAGGAAAATGAGAGGTTATACTGAAATTATAGGGCAAAACACAGTTGCTGCTCCCTGGATGAAATTCTCACTGTAAGCACCTGCAAAGGGAGATGGAATAGAAGGTGGAGCAGAGTGGAAACTCACAGCCAAGGCTCTGCTGAAATCCTTGCAGGGAGGAGAACTTGATGGCACTTTACAGCTGAGAAGCTGCATAGCACCTGTCAACCAGGGGAGAAAGGAGAAGATGTCTTACCATTGACCCAACAATGTAATAATATGCTTTCATTCTTTCTAAGTCACCTAAGTCAATACCAAGAAATCTGAGATTCATCCACAGTATTTCCAGTTGAGCTAAAGAGAGGTTAACCTTAACACTCTGGCAGGAACACATAAACCTTTACTGGAAAAGTATGGTTTGGTTGTAAAAGAAATTTATATTTCCCTCATATTTTTTCTGTGTTTTTTCTTTCCCTCTCCAGAAATAAAATGCATTACCATTTTTTAAGACATGAAAACATTTCTGAAAGATTATAACTCAGTTTTAATATGCATTATTCAAAGGTGACCTTGATTTGAACCATAATATATGATGATCATTCTGCTCAACACTGAGGTTTGAATTAAGCATTGATCCGTGGAGAAGAATGTGAGTTTCCTAATAAGACTTAAAGAGATACAGCCTTTAGACTGCAGATGCATATCCACTGTACAGTTAAGTGCTGCAGAAATAAACACATGGGCAGTAATAGGCAGGGCAGGGAAACAGTGGTCTGTGTTCATAATTTGTTCTCAGGCAAAAGAGATGAAGAACTGATGGTAGAAATTATTTACTGAATCATTTCAACAAATGGTTACAGTAAAAAAAACATATCTCGAAGGACAAATGATCCACAAAGAGTAACTCTTACAAAAGAAAACAACAACAAAACCCATTTATCATCAGGCATAATTTCCCATTGGAATATGGAAACAAACTATCTCAAATAAACAAATACTACATTTTAAATTATGGCTATTTTATCTCCTATAGCTTACATTATTATGAAAAGTCAGACAGGAGTTTGTAGTTCCACATTAATTTTAAAATTTTAGGACATGAGAGGAATTTAGAAATGAAAAACCAATGAAAGTCATGGTCCTCTCTGGGTTGAATAACCAATATAACAATCTGATTCAAGAAAGTTTGACACAGAACAGATACAGTCCCAAGAAATTTTTAATCTTTTAACTTCCTTTGTTCTACAAGTTCTGATTTTTAAACACTTTTATCAGAAACATCCTGTTATACATATACTAAAGACTTGCATCTATCTATAGTTTAAGTGCATTCACCCCATTTCCATGAAAAACAGCTTATTGCATTTTAAATAATGAACACTATTTTCTTTTCTCCACTTTTTTGTCATTTCTGGGCTAAACACCTTCTTCCAATCTTTCTTCATACACATCACATTTTTTAAATGCTGGCTGTTCATTTTTTGAAATCTTTTTGACTCTCTTCAGTTAGTCCATACCTTTTTATGGGACAGGATGTTAAGGATGGGGAACAAAATTTCAACATATTATGAGTGCTGCATATTTCTCATATGCAGCCATTCTGTTCATTTGTCCCAGTAAGATTTTTGGGGTTTTTTTTAGTCCTAGGGGCTAGAGGACAGATGTTACTGACTGATCACTCAGGACCATTATACCTTCTTGATCTAAAGATTATTTATGTCCGTTGTGGCAGTATTTTAGGAACTCTAAAAGTTACTCCTTGTGGCTTTCTGCCCACACATACACAATGATAAAGTGCAATGACTGTGGAAGTTGCACCATAAATACAAAATACTTATACCACCAAAAAATAAAGTAACAGCATTGCCTAGCTGGCAGTAAAATATGGATGCTATTTATTTCTTCTCAGAAAGAGGGAGAAGGAGAGAATCAGTACTATGGTGAACTGCTGTTGGAATGCACTGGCAGCAACACCATGTTCATGATGTTCTGAAAAGAAGTAAAATGGAAATTAGTTTATATTTTTTATTAATAAAGAAATACCTGTTACTTTAAAATGTATAATATATCAGTTTGTATGATCAGAGATAGCATATATTTGATTGTAAGCTGAATGTTTTGTTAACAGCAATGAACAGCTAGAGAATTTTCACATGAGAAGTCAAGCTGATGCACAGAAAACTAAATCAAAACTATTTAAAAAAAAAATAATTAGAAAATGACCATGACAGCATCTGTTTAGATCAGTCCTTAAAGACTCCTAAAAGAGATTCTTCAAATGTTTATTCCTGATTTAAAATTAATAATGTTATTATTTCAGAAATTTCAAAAATTGAAAAGGGAGAAAAGCTATATGAAAAAGTTCACAGGGCAAACACAGCAACTGTATTATTTATGTTTGTACAAGCAAAACATTCTAAATATAGATGAAGTTTTTGTAGGTTTCTTTATATATATTTTTAGACCTGAAGATAAATCCGAAAGAATTAGTATTACTATAGCAATCAAGTTCCATCTCTGCATATGTACTCTAGAGAGAATAGTATTTTTTATCTTAGTGAGAAAAAATCAACAATATCTAGTCTTGATTTAAGGTGGAATACAGGACATGGGAAACGGATTTTTCTCTAAATAAGTGCAGATAGTTGAATTAATTAACAAAACACCATTTGTAATTGTGAAGCACAAGTAGCCTTTTCTAGAGTCTGGTTGAACGTGTACCACAAGTACAAAACTCCCTCAAATAGATCATCTAGGCTGTGGCTGTGTTCTAAAAATATTTATTTTCTCTGCATTTACTGTCAAGAGAAGTGATGGTGGTTGATGTGGAGAGATCTACATTGTCAGCATCTCACCCTGGGTAAAATGAATCCCTCCCACACCACTTACACAGAGAGGGTGGTGAAATACCTGCTTTATTGGTTCTGAAAATGCACTTCTGAACTGTGCACCTTCTAGCTAAGCTGTTTTTTCATACAAACAGAACAAGACATGGCAGGGGTGGCTCAGGCATCTTCCTGGATTCCCTACATGTGCTTGAATGCTTATTGCAGTGCATAGAACAGATGGGCTGCTGTGGACACTCTTTTCTGTGAAATACATGTGCTTTCCTATAGAATTAGTACCTGGTAGATAGTTCAAGAGTTAATGTGCATTATTATCACACTGAAGATCAGGCAAATAATACTGGCTTTTACATCATCACATTAGGCTTCAGTTCCTTCACATGTCAGGGTATCAGAAGGCAACTAATTATGGGGTTATGAGTGACTACTAGCCAGAAATCTCAGTGCAAATCATGGTGCAATCATATAATCATGGTACAAAAATGCCATGAGGGAAAATGAGAAATGTGTTGTAAATAATTCATATAAATTATAGGTTGAAATTTGAGATTGAGATAATAGGACTACATAAGACAGTATTTTTGCCAGAAAAAGGGTTACATCATTTTTCATTTTGAAATTAATAATGCTCGAGAAAGCTTTTACAAAAAATTAAATAATTTCACAAATCTAAAATGAAAAGAGCTCCTTTAGTTCTTCCAGCGATGTTATTCAGGGCAGCTTCCAACAGATTATTATATGCTTTTTCATTATTATAATTTTATAATATTTAAACATAATTCTCTATATGATATAAAGTGGTAAAAAAAGCAAAAGAGATACAAAATAAAAATCCATGCAGACAAAATCTTACCTGCACTGTGAAAGAACCAACCTTTCACAAGTGAGGAATGATCCAGAACTGAATGGACCTTTATTTATAAAAATCTCTGCTTAGAAGGAGTTAAATGCAGTCACATTGATCATACTAGAGCACTGCTCCCATCAGTAGATTGATCAAAAAATAATGAGACTCTTGACAATGGACTTGATTTGAAGTTCAGAAGCCAAGAAAAATAGTCTCAGCTGCCCACTGGGAAATCTTATGGGAAGTGTTATATCTTAGTTTTACTAGAATTTAAAATACTGCACAACAAACCATAAAATTTATGAGACAAATGTTTATATATCTTCTTTGGGTAATGACATAGTTCTTGTTCTCAACATAACTAGAATTCTTTTTATAATCATATTATCATTCATTGTACAGAAATATGCTTCCTTGGTTCTCAAAATAATATAGGAGATATCATATTGTATACTATAATAAAACCATTTGGAAAGCATTCATGGTATAAAAAGACTTATATTTGAATATTTTCTTTTTTGCCATAGACATCTTCTGACAGCTATTTAAAATAATACACCGTCAATTATAAAAAAAAGATACAAGAATTTAAGAAATCATAAATATGCAGAAATACCCAAAAAGACCTCACAGTTTACCACACAATGAAAATTTCTGAAACTAGTACACAGACGTCTGACAATCCATCAGCACTATGAGGACTCTGATTTATGCAAAGAATTATTTGCATTGATTTAGAAACTGAAAACTCTTATAATTTTCTCTACAATTATTTGAAAGCATTTCTCCATGAGGGAAAGAAGGGGTTGAGAGCTCTGGTTCATACAGGAAAAAACAGTTTGGTTTTTTTTAATTTGTGATTGACAATGAATTGAAAATAAGTACCAGTTGTGGGAGCAGTGTTTGAGTTTGAACTGTTTTTACAAAAGCAAAAATGAGTGTGATTCACTCATTATCTGATGTTCACTCATTATGTAATGTTCCCCATGTTGTGATATTAATTTATTCTCATCAGGAAGTTACTTTAACACTTTCTCAGGAAACAAACAAATAAACAAAATGAAACAAACAAAAAAAGCTCAGCTGTTCCATGATGTCATTGAGCCATATAGTCACTGAAATACAAGGACTTTAATTAAAGACAAAAACTTCCTCTGTCTGATAAGCAAAATGAAAAAACCACACAAATTTCACATATAAAAGCCTTTGGAATGTGGAATGTTTTCCCACTTCATACAGTTCAAACAGGGGGAAAAGCATCGAAATCCCAAAATTTTTAAAACCACATTTTATTAAATTATTAAAATCTCAACATAGTTTTTCTACACTTTTCTCCACCTATTGTCTAGAATTACTTTGGTTTACTTTTTTTTTTTTTTAATTTATTTTAAGTCATTGTTCACTTTTTGTCTGAAAACTTTAAAAATTATTAAATCCTGAAAAATCTTCACTATCAGAATGGGTGTAACATCTGATATCTTGACATGTTCTAGTAACTAGTCATACTCTGGAATATTTGGAAGTGCATAGGTATCCATCAGAAGGTAAATGGATATTCGCCATGAAACCATACCAGAAGTCACCTACCACATTCAGGGTCATAACTAATTCCTTAGTATTTTACTTCTGAATGACTTACAGACATGTTTATAATGACATATTTCTTTTAATATTGAGCAGGAGCATTGACTTCCCTAGCAAAGAGTCTGTCTCCTGGTAGCATATTACTGAAGAATTTTAATTATTACTTATGTAAAATAAGATCTTTTAAATTATTCATTATGTCACAGCGATGCAATCATTAACAAGTCTTAGTGGACTGATGAAAAAGAAATAAAATTTTTCATAGTACCCCAATCCCTAAAATGAGAAAATGTGTACAGGATCAGCCGGATCTGTATATTAAAGTTGATTGACTGCATCCTAGTGAAGAGGTTTCACTGAAATAAAGAATGTGAGGTAAAACAACTAAGCCTCAGGAGTTTTTCCAGAAGATAATTCCATTTCACAACGAATATTTGTCATTCTCTGCAGCTAACAATATTATATTACTTGCATTCTGCTTTAAAAATACGGACTATCTGACATACCTTTTAAAATGTAAATGTCTGACCATGCTAAATGTCAGGGCCTTTGCTATATCCACTGAATCTCAAGGCTGTGTTTTCTTCTCCTTTCCTGTTTTAACTTGATTTCATATTTTAGCTTGTCTTAAGGACAGTGAAGAATAACTTGGTATGACTTAGGATCACAGGTAAATTTTGTTGCCTGATGATCAACCTTTGCTGCCTATCTTCCTGATCTCATCCAGTGTCAAGTACAAGAAAGCCTCTAAAATTTACCTTTAAATTCATCTATCTCTCCTGTGCATCATTTCCCTTTTATCCTGAAGTTTCTTAGCCTACCTTGAGGAAAAAATTTGTGGTCCTAAAATGAAGTTGTTATTATTATTGTAATAAATATATTCGGTTTTGATAAAAGTGAACTATAGTAGTTAAGGAGAACATATGTAGGTAGTAAGTTCATTTGCATATAACAGAATTTCCATTCTGTATATTAAAGGAAGAAGGTTAACAATATACAAGAATTAAACTTTCCTTTTACAGATTTATAAGTGTAAAAATGGATAGTAGGTGTAAACCTTTAAGCAGTTAAGCAGCATTTTCTATGAATAAAGATGAAATTAAAGAACAAGAAAACTGTTTGATCCAATTTTATATGCCCTATCATTAATCATTGTTAGGAAGAGACTAGTGCGTGTTAAATGAGTCTTATATATTAAGTACAATGCTTTGAAGTACTAAATTAGTCTATTAGATCTGGAGAAATTAATTCTTCGTTGAAATAGATCTTACAAAAGCTAGAAGACTAGCAAACATTTTCATTTTTTTATTACAGTACTGGTTCTATGTAATATTGAAGATTGTCGCAGTGGAAAATATTATTATTAGAAGACTTCTACGTCTGTATTGACTCAAAAAATTTTAAAAGCATCTCTGTCAGAGAATATCAAACAATTTGGATGCATGTACAAAAAATCTCATTAATTTGAACATGAAAGGAATGACAGCAAGGTAATAGTGTATTATATAAAAACCATGGGCATTTCAAAGGAAGAATGTAAAAGAGTGCATTAAAAGAACAATATGTGCATACTAAATCTTCTAAAATCTATTTTATATTCCAGGCATAAAAAAGATGTAAGAAGGTGTTGCAGCAATACAGGACACAAAAATGCATACAATTTGGTTCAATTTCAGGAAGAGGAGGGAAGCAGGGGAGGAACTTTCACTGTCTCAAATCTAGAAGAAATGTTCATGATCATGAATATTATCAAAAATCAAGGAGAGTTTGCACCAACCTTATGGTTTGTTTGCATCCTAAAATTACAGTTTCGTGGTGCACTTGGTGCTGCACTTTGATCACAGCCTTCCTTCCCCAGCACAGAAAAGAGTGGGAGGATGCAATAAGGGCAGCTGTGTCTGATAGAAAGATACACATATATATTAATTTATTTTCTGGAGAGAGCACATTCCAGTAGGTATTTTCAATGTGTGGCTTCAGGCTCCACTACAAAACAGGAATATAAAAATATTCAGTAGTTTTAATAATATATAATTATGTGGTGGACAGGCATGCAGAGTACCTTGGACCTTAGTTTATGATCTTGAAATTCAAATTTTTGAAATTCATTTGTGCCAGCCTAACTTGCTTACAGTGAAACAATCAGACTCCATTACTATGTTGACTGTCGGTTACAGAACAATATAATATGAAAAATGCAAACCAAAGTATTCGACTCACCTCAAAAAATTCCATGTTTTCCAAGATAATGCTATGCCAATGCTTTTGGCTTTTTATTTTTTTATTTACAGCAATTTAAATAATAGTTTAAGTATGCCATGATTCGATATGCAGAAAGGAAATTAAAAGGCTGGTAAATAAAAAAAAAAGCATGTATATTTATAATTAACATTTTAAAAAATAATTAAATTAAGAACTGAAGACATACTTAGAAGATGTCACGTTCTGCTGATAGATATATATCTTCATGTGAGTATCTGTCATATATTTTTAAAACAATAAAATATAACTTGATTGACTACACTAATCTCATAATATTAATATCATGCATAACTCACAAAATATATCTTATTTTAGTGTTATCATGTAATATAGAACTAGTTGTCCTTCTATTTTGTTTCCTTATGAATTCAGTCTCTAGCTCCAGAGAATCTCCTTGGCTTTTTAACAATAATCACTTGTGCTCCTTTGAAAAAATATCCCCACAAATCTTCAGGCAGAGCAAATTGCTGCAGTTCTGTAATTAAACGTTTATTGTAACAAATGGGGGCAGGTGTCATGACTTCATTACCTGAAGTCGATTTCAGGTGCATGTTGTAGAACAGCATTGTATAGCTGATAATAAATATAGCCCATGCACATCTTTCCATGTGGAAATGTGGCTGTGGATAAACACAAATGTAGGAATACCAAAGCTGTACTAGTGCTAGAATTAAACTACAACATATTTTTAATTCTGTGAAGTAATACTTGGTAATTTTTAAATATTATAGATGCCACAGAAAGGTATCAGTGACAAAACTGATTGTACAAAAAGCTTTACATGTGATCCTCCTCCAGCAGGGCTGACCTGCTGGTGTGCCATACGTGCAAGATACTGCCACCAAACATGGACTGGCTGCTGACACTTAGACATAAATATTTATGATGGTTTTCTCATCCCCTGTTGTTTTCTGCTCACATTATATAGGACTTAAGGACATTGTAGTAAGTATTGGTTCAATCAAGCCACAATGGAAATATTTACTGAAGGCACTGCTAAACTCTTTTAGTTGATGGAAATTTCCTATTTATTCCTACAAAATGCTGCAAGAGTATTTTCTGGTCTCAAGCAGTAGTAGAAATTAAGTAGAGCCTACAGTCTTTCTTTTCCAATTCTACATATACACTTAATATGTGTGAAAAGTACATTACACTGACAACTAAGCTTTAGGGAAAATCAGATATATTGTCTTTTACTTCACTGTATCAGCCCTGTAATCTTCAGTTATTTTCCCTTTTAACATCACGCTCTGAACCATACTTGATTAGATTGTTTAATGGTAGGGATTCATATGGAAAAAAACTGGAATTATTACTTGCTAAAGAAAATAAACCCCAGAAAATTAGGTCCAATCTACATGCTGTTAGAGCACTGCTTGAACTACATTACTTGATTTTCTTAATTCAGATGCTTTATGATTTTAATTATAATATTTATTATGTGAGGGGATGATTATGGAAAATCCGCACGCACATATTGTGTTTTATTAGTTCAGTACATATTATTGTGCATGTATGAAATATATTGAATATGTGGAAAGATACTAATTTCTTAACAAAAGAAAAAATAGATAATTTTTATGCAATTTTCAGTAGGGACTGGCAACCACCTTCTGTCTCCATACCGTGATATTTTTATTGAAATCTTAATTCACTTAATTTTTTTGTCCATAGTAATTGTTCTGCTAATAGAAGTGAAACTACAGGAATAATTTTATTTTTGTTAATAATCCTCAAGAAATTACACCTTGTTAGAAATGTTGTAAGCCATATTCTGATTTTTATTGAACTTCAATTATCATTCAATTGGAAGATTTAAGACTGTTGTTAACTTCTTAAAAACTTGTACCTAACACCCCAGATCAGATTTTTCTACCACTAAATCTCCAGTATTTCAGAATTTAAATTAGTTGAAGAAATATTATCCTGAGGCTGTTTGTCTCCTTTAGCTACAAAGGTTCAACAAATGAAATTACTTATCACACACATCCAGAAAAAAATAATGAGACAGATGGAGGCATAAATTTCCAAATTACTTCCTTTAAAAAAATGAGACTGCATAAAAAGATTTTCCCTAGGACAAATTGTTGAAGGATATATTTTTGATTAGTGAGAAACCAGGTAAAAACTCTCATGTGTTAGCTGTCAGCTCTATAATTCTTTCAGTACCAATTTCCAACAGGACAACATGTAAATGTCACAGCTCTCGGGTGTTGATAAAATTTTTTAAAAGTCATCAGTCTCAGTAGCTTGAAGCCATCCAGGAAACTATATTTTTCTTTAACATATGGTTCATCAGTTTATTTTCAGCAACATTATCTTTTTCTAAAGGGGGTAGCAGAAGATTGCTGTATTACCATTAAAAACCTACTACCAGTATTGTGAAGAAGTGTCTAAAACCTATTTGCATTGTATTAAAGCTGTTTGAAATATCTCTTTTAAGCATCTGGCATATTTCATATTTCTGATAATATAATTCCCTCCAGGTAAGTTACACTGCAGTATAACTCAATATTTCTGCTAATTATGACTTTTAGTTGGGTACAGAGAAAATAATAATTTAAAAAATAAAACACATTGAAAATTTTAATTGTCCAGGAATTTTGCAGTGCAATGTGAGACATATTATAAAGAAATAGTTTTCCCTGATTCAGTTCCATAGTTTTAGTGCCTCTTCTGGTGATAAAATGCCACAAAACTTTGAAAGATCTCAGTTCTCCCTCACAAAATGGGACTTTGAAATCCCACTACATTTTGTCAAGCAGAAAACCTCGCCTTATCAGAGCTCTAGCAAACTGTCCATGTACTTGAAAATTTGCTGATGCTGAACTGATGAAAAAAAAATGGTTTAACTATTCTGCATTCCCGAATTTCTGTTGTCCAACATAGCTGACTGTTTTATTTTTGCACAGTACACTTGTAAAAAATCAGACTCCAATGCAAATGTCAGAACTCCATACACAGGGACTACCCAGCCTCAACTGGTCAAACATTCTTTGTAGATCCCCACCATTCTGCTAAAATTGGTTGGTAGGCTGAAATTGTTTTGAACTTAGAAGGAAGGAAAAAATCTGAGTAGAAGTAATGCAGAAGGAAGGAACACAAGTGCAGTTACTGGCAAGACACTCACACAACAGTTACTTTGAAGATGCTGATCTTCACACCTCCAGAAAAGTTAGAGACTAATGAATGAAGTTGTAAAGGATAAAGAATAACAGTCTCAAAATTCCAGCATTTTCTCTTGTGAATGCCAGATGACTTGCCAGGCTCTTTCTATGGTTAAAACTCTACCTTGGTTTCAAATGGCAATGGGCATTGCTTTAGGAGATGCCAGTGCTGCATGAAGGTAGTGATCAGAATGCATCCTGGCAAAAGTACATTAAAATAAAATGAAAATATTTTTCTTCATTGCTGTCACTGTTTTTGAAAACTCAGGAAAATATAAGTCCTTTCTATCATATTTATCAGACGTAAGTGTCTCATCAGTTTATCTTTAGTGAACAAACATTATGAACTGCAATGATCTATAAACCCCTATATGTAAATAAAAGGAAAAGGCAGGCATTTTTTCTAGTTTTGTAAGTTCATAGCTTAGTTTTACCTATCAGATCTTCACAAACATACTTTTTGATGAGCAGGAGAATGTAACATGTGAATATTGTCTGCTAGGGAAACAAAAGCTTTTCCTTCCAAAGAAGGGGAAAGAATTTGAGCCTATGTGACTAAAGCTAAGTGTATTTAGTCAAACTCCACTGTGAGTGAAATTAGACATTTAAGACTTTAAATGACGTTTTGAGAAAAATTCACCTGTGATCTATATGATATTTAGCCCCTCAAAATTTGAACCAAACTTGCAATTAATTTTTTTAAAGTTGTTAATCAATATCTTCAAATAGACATTTATGATTAAACAACTGCATTGTGAAAGTTGTATGCTCAACTAATCTTTTGTTTTAAGGAAAAGGGAAGAGAATCCCTAGAAAAATGCAGTGTAACTTTCCACGGTTGATTAAAACTGTTCTTTACGTAGTGTGGTAGTAAATTTCTCTCTGGGTATTATCTTTACTGTTGACATTTTTAAGCAAGCTCTGTTTCCAGTTTTGAGTGCAGAAGACCAAAGAGGAAGACAAATCATGAAAGCAAGAAAGTGCATGTGCAAGACAAAGTTGATACCAAATATTTTATCCAGATAAAGAGTGACTGCATTTGAAAGTTAGAAGCTGTCCAGCCACACATTAGGTTAATACTATATTTCCTGACTTGAATGTGTCTTTCACTTTATTTTGTGGACAGGTCACTTGGTGGATGAACTGAGCAACAGCCACAAACTGTCCTTATGGAATTAATTCTGGCACACTTGATTACTGTAAAGTATCTTCCATAGACATAAATGAAACAAGAGTTTTGGTCAGCAGAAATTCTTTGTTAGCCGGAAAGATGGCAAAAACAATGCCCAGGCTTGGAAGATAAATAAGAATTCCTGAACAGGTGAGTTACTCAAAATTTCAAAGATAACCAACTTTGCCGTATAAGTCAGTAAGCTGATGCGTACAGATAGAAACATATCCAAAATCCTTTGAAATCAGTGGAGAATACTACAGAGCTCTGTCACAGATTTTCATATGTAATCATCTGTGACTTCATGTGATCACATACTACTAATAGCTGAAAGGAAAAAAAAAGACTATGTAGATTTTTTTTTTTTATTTTCCATGAATTGTTTAAGAGAAATTGCTGTTCCAAAGTAATCATGCTGTAAAAGAATCACATGTAAAGATGCAACTGTTAAAATGTAACCAAATATATTTATAGAGAAAGTTCAGGTCTAACTCAGGTACTGTTACCTAAGTAGTAGGACTAAATAGGCATATTAGTACTTATTCATTAATATTAATTTACTTGATGATTTCTCTTGCCTAATAAACTTACTGAAATTTTAATCAAAGTGTACGTCAGTAGTTGTGTATTGCTGCTCACTTTCTCTGTTCTCAGGAGGTTGGATGAGTCTTACAGATCAGAGAAAGCCAAAGCAGTAAACAAGAGCTGCATAGCACAAGAAGCAGCTATAAATATAAGCATCTTTATTAGAGTATAAACTAACTGAAACCACAGGGTCATAGATGTGCTTGCATGGGAATGACAGAACTGTTATTGACATGTGGAACTGAGAAAAAGAAAAGCTTTCATAAAAGTTTTCATGCAATATATACCTCTTTCACAAGAATTTCTTTTCTTAATAAAGAGAAAAGCAGTGCTCTGAATACATGAATTAGAAGTAGCAAATTATGGGGGATGAATGCAGCAGATGGAATGACTTTGCCTGTATCAGACCATTTTGGTAAGCAAAGTCAAATACATTTTCTGATTTCTTTTATGAGGCAACTCACCTTAAATACAAGAAAGATATTTAAATGTAAGCAGATATAAAAGAGGTAGCTATTTAGGCTCCCTCAGAGTAGTCAGTGTACCTCTAGGTTTCACTACAGAGAACTTCAGTGTCCTTTTTTGCAAGGGAAGGCTCCACTGATTCTCCAACACCAGACAAGTATACCATCTAACACATATGTTTTAATCTATTGGCTTAAACACATGATGTTATTTCAGATGCACTGTTTATCTAGGACATGTAGACAGAGTTTCCAATATATGACAAAAAAAACACTTACAAAAGTCTTTCAGATATGGAAAGGCAGTTTTAAAGCTGGAGGAAATCTTAGATGGGACTAGGTGGCTTGTACCATCACTTAGATACTTCAGCTTTCTTCACTTCAGAGCTCAGTCTCAGCTCTTTGCTCTGTAGCATGCCCAGGAAGGTTAAAGTAAATAGTAAAAATGGAAGGAGAACACAGGTTTTCAGAGAAGGTTTTAACCTGGAGCAGTAGTGCTTTTGCTGGTAACAGGCTCTAGGCTTGGCACTGAGTTTGCAAGCCTGGGATTAACTTGCTTTGTTAGTTTAACTTTTCATTGCCTGCCTGCAGCTTTGTTTTGGCCATTTTATCTGCAAGTTGCTGAAGTGAGGAACTTCAGCCCATCCCACTCCTACCAGTTTGATGCCAGTGCCAGAAAGTGATGCCCAGAGACTGAAGAGGAATTGTAGGTCAACAGGAAAACATCTGAAGAGTAGCACAGAGGAATTCCAGCCACTCCAGCCAGTAAATTGTCTTCATGGGAGCATCAACTTAAACATCTCTAATAACGTATGTATAATGGGGAACGAGCAAGAGGAGTTGGAGACGTGCATTTGCAGGGCTATGGTCTTATGGCATCACAGGGACATGGTGACTGGTGCGCTGGAATGAAAGGTGGTCCTCCCTGGAAGGATTAAATTTGGGACTGGTGACATGGGCAGTGGGATAAAGTGCACCCTCACCAAGTTTGCTGATGACACCAAACTATGATGTGTGTGGATGCCATTCAGAGGGACCTTGTCAGCTTGGGAGGTAGGCTCATGCAATCCCCAAGAGATTCAACAATGCTGAGTGCAAGGCTTGCACATGAGTCAGGACAAACTAAAGCACAAATATAGGCTGGGAGGAGAATTGATTGAGAGCAGCCTTGAGGAGAAGGACTTGGGGGTCACATCACATATCTGTGATTCTGCGATTTTCTAACAGTAAAGCTTGTGTTTGACTGTGTGGCAAAATTTATTTTGTGTTTCTAGAGTTCATTTTTGCCTTGCACCAGTACAGTTTGATATGGATATCTGTAATGAGCAGTTTCTCTAGGCAGAAAGACAGATTTATGTCTCTAGTGCAATAATGTAATGTAAAGCAATACACTACAATGCAATACCAGGGAAACAGCAAGGGGCTTGTGAAGTGATGGCACAGAACACAAGAGAGAGCAGTGCATGCATGGGATGATAAGAGGTAGGGCAGAATTTTGGCACCAGAGACCCCATGGCAATGCACATCTTACCAATTATGAGTTAAAAGAAATACAAACCAGGAGCAAGACAGCGTTAGTTTTAGGGGTAAGAAGGAGAGCAATGAAGAAGTATATAACATAAACAAAAAGCAGTATATATAAAGCACTATATATAATAAATTCATATGTAATATGGAGCTGCAGAAAAATGAAGAAAACAGCCTATAGATTCTGAATGCTATATTTTCCCCAAAGAATTCCAGATGCTTATAACTTGTTTCAGTACTCAATCATCTTGAATTAAAAACCCAATTTAGCCTGAAAGTACCCACCTCAAAAGGAGTTGTGGAAGAGTAATATCAAGAAAAGGGTAGAAACCAAGGATGGTGTGCATTATAATTTTAATTTTATTAGTAGAATTTTGTAGAGGGGAGTTTCTACATAGAAGTTATTTTTTAATACTTAGATCTAGAAAGATATTTTTCCTGTCTTGGAATGCCAAGATTTCAGTTATATTTACAATAAATTCTTGACTTTATGTACTAGATACATGAAATTTTTAGTTTCGTAGACATAGACATGACAAACACTGATAAGAACTTACCTCCCACAGCATTTTGACAGAAGGTAACTGTTCTTCCTATGCTGTTCTCATGAAAAACCCAGACAAAGTGGCTTAAAGCCACTCAAGGGATTATGTTGTCATATCTATACTGAAAAGGAAAACATATATATTTCTTTGAAGTATGTATTCTGATTTCACTATAAACAAGACTGAAGTTTTTAAGAATGCCAAAATAACTCTTTTTGCATGAATCCACTCTTTATGGTAGAAATAAGATCTGAATACCCAGGCAACTCAACAAACAGACTTAAATAGGAGACCCATTTTACACTGGTAACAAACAGGACATGTGCTCAGAGTGCTTTGTGTTTCTGATGTCTTCTGTGCACACTGAAGCATTTTAGATTTTTGTACTGAGGGTCTTCAATACATTTATGAGACTGTTTTGTGAAATTATTCTTGAGCAGCCTTCTATATCTATATTACATGACTGCCTGTGAGGAGAGGATTCAAAGAATGGAGAGGTTTCTTTGAGGCTTCTGTAAGTCATTACACACTGGAAGAATAAAAAAACATGTTTTCAGTGGTATGGAAACGCTATTCCTAAGGAAAGAATTCTTTCTAAATTTCCATAGATGTTCTAACCCACATAGATGTTCTCTCTGCACTCTGCATCACTTGAAGAACTGAAACCTACAAGTGTGTAAGGAAATATCTTTTCAGGTTTCTTAAACACTCTTCCCTATTCAGCCTATACTAAATATCTCTAAGATTTTCAGACTATGGAGAAGTAACCCTTTGAGCCTGACAGTAGTTTTTGCTCTAAAAATCTTAAAATAGGCAAAAGAAAACACACCATATGGACGGAGCTAAAAGTTTCTTACTTCAGTTAGTATCTTAGCAGTAGAATAGTCTAAATTATTCAATTAAGATCCAGATAACTCATCAATAAAATAGTTAAAAATGTCACAAAAAGGCTTCCAAATTTCTATGCCTTGAACATACTGCTAGATACTCCCTATTCCTGCAGTCCTATAGCTGTTAGTTTCAGTCTTCAGTAAGCAGAATGGGAGGGAGAGAGGGGGCCATTTCCCAGGTTTCAGCAGCGCACTGAGGTGTTCACTGGCAGAAAATCATGCTCCACGTGGGAATTTCTCCTTCCTCATTCTTGATATCATGTTGGGGATACTTTTATATGTTCTTCTGCCTACTCATATGTTTATATGTTCTTCAGCCTACATTCTTTTCACTGATATCAACCAAAGTTTGAAAGTTGTGCCGTAACCTTCCTCAGCCTCACTGGACCTAAAGGGTAATTTGTTAATGTATTGGATTTGCAAGGCAAGGTTCAGGTAGAGGAGGAAGGCTACAGGGATTGCTTCTCTAAAAAGTGGTCAGAGGCTTCCCCTATGTGCTATAGAGACGATGCCAGTCAGCTCCCAGATGGACCCACCACTGGCCAAGGCTGAGCTCTCATTGGCAAAGGTAGCACCTCTGGGATAATGTATTTAAGGAAGACAAAAATTTTCTGCACAAGGGCAACTGCAGGCAGGAGAGAGGATGAGAGTATGTGAGAGAAAAATTCTGTAGACACAAGGTCAGCTCAGAAAGAGGAGCAGGAGGTGCTCCAGGCACTGGAGCTGAGATTCCCCTGCAGGCCACGGAGCAGACCATGGCGAGGCAGCTGTGCCCCTGCAGCCCATGGAGTTCCACAGTGGAGCAGAGACCTACCTGCAGCCCCTGGAGGACCACAGGCCAGAACAGGTGGATGCCCAAAGGAGGCTGTGACCCTGTGGGAAGCTCATGCTGGAACAGGTTCCTGACAGGAACTGTGGGCCCATGGAGAGAGGAGCCAACACTGGATCCAGTCTGCTGACAGACCTTGCCACTCCATAGGGGACCCATGCTGAAACTGTGTATGAAGAACTGCAGCTTGTGGAAAAGGTTCACACTGGAGAAACTCAGGGGAGACTGTCTCCTCTGGGAAGGATCTTATGCTGGAGCAGGGCAGGAATCCTTCCCTGAGAAAGAAGGAGCAGTAGAGACAAGGTTTGATGAACTGTCTGTAACCAGCATTTCTCGTCCCCCTGCACCACTGGATGGAAAGAAACTGGCAGTGTATTAAAGCCCAGGAAGAAGTGTGTACAGAGCTGGTCAGTGCTGTCTGTCAGTAACAGTTATAACTGATTTCCTTAAACTCTAAATCTTAATTTTACCAAAATACTTTGAAATAAGACAAGACAACAGAGGCATCTAAATAGACTCATGCTGATTTTAGAGGCCAATCTTTTGACTAGTCTTGATGCATGCACCTACAAAACTGTAATAAGGGTGATATAACATTTAGTGCTTATAAATCCATCATTCTTGACAACAGTTACGAGCTTGATCATTTTATTCACTTGTTAGCAGAGAGTGAAATAGCACCATGATTTCACACAGTGAATCCTCTGCATAAGAGTGATGGGTGTAAATCAGGGGAGGATTTGACCACATCATGACTGATGTAAGGTTTCTAGCCAACTGCTCTTAATTCTTAATGTACCTAAATGTATTTACATATGTAAATATGTTTACATCAGCATATTGCTAACTGAGGACAAGATATTTGTGTCTTTAACAAGTCATCTTCATCAAGGAACATGAAGACATGCCAGCCTCCATCACCAGCAATTTTTGGACTCATAATTTCTTTGTGTGTGTTACACATCAGAAGACAAATAGTATCTTTGGGGGTCTATTAAAATATTCCCCCAAAGACTAAATGTTTTCTAGTACTGAATTAACACTGTCTTTATTCTGATGCATGACAAATGAGACAAATCTTGAGCAAATATCTGATTAGGAGAAGATAAAATTAACCTATTACAGCCACAATTAGTACTATAGCAGTAGACCTCTTTTCCTTTTAGCATCAGTGTCCTGCTGACCTTTAATTTAATCAAATTAAATAAAATATGAATTTTGTATCTGTTGCTGGATGTTTTCAGTTACCATAGTCAATAAATAAGACTGCCTAGGTTAAATGGCTGCTTTTTCAAACAACAATTGATAATAATAGAACACCATAACATAGTGTTAAAGCTTATTATTTGGGCCAAGTTCCAAAAGGAGAAAGCTAAAAATGTACATGAATAGTCACTAAGTGAATTTTATAAAAGTGATATAAATATTTCTATTGGTATGTCCACTATTTATAGAAAAACTAGAGAGAATGGGGATAAATGAGTCACCAAATTCTAAGTTACTTTATAAAAGGCTATCATCAAGGGACTAATGTTTCAGATATAGAACACAAATGATAGGCTTAACATCATTGTGCCAAGCATCACTATGTGATCGGGCTACATACTGGTAGTATTTCCTGATGTAATTCACTGTAACATTTTCGCTAAACTTGTGACAACTTAGGACAGCAGTGAGAAGTGAATATACTTACTGTGTTACCCACACTCTAGAAATGCCACTGTCATTGTTTAATAATTCATTCTCTCCCTATATCTTATCAAACTAGTTATGATATACTTGGCTGTTAGCTTGGACACTTGGCCATGAGCTAACAAATATGATCAGGCTGAAGTAGATACAGTAGATAAACTATTATTAATGTATCACTAGAATTCATCTACAAACTACCAAAAATCATGCATTGTTCTTTACAGTTTCTACCTGGTGCATGCATCTGACAGTGGCATCTTGTCTTTCTCTTGTAGGAAGTTTGTGCGTATCTCCTCATATTCAAGATGGCAAAAGTATTGTTGTCTTGCAGTAGCTTTGGAGAGGCTGGCTTCCTCTGAAACTTCAAAATTTCAGTTCCTAAACTTGTCTATGCCTTAAGCCTGTTAAATTAGGGCCTAGAAAATCTCAGTGTGGTATTTCCAAACCATACAAATATTGATATATATTAACATCTCTGTTAAAACCAAACCAAAGCAAAAAAAAAAAAAAATAAAAAAACCAAGCAAAACAAAACAAAACCAACAACAAACAACTAAAAGTAAAATGATCAAAACCAAGACAAAAAATTTGGGTTTGCAAAACCAAACCAAATAATTTTCAGAACTTTTCCTGCTTTCATGCTTGACCTCTCCTCACAAGCTCTCATGAGGTGATGTTTGGCAAGACTCAATCAGCTACTTCATTCATTGGTAATCCCTGATTCTGTAGAAGAAAAAAGTATCTTTCACTCCATGTGCTTTGTTTTGCTCTTATCCCCGCTCCATATATTTCTTAAGCAGTCCCATCCAAATGTCCATTCTCCTTTGGTGGCATGTGAAAAAATGTTTGGATAAAACAGGAAAGTCAGGCTTCTCCATTTCTACAGCCCTGTTTTCTCCCTTTCCTTCCTCTTCTAGACAATGAAAAGAATGGGAAAAGTATTTAATTGTTATGTTAACTGTATCTTTCCTGATTTGATAAAAGAAAAAATTCATGTTTGTGTTCCCAAAAAAAGTAGTTCCAAGAGAGATGAATACTCCTTTGACCTTGGTCTGTTTTCAAACAAGTTAAAACTTCAGGAATAACCACAGAGATGTAAATTCTCCTGAATGACTTGTATTCTGTCATGACATCCCCATGTTCCCATGTAAGCCTTGATTGCCACTTCCAACTCACTATGAATTCTGAGAGACTCCATCTAAACTGAGAGAGGAGAGAACGTAGAATGCTGTGCTGAGTGCCCCATGATTTGATGTAAGATTTTTGCCCTAGCTTCAATAAAAGTCTTCAAAGAAAGGGCATTTATACTCACAGCTTTCCAAAGAGATGGCCTTAAATTTGAATATCCAGTGCATCTTTATTCTGGCATTTACAGATTAGACATTATGCTTTTAAATTTTACACCCAAGGAAGTTGTTGATGTACCTAAGCGCTCAGCTATATTTTGACACTGGCTGTTTTCCTTGGTGCCCTAAGCAATTTCTTTGCCAGCACTGGCACCAGCTTAGAAGTTGGGAAAGAACTATGCTGGTGGCACTGGTTACAGTCTAGGGCAGGAAGGCAGAGAAGTGTATGTGAGACATTGTGGCCTAAAAAGTGTGAGCACTATGGACGGATAAGGCAGGTTAAAACAATTTCCTGGTTTCAGCAAGGATAGAGTCAATTTTTTTGCCATAGCCATGGGGAGGTGAGGTCTGGAGCCAGGTGGGCATGCCTAGGTTGTTATTCCAACTCTCATCATCGCTGGGGGAAGGCAAGTAAGAGACTCTGGCTTTGGGGAAGGTGGGCATGGTTTCCTGTCAGGGGAAAGGGTGGTGTGCAGAGGGTATGTCTGTATTTCTTTTTTATTCTCCTAGGCTTGGTAAATCACCCTCTCTTTGTACGCTTTTGTTATTAATAGTGTTGTTGGTAGTGTTTGTTTTCTTAGCTCATTGCTGTTTCCAGTAAATTGTTCTTATCTCATACCTTAATCTCTGCCTTTAACCTTCCACCAGAGGTGGTGGTGGGCAGGGGGAGTGGGTCATGGTTTTCAATTTAGTGGGAGCACTAAATTAGGGAGTACTGTTCCTAAACAATGACAGACAATAAATTAGTGTTTGAGTTCATTCTGTTCATAAGAGTTGAACAGAGGAAGAAAATATTCCTAGCCAGTACTGTCTCCTTAGGTCTCACCCCTCCTGTAACCCAAAAACTAATTTGATTTCTTCAGAATTGAACTAGACTGTAAACATGCATATTAACATTTTGGTTGATAATGCAGGGCAATTGTGCAACCAGATTATAATTAATTAAAGCAATATTTATGAGTCTCCAGGATTACCAGAGGCAAAAATTTTGAACGAGACTAAGCCAAGATATTTCTACGTTGTCCTTTCTACTTTTCTGTTGTGTGTTACATTTCACTTAGTCTTCAACACTTAAATTTAGTGTTGTCCTGAAAGATTTTGGCAACCTCTGAAAAGTATATACATGTCTAATAAG
This sequence comes from Notiomystis cincta, assembly GCA_013398075.1. Classification (NCBI taxonomy): domain Eukaryota; kingdom Metazoa; phylum Chordata; class Aves; order Passeriformes; family Notiomystidae; genus Notiomystis; species Notiomystis cincta. The sequence continues at coordinate 104,017 of VZRX01005377.1, read as the reverse complement.
TAGGAGAGCCTCACACTTATTTCATTAAGTTTTGCTTAAGATCTTCAACAGTGAGGATCTGTTAGACCACAAGAGCTGTTATATCTGTAATTCATACATTATTGTAGCAAAACCCATTTACTTCAACCTTTCCCTTCATTAAAACATGCTAGCAAGGGGCAAAAAATTCCAACAGATTAGTCAGGTTTTATGAAAATTGTCAACAGCTATTCTTTGACACTCCTCCCTCCTCTGAATGAAAATCTGTTTACAAAAAGCGATTCTTAAATGAAATCAGGTTACTTGGTAACTTGCTAAATACAAAAAAGCAGTTCCTAGTACCTAAACAGTCAGAATGAAATACATAACCAATGCAGATTTGACCCCAGCTCCAATACCTCTTTCCCAAGCACATTATTCCCTAGAACTATCATCAGTGGCTACCAAGTTTCTTGCAATCATTACTAAACTGGTTAAAATCAATAAGTTCTAAAAGCTTCTGTACAAATTGATTCTTGCTTTTAATGTCAAGTGAATTTAAGAAAGTATGTGAAAGCAATAATCATCTTCTACTCTGAAAACTCCAAGTCTATGTCTGCTAGTTTGTAAAACTATCATGAATCCAGTCCCAGAGAACAGGTATAATTCTCCTACTTCTTCACAGTTTCCTTCCCGGTATCTCTTATGTTGAAAAAAGATGAAACATCCAGTCAGGGTTTAAGCTATTTATTTTTGACACTTGGCAGTTTTATGAAACAACTTCAGGGACATTTCAGATTGATGCCAGAAGTAAGTTAACCCAAATAAAAACAGGATCAATATAATTTTATAGTATATGAATTACCATACACAGACTTAATATTTATGTTCATTTGAGCAGAAGCAGATTGCAATTTGGGTTTATACAACATCTTTCATATTGAAGATATCTTAGAGCAATTTACAATCTAAGTTATACACTACCAAGGCAGTGACTATGAAAGTAAATTTGTGCCCAGCAATAGCTCACATATATCTGTAGAGATTTTTATTGAGGAAAAGATGTTGGACCTCCATTCATTTTCAAATATGCCACAAATTGAACAACACAAATGATCAATGACTAGAGTTATAAAAAGATGCATTAATTAATTGAACTACATATTGCCAGATCTTAAACTTCCAGATATTTCACAAACTAAAACCTTACTGAAATACTTGGTTCTGTGAGCAGTCACTGAACTGCAGAGGCTTTACTGTGTTAACATGATCTTGTACAGATAGTCTTTTAGGGACTGACCTTTCTCCTAACAGTAATCTCACTTAGTTCATGGAATGATCCATATCCTAGTGGGACTTCAGTAAGCTTCGAGAGCTGATCCTTTGTTTGGAATCCATACATCATGTTTTCTAAGAAACAGCTGCTCCTTAGAAAAAAATAAATTCTAACAAGTTTTGAACAGCTCTAAGGACCTTTTTTTTGTCTGTGCATTGGCTTCTTGGATACTATTTCTAAATTATATTTTATTTCTTATATACATTCATATTTTGTCTCTGTTTTCAGACTGACAATATCTCTTCTGTATTATTTTCCAGGCAGCAGTTAATATTATTGCTAGACTATAGGCTAGAAATCTTAGAAGAATATTCATAAAAATTCCTGCCCTAGCCAATATCAGCATGCTTCTGAGAATGCTTCTGAACTTCAGATATTCACAATCTGCCTTGAAGACATTTTTCAGTGGCACTTGTAAAGTTTCCAAGACTTAGTACCTTTGAAAATATGAACCAATAAAATTTGAATGTTCCTTGAGACCTCTCTGGTAATGTCACCCTTTTTCTCATGCTTCAGCAAGAAACTACAGCAGTTTTTTTCCTGCAAGAAAATCCAGGGATGGACTTCGGGGGGCATAAAGAGAAGCTGAGGTACTGGTCGCTCTTTTCTCATAATTTTGTTATTAGACTTGAGGACATCTCTTTTGACAATCCTCTCTTTTACAGTTTATAGACCAGATTTGGAGTTCATGCATGTCTTGAACTCAGTCAGTATTCAACAAAGAGCAGAACAAAGTGGCCTTTATTTCCTTTTAATCTCTATTGCATTCTGCCAAGTAGTTCTTTGTGAATAATCTCCCAGCTGTCCAATGGCACCAGTTCTCACTAGACTTACGTCCACACAGATGTGTCCCTGGTGTTAAACTGGCAATTTTTTCTTGACAGTGAGCATTTTCAAGACAACAACAGTAAGTATACATAGTCTCAGTGCCAGATGGCTTTTGCATACTGCCTAGTTTTAATTCCATAAAGCTCAAATTGTAATTATACATTACACATTCATTACTGCTTCCCTCTACATATAATGTATTTAAGTGGGTTCTGACATAGGAATACATTTATGAGGTATGGTAAACCCTTTCATATAACTGACATCTCCATTTTCTGGTCCAGAAATAATAATGTCATCTCCATGAAATACCTTCATAATTTGCTTAGAAATTTTGCTTAGTCAGGTATTATGGGGACTTTGATGTGCAATTAAGTTTCATGTTGTTAGTGTTATTGTGATGCATTTGACCGAAATTCTCCTAGAAAATTAAAGAAAGTATCACTGGGACATAATTGGATGACTGAGAATCATTTCTTCAGAAAACTTTTACTGAAAACTCACCATAGTATGTATGCATTTATTTAAAAAAAAATCAAACCTGTAAATTACTGACTTAGTAACTGAGGTTTACTATTTACAACAAAGAATAACCTCTTTCCAGGTAGCATGATATCTGTACTTTCATGCATTTGTTTGAAATATACTTATTTTGTTCACAAAAACCCCTTCTTTCTGAGCATGGACAGATTGGTGACAAACACAGATTATTATAAATGATCATTTACGATGGTCTCCTTTACAATGTATTCAGGATTTGCCGATAAATTACATCTCAGATTATGTCACTGACTACTCCCCTTCTTGTATTAAAACTAACTATTCTGACAGGAAATATCCTGTTGCATATACTAAGTTGTGCCTTAATTAGGTGTGAAAGAATAATAAATTAAACATATCTCTCTGCCCAATATTTAGCAAGTATATAGCATGGCCATTAATTAAAGTTTCAACAGTTTGGTTAAATATATATTGCTTCTGTTGATTAGGCAGCCCTGGCAGAGGGGCAAAGGGATGGCAGTATCCATCTTACCTCAGTACTATGCACATACTTCCAAGAGATTTCATAGATGCATATTTATTATGTTCTATTAGAAGTTAGACAAATGGTATTGACCATATTATCAATGTAATATCAGTAATACAGATCTCATGTTTAGAGATGTTTACAAATAATAATGAATAGCATACTATTCTTTGTTATTTTTATTGCAATCAAAAAATGAAAGAGTAGAATCATTAATCCACTGCTCCGGATATCATGTTCATTGAAAATAACTGCAAAGAATATTTCACGCTGCTCTTTAAACACATCTTCCTGAAAAACCTTAAAATATTATCAGTTACAATGTGGAGGAAAAGGATTCAAACCAAAAGTTTGAAGTGCTCTCACAAAATTCTCTCGATAGCAGTTCTGCAACTGAGAACTCTGCTCAAATATGCCAGCTATTTCAGCTGTTGTATAACTAGATCATTCAAGCAGGTTTTAGAATAGTTAAAAATGTCCATACTTAAACAAATAAATTCAAACTCAATATTACAAATTAGCAGCCTAGTGAAACATTTGTAATTAAATGTTCATGTTTATTTTCAATTCATATTTATATATTTTACAACACATACATGTTTATATCTATACAGGAAAGATTTTAAATTTCAGAGAAACAAAACTAAACATAAGATCATCTTTTTCCAAATAAGAGGTCTGCATCTAAGAGAACGTGGAGATGAAGTGTGTTCTGAATTGCTGTGGACTGAAATATCAAAATTAAATAGCTCAGTATTTCTCAGAAGAAAAGCTGCATTAAGAAAACAAAAATGTTCCTCTCAGTTCCCTAAATGAGGAAAACTGTTAATGACTGAATAATACATTCAATTTGCCTGAAAAAAAATTCTAACCAGTTTAGCCTTTTATGGCACTGAACAATTGCTATGGAAACTTGGGTTTTCTTTTCAGTGTTTTGCAGTATTCACACAAAACTGACATGATTTCAGCAATTAGGATATTGCAACAAATGTGGGGTTTTTTTCTAGTACAAGACCAGCTAATTTAAAGGATAAGTATGCCACTATACTAAACAATGATTTTCTGGTGGTCTAAAGAATGTGAAATCTACCAGAGTTATTCTAGCTGATTGTTAAAGACTATAAGTGCAACTATCACAAATATTTGCTTTTTTTCCTGAAAAAAGAACTGGGAATGATAGGAGAATATTTCAGGTTACCTGAAATTTGTTACTATTTTTAAAGAGTATATCTTTAATTATGCCTTGACACTGTGCAAGATCAGGGGTAGTGAAGACGTCCCTATTGCCAACACTGTTTTCAGGCAAATCTAAAACACAGCCCCATAATAGCTACTGTGAATAAAATTGTAGCTCACCCAAAACCAGCACAAATATACAATAAATTATTTAGTACTAAGGGTGCTTTTGCAAAGCTTGCTGGTTTATTTAATGTTTATTTAATTTACAATATAAAAAGTAAATTGGTAAGAACATTGTGGTTATGTCTGTCTAAGATTACAGTGAAAAAACCTTAGAGAACCTGTATTAGAGGTGGAGGTTGCACAGGGTCTGGCTGGGATGGAGGCAACTTTCCCCATTGCAGCTCTCATAAGTGCTGTGCTTTGTCTTGGTAGCTGGAATGGTGTTGGTAACACCAACAGTGTTTTGGCCACTGCTGGGAGCTGCCCCCACAGCATCAACACTGTCTCCCCAGCATTGCCCCAAAATCCAGCAGTCTGGGAGTGGGCAAAGGCTGAGAGGGGACAGAGCCAGGACAGCTGACTCAAGAGAGATTGCACGGCATGGAGCATTTTGCTCAGCAGGAAAAGCTCAGAGAAAGGAGGAGACAGAGGGGGCATTTGTTACTAAGGTGTTTCTCTTAGGGAGAGATGCTAAGCACGCTGAGGGGGTACTTTCCAAGACATTGCTGGACAAGGACTGCTGATGGGAAGTAGAAAACAAATCCTTTTGCTTAATCTCATGTGCTTGCACAGTCGGCATTTTCCTCTACCAAACTGCCTTTATCTCAACCCATTTTCATCTTATTTTCTCTATCTGAAATGAGCAACTGAGGGAGCAGCTGGGTGGGTACCCAGAAGCCAGCCATGATATTGACATTATAATACAAACTGGAGTGATTTCTTAATCTTTTACATTGTTTCATAATTTCAAAAGCAGATGAAGAATGGATGACACTCAATCCTGCTTCAAAGCAACTGAACACAATTGAAAAAGTCATATATTTCATTTTAGTATTTTGAGATAATAGTGCCTTTCTTGAAGATGGTAGAGAAGAAAAATTAGAGAGATTTTGTTCTAAACTTTGTGAGTTTTGCCCACATAGACTCTTGATACAAAAGTTCAAATAATTAAGGCGCTGTAAATCATATATTTACCATGTATTTTATATCAAAGCCTAAACGAGTTTCTGGTGTGAGGTACTGAGAGTTTCAAAACTTCATTTCACTTCAAAGTAATTATTTTTTTCCTCATCTTCTAGTGAAAATTTAAGTTCTATTAAATATATTCATTTTAGTGTGCTTTGTACTGATACGTTTTAAAACAATAATACACATTCAGTGCTCTTGAATGCATCTTTGGGGAGATATTAAAAATTTCTTATTATTTTTATGTCTGAAAACAAGAGGTTTTTTTGTACTTCAGTATTATATAAACATTATTTTTCTACCAGTGTCATAGATTGAGATAATAAGCCAATATTTTTAAAAACTAGGGGAAAAAAATTATCAAATGACAGTTTTAATGTATGTTATAGTCAATGGGAAGGTTGCCTTCTGATTTCAATGTGGTTTAGAGTCTTGAGTTTCAAAGGTATTTTCACATTTAGTGAATAATTTTTTAAGGAAAAAGTTTGTGATTTCAAAGACTTTCAGGTGATTGAGAGTATTGAATACTTATTCAATATATTCTTATTCTGAAAGTATTAATGGGCAATAGTTTCCATTGTCCCAAGTTAAGAATCTAAACAGATCTTGTCTGAAACAGACACATGCTATCCTTTTTCTCTGTAAGAGAGTTTTCTGCTGGATAAATATCCTACAGGGATTAATTTCTCTTTGGCATCAGGGAGGAATCAGTATCATCAAAAGGAAAAGGATTGCTGACATGTATGAGTGGGTTGATGGCAATGCTGAAGTAAATAGGCGTAAACTGGCACTGAACAGCACTAACAGAGACCTGATTTCACAGCTTATTTTTATATTTCTAAATTTATCAATTGCTGTGGTTTGTGCCTCTCTGGGCCCTGACTGTATATAAAATATCTATATAAAAGTTATATCAGAAGATAGAAGAGATTGAGATACCAAAGGCAAGTAGTTCAAAGGTGAACTACTTTGAAAAATATAGTTTCACCAAAACTAAGGCTTTTGCCAAAGTCCATTTTCCTCAGCTGAATAAAATAAAGAACAAAGACACAATGCATTTTCAACTTCATATGTAGGAACTAAAATTGAACATTAAGTTATAGAACATACTATTTCTGGTAGAAATCCTTTCTCCTAATGGAGAAGTAATACATTTTTTCCCAATCTATTTTCCTAAGAAAATAACATTCAACAAATTCCATCATGAATAAAATATGTTAAAACTCATTCTTATTAGCTGTCAGATTTATTTATCTAAATGAAGTACAGTGGAAGGTGGTTGTCATAGCTACAGCAGAGCTCTGGAATATTTTTCTTCTTCTTAATTGTTGCATATTTGTATATAAACAGCCTAAGAATATCTTACATTTTTAGTCTGAGACCTTAAAGAAATGAGAAAAACTTTGAATTTGAACCTCCTGCTGACAGAAGACTTGTCTATAAAAGGAAACATGATAAATGAAAACTTGTCACTATGGAAAGTTGTCTATAGCTGTCTACATGAAACCATTCTCCTTTGCAATATACTGATTAAATACATTGCAGTATATTTACTTATGAAATATTTATAAACATATCAGACTTTGGAGAGTTGAGGTACCTTTATTTTTTTCTAGAAAAATCACATGAAGTCCTATATTCTCTGAATTTCAGGGGATTAAATTGGTAGAAAGAGCAACACTTCTTCTAAGCTTACTGTGACATATGGCATCTGACTTTTACCTAGGCAGTGTCATCATTGTCCATTTGTTTAGCAGAATAGTACTACTAGAAAAGCATTTTCAACTTGTCCAGTTTTATATTTATTCCTACAATTGAATGGAGACTTTAAAATAGGTTCATCATGAAAATTACAGAGACAGTATTGAATTTGAATACATTACTTTATATCATATTTTGCAACATTATTATTATTCTTGTACACATGCAGTAGCCAAGGAGATTGGTACAGTTATGCTCATTAACAGAATAGTGAACCCACACATATTAGTATTAAGGTCAGTACCTGTTTCTGAGAATTAATAGTTAATGACCTAACTTCATAACCTGGCATGGCATTGAATATCAAAATTTAATCTCATTTCTATCCTTGGAGTTCGGGGAGCTCATAGTTCTAACTTCCTTCCAGTGCCTGCAATACTTTCCTATAGATTCTCTCTTTCTGGCACAACTTACCACAAAATTCTCCCACTTTATGACTTTAGTGAGTATTTTTCCATAGTAATGATGTCAGGATTTGGTCCATATTGATCTATGTGAACTGAAAAACTGCTGGAGATGCACAACTACATTTAAATATTGCTATTTCCTAAGCAACCTAGCACAACTGAAATCTGGCTCTGGCTTTATGCACTCACACAAACACAACGTTAAATGAGACTCTGCTTTCTAGTGTTTAAAATACTCAATTATAATCAATTTGGAAATTGGCAGTCTTCCAAAAGTCATTTATTGTTATATAAAACAGAACAAAACTTCTAGTTCTTTGTATTCAGGAAGAGACTTATTTAATAGTGATGGCACACTCCTGATTCTTGCTTATTTTTGTCTCCTGGAACATCCGAAAACTACCAAAAATAACATATGAATTGAAAGATTTTATGATCTAAATTTGTATAAATTTTTGATGTGTACTGCACTACATTAAAATACAGGTTTTATTGTAAAAGAAATTTTATACATACATACTACCAGGGTATAAAATTTGAATTTAAGGAATAATAGTCTTTATTCTATACCTAGTGATTTTGATCTTACTGAAGAAAACTCTCTCATTATTTTATTTGCTCATGGATTTAATCATTCATGCTCTGGCAGTGCAGTTTAAACAAATTGAAATGAGGTATTTAAACATCTGTCTCAGATGATAATTTATAGTATTTCAGAATCTGGATGATTTGCTCTTTAATAGATCTTTTCATTAATTCTATATTTATGACACAAATCTGATTTTACAGCATTCAAGAATAATGAGATTAGTAAGAAATCATTTTTAAAGGTAGATGACTTTTTACCTTTTAACAATGTTTTTGAGTTAACCTTACTGTTTCATGTAGTTATCAAAGTAACAAGTAAAAATTATGTCAAAGGACACAAAACTATGTAAACTCAGAACTTCTCTAATAGGTCTACACAGACCCATTTTAGGATACATATAAGTCTTGTGATAGATTTCGTTGCAAAGATAGAGTTCAGCACATTGCGAAAGTAAATTTACAACAAATAATGTTTTCCTTCTTAGGATGTGAAGTTGAATTTATGAGTACTGTGTTCTTGTATTCCCAGTCAAGACATCTCTGTGTTATATATTTTCTACTACCTTTCCAGCCTTATTTTGTCATTTTGATTAAGTCCTTTTCTGCCTTGCAGTGCAGCAATGACAGAAGTTTCAGTCAAAAAAAAAAAAAAAAGTTATTTGACTTCTTTAGAAAGGGAAGCAAAATAACTCTCTTCAAAAGTACTGTTTCACCATTTTTAATGGCAATTATTAGTCTATTGTACTCTGTGGTCATATTCTCCTCATTCATGGCTCTATCGCTTTTGGGATTAATTTTGGTTTTTTTATTTACAAGGAATTAGATTGCAACTCTATTCTGAATTCTCATTAATAATCTCAAATATATAAACCTTGAATTTTACACTTACAATCTACTTCATCCCTCTTGCTGCAGCTTCCAAGATAGGTTATCTCATCTTGCTATGTATAGATGATTCAAAATTCTTGTCATAAATACCCTTCATTGTACTTTCATAGTTTGATCATCATTGACATTTTCAAAGTGTTTCCAGAACTGATTCTTTATGACACCACTTGCAGACATCTGTCATGGTTTACCCCAGCTGTTAACTACGTACTGTGCAGCTGCTCAATCTCTTCCCCTACCAATGAGTTGGGGAGGAGAATCAGGAAAGAAAAAAAATAGAACGAGTGGGTTAAGAACAGTTTAATAATTGAAACAAAATCATTATTATTATTACTACTACTACTACTAATAATAATAATAATTTTTAAAAGAGGACAGGGAAAAAATCCCAAGAGAAATTAGCAATATACATTACAACTGGTAATCATCTGCTGACTGATGCCCTCCACCCCATATCCCAGTAACTATCCACAGTTTATATACCAAGTATGACATTCTATGGAATATCTCTTTGGCCAGTTCAGCTCAGCTGTCCTGACTGTGCTCCTTCCCAGCTTCTTATACACCTCCTCACTGGCAGAGCATGAAAAACTAGAAAGTCATAGACTAAGGGTAAGCAACACTTAGCAACAGCTAAATGTGTTATCAACTTTATTCTCATACTGAATACAAAACACAGCATTGTATCAACTACAGAGAAGAAAATAAGATCTGTCCTGGTCAAAATTAGGTCCATATGTTTTTCTTTCCAAGATCTCCAATAAAGTCAGTGCAGTAGGTACTTTAATTATCCTGTAGTTCTTCAATATATTCACACTCACACAGAGAAGTCATCTTATCTAATAATTTTTTTAATATTCTGATACCTGTTTTCTGACACATCACTTGTTAAGGAATATAAGTAGAAAAAAAAAATCATGTTCTGGGTTTGATAAACATTACATAATATCCTGAACTGGAAGGGGCCTACAAGGAACTCAAAGGTTGACTTCTGGCCCTGCACAGGACAGCCTTTAGAATTATACCATGTGCCTGAGAGTGTTGTCCAGTACTTTAATTCTGGCAGGATTGGTGCCATAACCTCTCTCCTGGGAAGACAGTTACAGCACTTTGAAAAAGACCATGTTGTATATCTTTGTGTCTTATATAATATATTTTATTTTTATAAGTAGTATATGTTACTTGTTGAATATCTTGTGCCTAAAATCAGAGTTGGTTTACTTTTTATACCTTTTGTTTCTATTAAGGCTCAGATTCCACATGTGCATATTAATATATTACCTTGAATCTGCTAAGCTATTAAAAATGGATATCTGTATACAAGGTGACTTTAGTTTAGTTAAGAAGATGTAGATAAGCGAAGTCAGTTCTACTTGAATTTTTCATGGCATTAGGGACATTTCAGCAGATGCAACTGGCAAATTCCACCGAATTTCTTCTACAGACTGAATGAATTAAATGTGTAGGAACCATTCCTGGAGTATTTTAGCAGCAGTTTCCCATGCCACATGATGGATGAATTCCAAATAATCAGGTTCTTGTGACTTCTTGAAGCACTACACAGCCAGATGCAGTATTTCTGGTGATGCCATGCAAGTACTGTAACAAAACTTTGACCCTTTAGTCCGTTCTGATAGTTTTTCTTTTCAAACCAACTACTGACCAAAATTCCAGGTTTCTATACCTCATTGCTCTGCTTCCTTATAAGCTACTCACCAGGGACCATGTGATGGGTTAATTCACACCTTCTTGTGTTTGAAAAAATCTCAAGACATTCTGCTTTTCTAACTGAAAACATTGCTTAACACACTTTACTATCGTCTGTTCTCTTCCAAAGAAACACTACGTTAGTGATTTCTTAAAAGAATCAAGCACTTTAATTTAAGTAATATTTGAGTAAACCATGCACTTAGTGAATAAAAAGAGCAACATAATTCAGAAATAAATGCATGATTAAAACATCATTTAGTTTCCAAGTTAACCTTTATAAAGTTGGCACAGACTTGCACTTTCAAAACAGAGAGAACATTTCAATATGAAGCAGTATGTTCACAAAATATTATTAAAAATTTTACTACTTGAGCTGTCAAACAGATTCACAAAACAAATTATCATGGCATTGATAAGAAGGTAAAACTCAACATATTCAAGTGTATTTATTTGTGATCTAATAAGTAAATAATTAGATATTTATAAAAGTGTTGGAGATTCATATTTAATTTCCAAAATTAAAAGAAAAAAAAATAAGAAAGAGAAGAAAATCAGATTTCTGTGTACTGACATGAAGTGACTGCAGTTCAATTTTTCTTAGGTGAAAATAAAGATGCAGGAAGATCATCTATAATTACTGTCATGCAATATGAAGAATAAATATCTGAGAGAGACCATCCAGCACAAAATATAAGAGTTGTGTGCTGTAAAAAGTGTCATAAAATAATATTAATCAGGAAATGGATTTTGTAATAAATATATTTTTAAAATACCAAACAAACACCAAATATTTACTTTCCTTTTCTGGATAAAAATATCCATGGTTATACTATAACAGAAGAGTAGTTTGCAAATCAACTCTATCTTAATTTCACTCTTCTGTAAAAGGATTGCCTTTGTTAATGTGGTGATGTGTTGTGTTAGTCTCACTGACACCATAGGCAATATTAGAACCATATTCTTCAGCAAATTATTCCTTTTCCTAATTGACCTCACTGTCACAACTTTTGGTATTAATATGTAAATTATTATTTCCTGTTTCAGGTTATTACTCTTCCTTTTATCACCTTTAGTAATTTTAAATTATTCCACCTCAACTTCTTTGTTCTCACCTACTTAATTTTTATAGGCACTTATGGCCCACTAACTAATCCATTCCTCCTCTTCTTCAGTTTTTCTTCCCATCCCTCTCTCTTCTCCACCACCTCTTTGTAATTCATAGTAATGTTTTTGTCACATTAATATCTTAATATCTTAATACCAACTTTGCCACTTTTCAAAAGGAAATACAATAGGAAAAACAACACTTCAAAGACATTGCAATCACACCTTATAGGATAACCACAGATACAAACTATTACTTTCAGAGAAGTTTTTAAAGAATGTCAATAATTGTCAAAACCAAACCTTGGTAATCCTTGCAAAGGAAGGATGCAACAGTTTACTGTCAGAGAGCAGCATCTTCCCTGTCCATCAGAGAGCTGAGAGTCATTCCAACACAGGGAAGGGCAGTGCCACCACTGCAAGTCACAGTGTTGTCAAGGAAGGTGAGCAGAGCAGGGCTGGAGAAGGAACAGTCCTGCTAACAACCCAGTGATCATAAGTAAGGTGACAGTAAAAGACCTGATGTAGACTCAGAAAGTCCAATCAACAAGGCAAGAATGCAAGGGAACAAGCTGACCAAAGGTCTATTTGCAGTATGGCTCAAGAAAAGCCTGTGGGAACGAGACTGAGCACAGGGGCAGGGATGTGGATACAGGTTGGGGTGAGGCTGTTCAGGGCCATTAGGGCCTGTCAACATACTCATTGTTTATACTTGACAATACTTGGTAGGTTAAAAAAGAAAGCCTTCTTCTTACCTTATATGCATATTTGCCATTTTTTCCTTGTGCTTAATTTCATTATGATTTTTGTTTAGTATTTAAAAATACCCAAAATTTTTCTCTTATAGCAAACTCCTTATATATTGGAATATGTTGTTTAATGCCTTATAAACAGTCAGACAGAAAAATATGCTACTGCAAAAATTACTTCAAACTTGATTGTAAGACCTCACAAATTAAGCCAGTAAATTAAGGGGGGTTTAATTTTTTAATAAAGAACTAACTCTGAAGATTAATTCCATTATTTCTGATCTAGTTACTAGCATGAATTTTTATGGAGATTGACACATTTTCCTCTTGTTTCTAGAACATGTGGCTATCCTGATGGATCAGTAGCTAAGCCATGGCTCAGCTGATGGAAGTTAACTTGTACTCCATCATGCCTTCAGTACCTGTCTGAAGGCCCTATAGACACCTAAGCTTCAACTTGCCACAGAGAGAATTCAAATGGCATGATGACCTATTGTAGAAGAAATCAGCTCTGTGCTTTCCAAAGTACAGCTCTGGGATGAGAGAGGTTTCTTTGCATTTGAATATGTAGCTAAGCTTTATGAAATTTTGCTTTGAAGCATGAGGTTCTTAAATAACATCACGTGTGATAAACAATAGGTTGGAAAGCACAATTTACAGCCTTACTAGACACTGGGAAAAATGGTCATTCTTCTATGTGCTCCTATATTTAATCCGATCAACTATTACAATAAACAATGTTCGTGTATTTGTAGACTTTTTTAAGCATTATTCACAAATTTTCTTCATAACGATTTGTCATTCAAGTTCCCTTAGGGGGAAAAGCTTTAACTGTGATCCTTCTCTAATGTTGTCAAGATTAGTCATAGCTATTTTTGGGTTTGCCATTTTATTTCATAAATAAGGCTTTACTTTTCTAACACTGTTTATTGATCTTTAATCTAAAGCTGAAACTTAAATTATGATAGTAGAGAATAAGTACTATAGCTGACATTCCACTGACATTAGTGGACGCAATTCCAATAACTACTACTACTGCTTCATTTTTAACAGAAACACAAAATACACAGGATTTTCAAATTTCCATTCTGAATTTAGAAGTTAGCTGTTCAGAGAAATAGTAACATAAAGTTCTGCATGGAATAATTAAAATTAGAGTAACTACTCAAGTAATTATATGGGCAGGGATCACTGTTGTGAAAGCAGTAATGCTTGATTCTGCTCAAAGTAATAGAATCCTTCTAGGTCAGAACCTTTTTCCTAACCTGTGCTAGTGTTACAGCCCTTCCAGCTGAAAATATTCTATTCTATAGCTCCTACTATGAAAAGTGCTTATTTCCTCTCTCCCACACAAACTTCTGTGAGCTGGTTAAGCAAAACAAAAACTAGGGGTTTGGTTTTTTCTCTTTGGAGATGTCTCTGCTTGACTGACCTGCACTGCACTTTGAAGCACTGGGTGAAAAATATTTGATGAGAAAAACTGGTTAACAGCTGTCTCCTGTTCCTGCTTATGGAGGCACATCTTATCCGTTCACAGAGACTGGACTTTCTGTTCAAAACCAACAGTATTCCACTTAGCAATTTTTTCATACATTGACAGAAATAGTCAGAATTCACAAGCTATACTCAGGTAGATATTCCAAATTATCACTGTTGGGTGGGTTTTGCTTTTGGTTTTGTTTTTTTGTTCTGGAAAGAAGTTATTATATGAAAGTAATTTTTTTTTTCCACCTCAATTGGTAATACTAAAAAAATTATGAAAACTCACATTAAAGTATAAAATTTACAATGATAAACATCAAAAGATTTTGCACTTACTGAATGTACACAAACATAAGTTTCTCATTGATTTTGCACAAGTTTGATTACTCAGGAAAGATGATGTGGATTTGATTGATTGTTTATATTGTAATTATTTGTAATTTTTAATAGTGTATAACCTTTTTATCACATACTATCTTCACTATTATGAATTATTATTAATAATAATTTCTTGCTTAGTCATAGTTTTTTTTCTCATTTTCCATTACACATATTTTTATTTTCATTGCATGTATAAAGTAACCCTCCTTTCTGAGTTCTCTCATGTCATGTGTTGTCAAACAATTTCAAAGTTCGAAAGGTATTTGAGGTTACCTGAAAGAGGTGAACTAATGGACTGCTTACTAAGAAAAGTTTTTCACAATACCAACTTTCAGGTCAGTTATATCTATTAGCATCTCCATCAAAATGCTGTTAATGTCTCAATACTTTGAGGCATTTTGTGAACAAGAACTAAGTCTGTGACTTCATAGAAGACAAGGCAGCAGCTTCATTCAAGTCCTGGCTGTGCATTAGGAAGAGAGGGGAAAAAAGATGAATGGGAGTAGAGGGTGGGCTCAAAGGAGGTCTCTGTTTCATCACTAGATGGCTGTTTAGCCATCTAAATTAACTGTCTATGCCATGTCTTCTTTTGTGCTTTTAAAATTTCTTGAAGCAGATTGATTTTTCTTTCATTTACTTCACTAGATGCTTCACTATAGGTTACATATTTCCAACACCCATCTAGTTATGATAAATAAGGTATGTGAGATGTAATTGAAAAGGAACTGTGGACACCTACAGTCGTAGTAAAATATATCTCTTTTTCTCTCTCTCTCTCTCTCTCTCTCTCATCTTACAACAGTCATCGCACCACATTAAGCACAGGGTGCTTAATGTCTACATCTGGGTGACAAAGCCAGGCATTTCACAAGAGGTGCTGAGCATCTCTGAAGTAATCCCTTATCCAGAGAAGAACACTAAAAATGGGAACAACAGGGAAAGATTGACCCTAGTGATACTCTGATATCTGTTAAATTCTGAAATCACAAAGGAATTATGAGAATTTTTAAAGGGAAGGATGGTAGCACTTAGAAGAGTTTCTTTCAGTGTGCAATGATATCTTGATAATTTGTAAGACATGCCAATATATAATCTAGAGGAGCTTATTGCTTATGCATTTTATTCTGGTTTTGGTACAAGGTTTTTCTATTTGGAATTTTAGAAAACAACACTCTGCAATGTCAGAATGCAAATCTCGTTTGTACTAAGGTTGCAAGAATTCCTCCTGTGAGAAATGTGCTTCCTGATTTTGTGTTAATTACTTGTATGAGGACAAAAGAAACAGATGTTTATTTGTGTTTATACCATGCAATAATAACTCCTTGATTCCAACAGAGACCAATGCCTGATGCAAAAAACATTTCTCATTTGCTTAGTGAGTAGATCTATGCTGAAAAGCTAATACATTAAAAGCCCAGTATGGAAAGCAATGAATATGTAATTTGGGGTATTGTAATCTTTAAACATTTTAGAATAGTCTGTCTTAGTACATATGAAATGATCAAATATTGGAATGTAGAAGTTTTTGTTAAAATATATTCTGTAAAAGCCTTATATCTTTTTTGTTCATTGTAGTTCTTGAAGTAGTGAATCTCAGCCTATATGTACAACAATAAAGAAAAACAGCTGTAAAATGAAGGGGTCATGCACTAGTTTTGAGGGCTCATTGAGAGAGCTTTAAACTAGATTTGAAGAGGGTTGGGGACAGGGTCAGGCTAGACAGAGATAAGGTGTGGAAAGGGGCTATAGCAAAAGAAGGCTTACAAGGGAATAAATCAAGCAAGCACAAGCAGACAAAGACATAGCCATAAGACAGGACTATGAGGGCATCTCTTTGCATTCACACTGGGGTACTGATGCAATGAAATACTGCTATGAAGTGCCTGTACAACAAATGCAGTATGGGAAACAAACAGGAGGAACTGAATGATCTGTTTACATAGATGCATGCACAAGAGCAGAGACAGCTAGTGAACATGATACCTCTGGCAGTCATGATCAGCTTTGAAAGGTTGTAGTGATCAGGAGAGGTGTCTGGGGGCTGGAGGAAAGCCACCATCACCCTGATCTTCAAATATGGCAAGAAGGAGAACAAGGGAACTACTGGCCTGTCAGCATCACCTCTACCCTGGAAAGGTGATGGAGCACCTCTTTCTGGAAGTCATCTCTATCAATATGGATGACAAGAAGGTGATCTGGACTAGTCAGTATGGATTCACTAAAGATACATCACACTTGACCAACCTGACTGATTTAATTCTATGATGAAATGACTACCTGGATGGATAAGGGGAGAGCAGTGGATATTGTCTACCTTGACTTCAGCAAGGCTTTTGCCACTGTCTCTCACAACATCCTCACAGGCAAACACAGGAGGTGTGGACTGGATGAGTGAATGTGTTGGTTTTGCATGGTTTAATTTTTGGTGAGGAGGGAAGAAGCCAGCCATGAAGTGATTTTCTGTAAGGAGCTGCTAAAAGCTTCCTCTGTGCCTGGCAAAACCAATCGCTGGCTGGTTCTGAGAATAGGCACATTGCTAAGACAATTAGAAAAGCTGAAAACAAAAACCTCTATGATAACATATTTAAGAAAGGAAAGAAACCACGGGAAGCTCTTTTTTCCCTGCTATCCAAGAGGTGGTAAAGGGCTGTTGGGCCCGCAGGTCCCTTTCCCAGTGGGGCTGCACGGCCGTGCTGCTGGGGGCCATCCCGGGAGTGCTCATGCAGCCAGGGGCAGCCCTGTGGCCGAAGTCGAGAGCAGCT
Organism: Notiomystis cincta; assembly: GCA_013398075.1. Classification (NCBI taxonomy): domain Eukaryota; kingdom Metazoa; phylum Chordata; class Aves; order Passeriformes; family Notiomystidae; genus Notiomystis; species Notiomystis cincta. Next base: position 86,669 of record VZRX01005377.1, on the reverse strand, counting down.
GGGGCCAAGAGCGACCACGAGGCAGAGATCGCATGGCCAGGGCCCTTCCTGGCAGAGCAGCTGGGCCCCTTCCTGGCGGGGCTGGGGCCCTTCCCGGTGGGGAGGCCAGGCCCTTTCCCGACAAGGCTGGGGCACTCCTCGGCGTGGCCACTGGGATCCTGCCACCAGAGGCAAGCCATACTGCCACTGCAAGCAACCACGCAGCCAAGAACACATGGCTGGGAGCGACCGCGTGGCCGAGATCAGCACAGCCGGAACAGCACCACACGGCCGCTGCCATCTCAGCAAGGCTTGCACTGAACGTTATTTACTTAGCAGCTTTTAGCCAGCCATGCTGCAAACAGAAGGGCAAAAGCGGCAGCAGCGGCTTCCTCCTTTTCAGCACTCCACATGAAGAGAGGCTCTGAGTGGAGACGGCGGCCAGCGCAGCTCGCAGTGCCAGCAGAGACCACGTCACTGGCAGCGAGAGGCGTGGGGAACAACTGCAGAGCCAGGACGGAATCAACTTTTCAGTGCTGCTGAACTCTGTAACAACTTCTCAATTGATAGAACTTGAGAACAAGCAAATTTACAAACACCAATTCTCTGCCACATCCGAGAAGAGGAAAAGGTGAAGACACGTGAGGAAGACAACATGGTGACACCAAGGTCGGTGTAAAAGAAGGAGGGGGAGGAAGGGGTGCTCTGAGCATCAGAGGTGAGACTCTTGCGCAAGCTGTGATGAGGACTATAATATAACAAACTATTTCCCTGTAATTCATGATGTAATTCATGGAGGAATGCAGAATTCACCCACAGCCCATGAGAAAAAGGCGCTCATGATGGAGTGTGTCTATGCTGAGAAGCTGTGATCTGGTGAGAGGCTTGCACAGAGAGAGAGAGAACCCTTGCTTCCAGAAATAGAGAAAGAGGACTCTTGCTTTTATACTAGGACAGCTCATCTTTAAAAGACATCATGAGCCAAATGTCTCTTGAAGAAACAGTTGTGGGAATGCAGCTTTGCCTGTGGGAGGGATTCACATTCCAGCAGGTTCGGGTGGGACTGCCACTTGTGAAAATTAGAACCACGTTGGAAAAGTTCAGAGAGAGCTGTCTCCTGTGGGAAGAATCCCAGGACACAGCAAAAGAGATTTTTTAGACAAACTGACTAAAATCCCCATGTTTTGTCTCCTTTCACTGTCAGTGGGAAGGAAAGAAGGGCAGTGGGACAGAAAAGGTTTTCTAAAGATTTATTTTAGTTCTCATTTTCCTCTTTCAAGTCTGTTAATATTTTTTTTCTATATACCTTTTAAAGGTTTGAGCCTGTTTTGCCCTTAAAGTGTTTTCTCCTAATCCTTATCTCACTCCATGAGCCTTTTAATTTCTTTTTCTTTCCCTCCTCTTCTGCTCAGCTATAGCAGAGGAGAATGAGTGAATGATGTTTTTTTTTGTGAGTGCACTGCCATCTGGCCAGCATCAAACCCACGACAGTGGACAGAGGTGAACTGAGAACTGTCTGAATGGCAGATCCCAGAGGGTTGTAGCACAGGGTTTCTGGGGGGCCTGTCACTAGTGGTGGTCCCCAAGGTTCAATGCTGGGCCCAATATTATTTAATTTATTCATCAGTAAGTTGGATGAAGGGGCAGATGCCTCCTTGGCAAGTTTGCTGATGATACAGGAGTGGCTGATAGCCCAGAATGCTGTGGCACCGTTCAGAAGGACCTCAACAGGTTATAGAGGTGGACAGAGAGGAATATTCTGAAGCTAAACAAAGACAAGTATAGTGTTCTGCATCTGGAGAGGTGTAACTCCAGGCACCAATACATGCTGGGGGCTGACCTGCTGAAAAGCAGATCATCAAAAAGTACCTGGGAGTCCTGGTGGACAACAAGCTGTCCATGAGCCAGCTATATGTCCTTGTGGGCAAGAAGGCCAGTGGCATCCTGGGGAGCATTAGAAAGAGAAGATGACTGAGGCAAGTGATCTCTGACTGAGGCAGGCCCTCTACTTAGCCCTTAGGCTAAATCTGGAGTACTGTGTTCAGTACAAGAAAGATATGGACCTCCTGGAGAAGGTCTAGCAGAGAGTTTTGATGAGGGAGTGGGAGCTAGGCCTGTCGAGTCTTAAAAAGAGAAGACTTAGAGGGCATTAATGTCTATCAGTATCTGTAGGGAGGGTTTCCAGAGGCTGGAGACAGGCTGTTGTCAATGGTGGCAAACAAAAGGATGAGACGCAATGGGCAGAAATGATGCACAGGAAGTTGAACCTGAATATATGGAAGAACTTCTTTACTGTGTGGGTGACCACACACTGGAAGAGACTGCCCAAGAGAGGCTGTGGAGTCTACCTCATTGGAGATACTCAAGAACTACCTGGACAAAATCCTGTGCCATGTGCTCTAGGATAACCCTGCTTGAGTAGGGATTTCAAACCAGATGACCCAACATGGTCCCTTTAAATCTTACCCTTCCATGATAAGATGAGGCTAATCTCCCTTGACTGCAAAAATCATGGATTCAAGGATGCAATAAAGATGCTGTATATATATAAAATAAATTTATATTTATATATAAAATAAAAAATAAATCAGTTGCTGTATTAACTTTGCTATGATATAAATATTCCTTTGTTGTGAATTTTAGTGGTTTAAATGAATTTACCAAGAAAATTCTCTTCAGACTGAAAAGAGTACAGAAAGGGTTTAGATTAAAATGACTGTGACTAAGCCATTGCTCGTTTTACTTCATCAGTGTAACTAATGTATTATTTCTATAGACTTCTTTACAGCATCACTATGTCCTCTGTGTTGTTTTTGCCTAAAGCATATGTTTCCTCCTTATTTGAGCTGACAGCGTGATTTTATTTTCTGAATATTCAGCACCATCAAAACTCCATGCATAGTTTGTGATGCAAAATGTTAGTAATGTAATTTGTCCTGCATGATCAATATATAATCATATTAAGAATACATCTTTTTTTTTTGTAAATGAATTAGCAAGTGAAATGTGAATCATAAAATATATCATAAGAACCTAATTCTGTTCTTGATTGCCTCTCCTATTTGACAATCTTTTTTAGGAATCCACAGTCTCCAGTTCTCTTCAGTTCTTTTGTCCTTTGCCATGATGACAATGGTGAGATTCCAAAAGTTGAAAGTTGAAAGACTTGGTCCTAGCTGAAGCATCCTCGTAGTCTCTCTAAAAGCAAAGTCTTATGGTACAGAGATAGACTTTATGGAAGAGTAAGAAGAGTTGCTTTGTTTCTCTTAACTTGCCAATTTTGTCCTTCCTGTGATCTGAGGAAAAATAGAAAGATTGAAGCTGTAGTGGTCATGCACTGCTGGAGTTCACAGACCCGAGGGATATTGGTCAAGTGAAGAGTAAACTCAGCAACTTGACCTTTTGGAAAGCAAAATTCCAGATCTTCAAAGAGTTAGTCAACAGGACACCCTAGGAAACTGCCCTCAGAAATATGGGAGAAGAATAGAGCTGACAGATCTTTAAGGATACTTTCCACAGAGTGCAAGAGCTCTCAATCCTTAGGAATAATAAATAAGGAAAGGATGGCGGGGGACCAGCATGGCTGAGTGAAAATAAATGAAAATGGAGGGGAAGAAGAAATATATGTATATATGAATAAATAGATCATCTGTGTGTAAAAATATGTAATTCAAAAAATGCTCTCAAATTTCAGTGACCAGCACATGCCTACAATTTAATTATTTAAATTTCTTTCTGAGATTGTTCAGATGTGTTTTGAAAACCTCTAATCATCAAGGTCATTGACAATTACCCATAAGCTTGGAATTATCTATTTAATCTGTCAGATTTAGTTTTGAAAAAAATAATTTATAGAAAAACAGTTTTCCATAAGACATTCTCATAGATGAGAGAAGTCAAGAAAAATATATGTCAAGCAATGCTGAGAACCACTAGGGTATGTTGCTTCTAGTCATTTTATATTTATATCAAAGTCACCATTCAAGCTGCAAACTAAAATTCTCTCTCTGTAAGCTGCTTCAACTCAGGTTAATAGAAAAAAATTCAAACAGTCTTTTCTGACAAATTGTTTGCTAGCAATCAAACCTTTTTTACTTTTTATTATCTTCAACATCTCCTTTCCAGTAAGATCCCTAAAGGCATCTCAGCAACATCAGATGTTATGTAGTAAAAGGCTGTATGCAAATTTTAAGGTCAGAGAAAACCTGTCTGTTCTGACCTAGAAGGAAAAAACCCAAACAACTAAATATGCAGTAGTTCAAAAAAACTGCATTCAGAATGAACTAATTGAGCAAATAGTATATTTTATATATATATTTTCAAATAAACATTCTTTTTAAAAAGTACAACTTTTTTAGCCCAAAATTTCAGTCTGAGTATCTTTTCCTTCTGTGCTTATTTTATCATTTTCTTCTTACTGCCCTGTAGAAACACACAAGTATTGAAACAATAAAATCAGTGTACATTTGGAGTTTATTCTGGTTAACAAAACTATATTTAAAACTTTTTCATTTTCTGAAAGTGTTCTATTTATAAACTACTTAAGTTAACAGAAATTAACTAGAGTTGTTTACAACTTTTGATGTGAGACAGCAAATTCCCAATATTGGTATACCTTAACCATTGAGTGAAAGAAAGCCTTCTGAGAGTTGTTTTGCTCTGTTTATTTAATGATTACACTCTTCCTAAACACAATTTACAGCTCTCTGGAATTTACAAGGAAAATAAAATTGAAAATTAATTCTCTAAAATACTCAGCTATACTTACTGAAAGCCTCGGAATCTGGTTTTGGCAATGGAATAAATACTACTAATAGTATGGCAGTACAAGACTAAGGAAATAAAAGCACATCTAAGACAATTCCCCAGAGAGACTATTTTTATTCTGAGGGTTCAAGAAGATCCTGCAATAGTAGTAGGCAGTAGCTCTTCCTGTCATTCAGCTGGAAAAAATATAGTCCCAGACATGAAGGCATGTCTTCTCTTTCTGAAGTGAAAGTTCTGTGGCGAAATTGCTTCTGCTGAATTCCATATTGTAATTTTGTGCCATGCAGTAAAGAAAACAACTGTAGAAGTAATATTACCAAAATATACAGGATTTATACTGGGACAAAATGAATGATAAATCTGGAAATTTTTTCTTATTTTTTTCTTTTTTTTTGTTTTAATATTTATTTTATGACAAGAAAAGCTTAGATCCTGAAAGGAATTAATAATATATTCAGACTTTGCTTGTCAAAATGTATCTTGAAAATCCTATAGAGGCCAGATACTGAAATCAATTTTGCTTTGATCCATTTCACCATGTGTGCTACTAGTCACTTCTTAGAGGCTGGGTGCTTAGTACCTGGCCTTTGGGCTCAGTATTTTAGAAAATACAGCAATGTTCAGATTAAAGTAGGTCCTCATATATGAACATCGCCAAATATTTTTGTAAATTTGGATGCTCTACATAATGTTAATTAATTAAGGTAGAATGACGGTTTCCACTAGGATGAGAAAAGTCTCTTCAATATAATTACATTGTCCCTCAAATTAAAACCATTTGAAACAAAAATTTATTACATGAGAAAAAAATGAAACCACCATTTTGATTATGTGAAATAATCAACTCTGAAACAAGGCATTGTTTCTGGACCCCTCTGAGTGTAACCTCAGAAATAGTCAGTCTTAAATCAGGTTCATTTCAATGGAAGTTGTTACTCTTTTGGGAGGTGCTCAGCACCTTAAAGGATAAGGCTTTTGAGAAGTATTTTAGACATAAATTATTCTCTTCAGGCTATACTTTCCCAGCCCACACTTCTTTACATTCCATCACTAAGCGACCTTACACGGTAATGACTGCTGAACTGCGTAGACACCTGCAATTTTAGAAAGTAATCACAGCATCTGCTTTAGTGACTCCCTGCTGCTTTCAATAATTTATGAACAATAGCTGATGATGGCTAAATAATTAGTGGAGCTGAAAAAAAAAAAAGAAATCTCTGAATAGATTTCATATTGTTAGGAAAAGAAAAATGTCAAAAGATGTAAAGAATGAGGAATGAAACTCTTCTTATTCTATTTTCACATTTCTTTGTGAGATATGTCAGAAAGACATTTGACAATCATGTCCCACCTTATTTCAACAGATATTGCAAGGTTTTTTTCTGCTTCTTAGTCCTCAAGTCAAATTTTCATTTGTGCCTACCTTGAGCTGAGTATTAGTCTGAATTAATTCCTGCTAGTTCTTGATTTTTACTTCATTGCTTTCTGTTAACCCCTTCTCTTGATGTTTCTTGAGAATACAACTTTCAAGAGTTTTGACTGTGAGTATTTATCTTCTGTAAATCATATAAATTACTGTCAGATTAAAAAAAAATCCAGTATAATCATATATTTTGTAATCCTGTAATTCCAGTTGATTTAAACTAAAATAATTTTAAGTTGACCCATTGGAAGAAACATGAGTGATGTTTTCCCTTTCACACATGGAGTAGCTGAAGAACACATTTTATTATTTGGGCTTCTGTGATGTGAGTTGTGCACACACTCAAAAAAAGAGGCCTAGTCAGAAGAGCTGATAACAGCTCTGTACATACAAGAGACTTCAGCCTGGAATACACAATAAAGAAGTGTGAAATTACTCTTACGCCACTGGACCCTGATTTTCATTAACATAATGACCATTTCATAAAATAAAAGTGAGTGTAAGTTAAAATCGCTCCCATTTGAAAGGTTTTATTCTGTAAAAAAGGAGTATCATTATATCTATTTTCATTCCATAAATGTAATTTGTTTTCTTAGTCTGAGAGACAGAGTATTGGGCCAGTAGTCTGTCTTAGAAGGATATTTCTTATGAACTGCAGCTAAGTAAGATCCATATTCCTCAGCATATTTTTCCAAAGGTGTTATGGTCAAACTCCAGCCAGCAGCCAAGGCCCCACTCAGCCTCTCCCTCACCCCCCCACCAGCAGGATTGGGGACAGAATTGGAATGGTAAAAGTTAGAAAATTTATGGGTTGAGATAAAGACAGTTTAATAGGAAAAGCAAAAGCTGTGCTCACACAAAGCAAGAAATTCACTGCTTTGCATGGGCAGGCAGCAGTTCAGCCATCTCCAGGGGAGCAGGGCCTTCCTCATGTCATTTGAGAAGACAAATGCTATCACTGCAAACATTTCCTCCTTCCTCCTTCCCTCCACATAATATACTGAGCATGATGCTACATGGTCTGGGACATCCCTTTGGTCAGTTGGGGTCACCTGTCCCAGCTGTGTCTCCTCCCAACCTCTCAAGCACCCCAACTTCCTCACCAGTATGGAGTGTGAAAAGCAGAAAAGCCTTGGCTCTGTGCAAGCCCTGCTCAGCAGTAACACAAACATCTCTGCATTATCAGCCCTATGTTCAGCCCAGTCCAAAACACAGCTCCATACCAGTCACTGTGAAGAAAACTAATTCTACCCCAGCCAAAACCAACACAAAACAGCATTATGAGGAGCCTTTGCTGGATAAAGAGATGGTACCTACTCAGAGAAGAAAAATGTAGTGTTTTAATTAACAGTGCTAGCAAAATAGTAGAAAGTAATCAGTATTGGAATTGAGAAAAATTGACTATGAAATGTTTTTATGAATCATGAAAGGGATCAGATCATATAAGTGAGAATTTGTTATTGGTTATTTTGATAAAATGTACAAACTGAGATATGCTATATTATAATAAATTGGAAGTGAGAAACATGTAAGTATATATTTCTTTTACAATGATCAAATATATGAAGAATAAAAAAGCTTACAGGAGAAGTTATTAATCCATATTTTAAATATAATTAGAATGACTCATTAAATGTTTTCAAAAAATATGAATGAGAATAAATGGTCTGAAAAATATCTCCATTTAAATTAGGCTCAAAGCTTTCCTGAGGCCCTTTTCTTTTAGCAGATTTCATTGGTCTGTAAAAGACATAATTTCTAGAACAAAAATGAATGAATGTTATATACTGATCTTCAGTGTCTCCAAGGTTTGCACTTTTTCCTCTCACTATAAATATCTTATTCTTCCTATGCTACGATGTTTAATCTTATTTCCAAGTAATAAATGCTACCATACTACTTGCTACAACTCCTCCACTTAAGAAAGACACTTTTCTTGCTTCTCTAAGCTTACATAACTTTGCCTATTACATAAAAAGACACGGGTGAGATAGCATAAGGATAAGGAGAACAGAAAAGTAATTTCCTAGAATTGTGAGTTTAAAAATTGTGCCATCCTCTACTACTGAAAATACAGCATAGTTACCTCCCAAATTAAGCCCTTAGTAGATTTCCTAGAACAGATTATGTAAATTTCACACGATTTCTTTTACTTCTAGTAATTGTTATTTTTCAAAGATTGAGAGAGTTGCAATTCCTTTTTCATCTACTTTAGTCATAGCAGCAAAAAATATTTTGTTATACAGAAAGCTCTGAAAAGGATGGATGTGCCTTCAGCATATTCATCAAAGAAGTTGTTTTGTGAAATCAACTTTATTCTAGAAATATAACAGCACATCCAAAATTCCCCCCCTCTTTTTTTTTTTTTAATTGCTTGCACTAAAGAGAACTGTCTTTTCTTTGACATCTGGAACTAATGCTCAAATTTCCCAGAATTCAAAATTCCCATATTTGCCAGAGAAACCAACTATCCACCATGAAGTCATCTAATTATTATCTAATTAAATTTTGTTTGAGAGGAGCAAAACTATGTTTTCCATTAATGTTGATTTGTCTTCTAGTTATAAATGTCAACATCCACTCACTACTGAAATACCTATTTGAGTTTGCANAAAAAAAAAAAGAAATCTCTGAATAGATTTCATATTGTTAGGAAAAGAAAAATGTCAAAAGATGTAAAGAATGAGGAATGAAACTCTTCTTATTCTATTTTCACATTTCTTTGTGAGATATGTCAGAAAGACATTTGACAATCATGTCCCACCTTATTTCAACAGATATTGCAAGGTTTTTTTCTGCTTCTTAGTCCTCAAGTCAAATTTTCATTTGTGCCTACCTTGAGCTGAGTATTAGTCTGAATTAATTCCTGCTAGTTCTTGATTTTTACTTCATTGCTTTCTGTTAACCCCTTCTCTTGATGTTTCTTGAGAATACAACTTTCAAGAGTTTTGACTGTGAGTATTTATCTTCTGTAAATCATATAAATTACTGTCAGATTAAAAAAAAATCCAGTATAATCATATATTTTGTAATCCTGTAATTCCAGTTGATTTAAACTAAAATAATTTTAAGTTGACCCATTGGAAGAAACATGAGTGATGTTTTCCCTTTCACACATGGAGTAGCTGAAGAACACATTTTATTATTTGGGCTTCTGTGATGTGAGTTGTGCACACACTCAAAAAAAGAGGCCTAGTCAGAAGAGCTGATAACAGCTCTGTACATACAAGAGACTTCAGCCTGGAATACACAATAAAGAAGTGTGAAATTACTCTTACGCCACTGGACCCTGATTTTCATTAACATAATGACCATTTCATAAAATAAAAGTGAGTGTAAGTTAAAATCGCTCCCATTTGAAAGGTTTTATTCTGTAAAAAAGGAGTATCATTATATCTATTTTCATTCCATAAATGTAATTTGTTTTCTTAGTCTGAGAGACAGAGTATTGGGCCAGTAGTCTGTCTTAGAAGGATATTTCTTATGAACTGCAGCTAAGTAAGATCCATATTCCTCAGCATATTTTTCCAAAGGTGTTATGGTCAAACTCCAGCCAGCAGCCAAGGCCCCACTCAGCCTCTCCCTCACCCCCCCACCAGCAGGATTGGGGACAGAATTGGAATGGTAAAAGTTAGAAAATTTATGGGTTGAGATAAAGACAGTTTAATAGGAAAAGCAAAAGCTGTGCTCACACAAAGCAAGAAATTCACTGCTTTGCATGGGCAGGCAGCAGTTCAGCCATCTCCAGGGGAGCAGGGCCTTCCTCATGTCATTTGAGAAGACAAATGCTATCACTGCAAACATTTCCTCCTTCCTCCTTCCCTCCACATAATATACTGAGCATGATGCTACATGGTCTGGGACATCCCTTTGGTCAGTTGGGGTCACCTGTCCCAGCTGTGTCTCCTCCCAACCTCTCAAGCACCCCAACTTCCTCACCAGTATGGAGTGTGAAAAGCAGAAAAGCCTTGGCTCTGTGCAAGCCCTGCTCAGCAGTAACACAAACATCTCTGCATTATCAGCCCTATGTTCAGCCCAGTCCAAAACACAGCTCCATACCAGTCACTGTGAAGAAAACTAATTCTACCCCAGCCAAAACCAACACAAAACAGCATTATGAGGAGCCTTTGCTGGATAAAGAGATGGTACCTACTCAGAGAAGAAAAATGTAGTGTTTTAATTAACAGTGCTAGCAAAATAGTAGAAAGTAATCAGTATTGGAATTGAGAAAAATTGACTATGAAATGTTTTTATGAATCATGAAAGGGATCAGATCATATAAGTGAGAATTTGTTATTGGTTATTTTGATAAAATGTACAAACTGAGATATGCTATATTATAATAAATTGGAAGTGAGAAACATGTAAGTATATATTTCTTTTACAATGATCAAATATATGAAGAATAAAAAAGCTTACAGGAGAAGTTATTAATCCATATTTTAAATATAATTAGAATGACTCATTAAATGTTTTCAAAAAATATGAATGAGAATAAATGGTCTGAAAAATATCTCCATTTAAATTAGGCTCAAAGCTTTCCTGAGGCCCTTTTCTTTTAGCAGATTTCATTGGTCTGTAAAAGACATAATTTCTAGAACAAAAATGAATGAATGTTATATACTGATCTTCAGTGTCTCCAAGGTTTGCACTTTTTCCTCTCACTATAAATATCTTATTCTTCCTATGCTACGATGTTTAATCTTATTTCCAAGTAATAAATGCTACCATACTACTTGCTACAACTCCTCCACTTAAGAAAGACACTTTTCTTGCTTCTCTAAGCTTACATAACTTTGCCTATTACATAAAAAGACACGGGTGAGATAGCATAAGGATAAGGAGAACAGAAAAGTAATTTCCTAGAATTGTGAGTTTAAAAATTGTGCCATCCTCTACTACTGAAAATACAGCATAGTTACCTCCCAAATTAAGCCCTTAGTAGAATTCCTAGAACAGATTATGTAAATTTCACACGATTTCTTTTCTTCTAGTAATTGTTATTTTTCAAAGATTGAGAGAGTTGCAATTCCTTTTTCATCTACTTTAGTCATAGCAGCAAAAAATATTTTGTTATACAGAAAGCTCTGAAAAGGATGGATGTGCCTTCAGCATATTCATCAAAGAAGTTGTTTTGTGAAATCAACTTTATTCTAGAAATATAACAGCACATCCAAAATTCCCCCCCTCTTTTTTTTTTTTTAATTGCTTGCACTAAAGAGAACTGTCTTTTCTTTGACATCTGGAACTAATGCTCAAATTTCCCAGAATTCAAAATTCCCATATTTGCCAGAGAAACCAACTATCCACCATGAAGTCATCTAATTATTATCTAATTAAATTTTGTTTGAGAGGAGCAAAACTATGTTTTCCATTAATGTTGATTTGTCTTCTAGTTATAAATGTCAACATCCACTCACTACTGAAATACCTATTTGAGTTTGCAGTGACATTCTGACCAGAGGTTTACTTATGAAGAAATACATCTAAAATCTGTTTTCATTGAAAAGAGGTACAGATACCCATCAAAATATCTAAATTCAGGAAAAGTTATTTGAAAAGCTAAATTAGCCCAAAAGCCTGTATTTGTACTCTAAAGCTCTAAAGTCACCAGGGATACTCTAGAGTGCCTATTCTGCTTTTAGAAATAAATTCTCTCCCATCATTTCCCACTAGCTACACAGCAGATGCAGTTACTATTTACACTTGCTTTTTGTGTAGCTTACCTTGTTATCTTTTTTAGTACATTTGTCATCAGTGGTAGTTACCCTCAGATACATAATGCTCTCACCTGTGTAAATTCAATGTCAGTTTGAGGTCAAATAGATGCAAACAAATATGTGTCAGAAGTATAACTGCACTCTGCATCTACATTGAGAATTTCTCTTGAGTTCTGAGGCAGAGCCTGACAAATTATATTTAAAAGAAGATAGCTCCAAGCTCAGAAGTTTTTTCATCAATTTAGCTTCAGTTTTCAAAGTAGACAGGTTACTATTCCTGAAATACCTATGAGGAAACTAGACCTGAATAGCTATTCTGAATTAATGTAATTCAGCAATTGCCTCTTCCAAAAGTCACTTAGAGTATCTACCCATTCATCTGAAGTCTGTTTAATGCAGAAAACAAAATAAAAAAAGGACTTAGACAAATATTTGGAAACTCAGCCTAAAGTCAGGCCTGTATTTAGATTCTTAGCCATGTGTGACAAATTTTTAGGAAAACTGATCATTCCGTTTCTCAGGGAAATCAATGTGACTTGCAGATAACCATCTGTCTAAAATACTTGGGCCAATTTTTAACTGTCTTCATTACTCCACATTTATCAGTTTTGTACTTTTAATTGCTAGTAAAGATTTTATCAAAGGCATGAAAATTCTCTTTTATTTAGCACTCTTTTTCCCGCATTATCTCTTTGCAGAATAGTACTCTTAAAATCATTGTTGTTGTCATCAGGTCAGGAGTTTCTTTCATATTTGTATTTTGTTCTTTTCATTGTCCATGAACATGTATTAAGAGATTAAAGAAAATTAATAAATCACTATATCATATCTTATCCCTTCTTATCAAGCAACTATCTTCTAAAGAGCCAGTATTTCATCACAGAAGCCCAGCATTTTATTTGGAAAATACAACCTCCTGCCAACTGCAATTTCATCTGGGAATGAAGTATCTCATTTCCCTTGGCAGACTTCTAAGAAAATATTTCTAAAGAATGTTTCCCGATCTTGCAGCATAAGTACTTTATTTATATTTATGACTCTTAACAGAGTACAAACTCTTATCTCTCATCAATGATTATTATATCTGTTTTCCCTATCATGCCTTTATTTGTACGTTTGCTGGGGTTTATAAAATGTCTATTTTTTTCACCCATGAGCAAAAAGGCCTGAGATACATTAACTGTTCTAAATGCTGTGATCACACAAAAATATGTATTACTGAAAGTTAAACAGAAGAGTCACTTTCATTATGAGAAAAATAGTTTGGTTTATTTCTTACTCAAGTTGATATCTTACAGTGAAAGCCTTCTCTTAGAAACAAAATTCCCAAGCAAATAGTGTTCCTATGAATGCACAGCCTGAAGTAAGTGTTAAATTGAAGACCTGCATTTAATCTGTCTTTATATATTCCAATCTGAAAATTGACCTTTTATTGTTTGTTTCCTATATTTTCTTATGCTTTTTTGATGAAACGTACTCAGTTTTTCTGGCCTTTCAATGTACTTCATAGAAAGATTCAATAACATTTCATTCATGTAACAAAAGACTAAAGTGAATACTAGCACTGTTCAGAATATACTCCAGAAAATTTTTAATTCCTTTAGATTTAATTTTCTGTTGATTAGTGCATGATACTTATATATATATTTTTTTTCATTTTAAAAGCAAAGCAGCACAATTTTTTTTTATTTAATTATATAATATTCAAGACTTGGTTTTTTAACATTGCTTCAAACTCAGGATTAATTTTAGACTCTACAGATAAATGAGCAAATGGAGATTGACTCAAGTTTTGCATTTTAAACATTAAAATTGAAATGATCCATCTGAAGAATTTGATTTTCATCTTCCTGACTATAAGCATCATTAAAAGCAGCTGCTAGAATAATACAAGCTGTTAGGGATTTTTGTCTCCATATTTCCTGTAGTCTAAACTTCATACTAAAACTTTTCAAGAAAGTTTATAAAAAACTTAGATAAATTGCTCTGTGAGTGAGAAAGTACATGAATAAGTAGAAATATGCAAGATTTTAACCAATGAACTTTTGCCATTACTTAGGAGTAAATTGCAAAAATTCTTTAATTGCTTCCAAAATAATCTACATATCTAAGGGTAAGACACAGCACTATATGTACCAACGTATGCATACAGTTATCCAAAAATGAACCAATTAAACATGCTGGATTTTTTTCAGAATTATTTCATCATCTAAGAAAAAAAGACTCCACAGTCAATGAATAACTAAACAGGCTTCAGAAACCAGGACTGAAAATCTGACTAACCAAAAGGATCAGATACTTAATTTTTCAAAGTTAGTAAGTGTAATACATAGAACCCAAAAAATGTGAAGGAATGTATTTTGACTCCTTTTAGGTTTTCAGAAAAAGCTGTTCTTGGTCACAAGTAGAGTATTAGATATATAGATGCACCAGAAAAATCAGGAACAGTGCTTCTCACAGTAAAAGTAACAAACAGGCAGGCAAATAGTGATGCATAAATTTGTTCCTTCTATAGAAAAAATTAAAATACTATCCCAGTCAGAGATTTCTTTCCTGAGTGTAACATCTTACCAGTTCCAAGTTACACATTTTTGAGCGTACACAGAGAGATCTCAGGCTCAAAAATATTAACTTAGGTTTATCAATATGTTTATTAGTTCAGTAAATTAAATATGGAAATGTTAAATATAGTATCTGGTAGCTCACTTGCCTAATCAGGGAAGTTTCTAATTACATAACTAGCAAAAAAACCCCTTTGCTTTGCAGGAACATATTTGGCCAATTCTGTGGCATCTTTATGAGTTAAATATATGACAATAAATTAAAAAAAAAAAAAAGAACAGAATCTTTTGTGTTTCTATTCCATCACATTGGTGTTTCAGTGAGGCAATGATTCCATAATATAAAATTATATTTTTAGTCCTTAAACTTTAATTTCTTTATAAAAATTTCAAATAAGGAAGGTGATAAATTTTTGTGAACTACTATCACAGATTCATTACCTTGGCTTAAAAGATTACCTCTATTAAGACACAATAGCATAACCAAATTAGAAACTTAACTCCATTGTTATTAAAGATTTGCTAAAATATTGTCTCATGAAGAAGTAACTGTTAACAACTGATAACTCTTAACTGTTAACAACTGATAGCTTTAAGTAATAGAAACATTAGATTACTACTTTTTTCCATCAAAAGTAGCATAGTAAGGTGCTGCTTCTGCAAAAAAGGCCTTTTTCTGCTGTGCAATAAAAACAAATAACAAAGCAAGAGTAATTTTTTTTAAGTATTTGCAGGACTCTTGTACATATATCTTATTTTTTCATTATTTATTGAATTTTACATATAGCCTAAGTTAAATAATGATACAATAAACAATGGTACAATAAAGGACAAATTTGTATAAAAACATATAGAAAATGCAAGGGATGTAGAGGACCTTACAAACTGGGTATTATACAAAAGGAAAGAAGGAAAAGAAAAAGCAAAACATGGAAGTAGATGAACATAAAATTCTGAAGGGACTTTTGGTTTTCATTTTTTTTACAAACCAATCTGCCTGAGAGCATCTAATCCACAGGCTGCCAGAAAATGGACTGTTGTGGTTTTAAACCCAGGTAGACATTAACCAGCACTCAGCCACGTACTCAGTGCCCCATCTTCCTCCCCACCATGGTGGAATGGGGAGGAGAATCTAAATAAAACTTGTGTGTTGAGATAGGACCAGTTTAATAGTGGAAAGCAAAACAAAATAAAATATGCTAATAATGAGAAATGATATAATGTTTATAAAAAGGGAAAAACAAGTGATGCACATTGCAATTGCTCAATGTCCCCTGCCCAGTGCCAGACCCCCTTTCTCAAACTCAGATCTGCCACCCTTCCCAGTAACTCCCCCCAGTTTACTGGGCATGATGTTCTATGGTGTAGAATATCCCTTTGGTCAGCTTGGGTCACCTGTTCCACCTGTGCACCCTCTCAGTTTCTTTTGAATACCTCCTCACTAGCAGAGCATGAGACAAGAAAACAAAAAAAAGCCCTTGACTTAGAATAAACATGAATTCACAAAAAAGCCTTCTCAAACCCTTTAACCTGACAAACATTCCCAGAAGTTTATACAATACTTTATAATGTGTCATTGACTAGGCAACCATCAATTAGACAAAAACCTTAGGCTTGAATCCATATAATTAGCTATATAATTATTTTAAAGGCTTGGAAGATGAAACTTTTTAGTACAATTGAGTATAAGTACTAGTAGTCATAATTACAATACAATTTGTCAAATCTCAAGACTGTGTTGGAGCTCAGATTTTGATTTGCTTTCATCGTATGGTGCTGCATAGATGGAAAATTGAGAAAAAATAAAGTTCACAAGTGTATTTCTACAAGTCCAAGGGTTAGTGTAATGACTGTCATCTCATAGTGGATGTTACAAATGCACTTAGACATTAGGAAAGAAAACACAGATTCAAAAAACATTCTGAGTTGGAAGGGACCCACAAGGATCATCGAGTCCAACTCATAAGTAAATGGCCCATATGGGGATTGATCCCACAACCTTGGTGACATTTGCATTATGCTCTATCCAGCTGAGCTGATGTCAGGAGCTACAATGCATTATTCTTCTTTCCTTGAAAGCTAATCTGTCAGTGCTTACATGTGTATGCAAGGAACTGTCTCAAGATTCATCTTTGCAGACTTTTTGTAGAACCACTTATGATCGTAGGATTCCTTCCAATTCAGTTTATTAATTTATTTATACATGTATATTTAACCAGAGACCTGTGTTCAATTCTCCTCAAAGGCTACAATAAAAATTTCCAAAACACACTCAGACTGATTACCTGTTTCTATAGCTTCAGTTGTATCACACTGTACTTTTTGTAAATCAAGTATAAATAGCTTTAGACCTTTAACAGTTTAATAAGTCACAACTAATTGTTCAGTTCTATTCAGTCAGCCATGAAAAGAGCCAAAAATCACATAATATGGTTACAAAGGAAAGAATCAATCCCACATCAAGACTGGGAGACCATGTGGTAAAAAATTATTGTCCCATTAAGCAGCAGGAACAAGCTCCTGCCCATCTGAGGACTTGGAATCAAACTAGTTTAAGCTCGAAATTAGGAGAAGAAAAGGAAAAAAAAACAAACCAACAAAACCACAACTGCCACAAAAAAAAAAATCCATACAAAATCTACAGATAGAAAGCTAATCCCTTGAAAGTCAGGATGTGGAGCAAAAAAAGCCTTAGAATAAAACGCAGGATAAGAAACAACAGGAAGCCAAATAAGAAAGACCTGATTTAAAGCAGGTACAGATGAAGAACTACTCTAAAATCTAAGTGGGACTAGGATCCAGAATACCAATTCTGTGTGAAAGAAATAATGATAAATATATTGTAATTACCTTTGGACCTGGTTTTTCTTTTGTGATTCACCGCAGACGTGTGGAAAGACTGCTAGGTATGAAGAAACTTACAGTCAAAAAGAAGAAATGAAGAAATGAAAACAGAGGATATCTTGAGTTGGAAGGGACCCAAAAATAATAATCTAAGTTCAACTCCTGGCCCTGTACAGGAGAACCTCAAGAATCACATCATGTGCTATGTGTGTCTATAAGTTCATGGACTAGAAACACAGATATGCAGCTGTAAATTTAAAAACTCATATCCACTCAAGTGAAAGCCAGGATATAAAATGAGACAAAAGTTATGCCTTTGCTTTCCTTACTCACACAGAGGTCACATTTTTTTCAGGTTCTTTGTAAATTCTTGTAGTTGACAGGAAAGAAAAAATTAAATGCATATTTTAGTCTTATTATCAGCTTGTATAAATGAGCAGTATTATGTAAACTTTAATGGAAAGACTCTGTCACATGCCAGTTGATGATATGTTCTATTTACAGTAATTTCAAGTATTTTTCAGGCTGTCAAAAAGCAGTGGTGATTGCAGCCCTGATGTCTTGTCTTCTTGCATCATGTCACTGAACCACAGAAGTGAAAAGCACATGTTATTCAGCTTGCTCCAGCACTGCTGATTGTCTTTGGCTTCCTGCATCTCAGAGTTCAAAAGTCAGGAGAAAACTGCTGCTATGAAAGCTTTACGTTTAGAAATAGGAGTAAAAAAATGCCCTCCTCTCTCATCAATCCAGAGCTGATAATAGCAACACTTGCAGCAGAGAACCAGTGTGACCATGGTATTTAAGTGCCAAATTTGCTGAGAATAGGAACTCAAGGAAGAAATTGAATATGAGTTAATATTTACAGAGGCCTGAACATGAAGCTAAACCCCACCCTCTACCACACATGCACACCTCCCTTGCATTTGTGAACAATATTTTTCCTACTGCACTACTCCACGCATGGGGAAAAAAATGGAAATGAAGAAATGAAGAGTTGGGCCTAGAATGTGAATTTCAGAGAGATATCCAAAACTCTGCTTTCAGTGTTCCAGTTCCCTGTGTAGAAAGGAGGAGAGACACTTGAGAAATTCAGAAAACAATGAAAAAAGTCTATAAATTAATGTTGCAGTTTCAGGAAGGACTGCAAAGATGCAGTTCCTGCTCCCAGAATTCAGTGGTGTTCCCCTTAGGGGTGCATCTTATAATACTATTATTACTATTACTATTATTATTATTACTAATAATAATAATAATAATAATAATAATAGTAAACATACACAAATATATGTTGTGAACATCTGCATATATGTAGTTGGCCAACAGAGAAGGTACAAGCACATTGTTGGCTGCTGAGTTCAATAAATGAATGGCTTAAGGTCTTATTTGCTGTTACATCTTATGGTATCANCCTCCCTTGCATTTGTGAACAATATTTTTCCTACTGCACTACTCCACGCATGGGGAAAAAAATGGAAATGAAGAAATGAAGAGTTGGGCCTAGAATGTGAATTTCAGAGAGATATCCAAAACTCTGCTTTCAGTGTTCCAGTTCCCTGTGTAGAAAGGAGGAGAGACACTTGAGAAATTCAGAAAACAATGAAAAAAGTCTATAAATTAATGTTGCAGTTTCAGGAAGGACTGCAAAGATGCAGTTCCTGCTCCCAGAATTCAGTGGTGTTCCCCTTAGGGGTGCATCTTATAATACTATTATTACTATTACTATTATTATTATTACTAATAATAATAATAATAATAATAATAATAGTAAACATACACAAATATATGTTGTGAACATCTGCATATATGTAGTTGGCCAACAGAGAAGGTACAAGCACATTGTTGGCTGCTGAGTTCAATAAATGAATGGCTTAAGGTCTTATTTGCTGTTACATCTTATGGTATCAGGGCAAGTTCATGGAGTAACTTTTCTGGCAAGAAAGTTCACAGCACTTGCCAGTCCTAGGTTCACTGTTCATGCAAATAAAGCTAACTTCCTAGAGAATTTTAGAGACACTGTGCATACAGGTGTATATCTGTGCATTTAGAGAATTATATTAATTTCTTTTTTCACTCTAAATATTGACTGAGAGCAATGGAATTAGATATGGAATCAGTATCTTGGCAGGCACATAAGGAGAAGTGAGCCTTTGAAATACATGAAAGAACTGCTATTGCATTGTTGATTTTATGGATTGTGAGGTTAATAAAAGCCCAAATTAGTAAGTGTGCAGAAGATGGAGACATCAAAACCCTGGAATATATCCCTTACTTCATCTTATCAACATCTCAGCTAAAGAGTGGAGGTACAAAAATATCTTTGCTGATTGTAACTACTATAGAATGGGTCCCTGGAATAAATTTTTTAAATCTCGGTTCCATTTAAAATTTAGTTTACACTTTCCTTCTTGGGCATCTTCATCATAAACAATGACAATTTATTTATCATGACATAATATTCTTTCTGCAAGAGAGAACAAATTTAATATGGTTCTTTTGCTTTTGATATTCTCTCCCCATCAAATAGGCATATAATTTTTACTTTTATAAAGCATTTGAGTATCCAGGAAATCTGGTTTTGAACTCTATTCAAGACAAACAACACAGTCTAAGGTAATATCAAAGTTAAAAGAAAGGAGAGAGAAATATTTCAAACTCAGATTGTACTACTATTGTAGCTTGAATGACCTTTTAGTGGATTTTGTTTTTTTATTAAACTTCAAAATATTGTGCTGCATAGTTTGATATCCTGAATTTCCTTTTTTGCTTTTTTTTTTTTTTTTTTTAGAAAAACAAAACAAACCCAAA